>CAIGQQ010037819.1:5316237-5333488 GCA_903798035.1 Danio albolineatus | reverse complement strand
CCAGCTGTAACCCATCTCTGGGAAATATAAAAAAATATATATAAGCTTATTTATAATGAGCTTAAATTGTATATATTTTTTCATTAGCGTGTGCTTGTAGAAACTTAAAATATTAATATTTTATGTTGGCTATGTTTAGGATATGGGATAGAATAGCATACAGTGTAAAAAAACAAACATTTTGTCCCGTAGACCGAAGCCGAAATAAGATTTATTAATTTTTTTCAGAGTGATATGCAGACCAGGATGTCTTGCATTGCGAATTATATTTTTCCACACTATAGGCTAGCCTATGCCGTGCAACAAATAATAATTTTGCTTTTGAACTAGATATCCAGTCAAAGCACAACGCATCCCAGCATTATGGATATATTATTAGCTTAATATTATAATTATAGACATTCATGGATATAATGCGCTTTTTTTAAACAAGCAGATTTTTTTCTTTATGCAGGCTGTTCGCGCTGCATGCGTGTGAAAGAGAAACAAGGAGAGAATGAACATGCGGCTAACTTTGCGTGCATTCCCATTTATTTAACTTCATAACCGCCACTAATAGCAAAAGGGAACCTATTTTGAGTGCACAAGAGTGTTTAACGTGTAGTGGCAGTTGGTCAAATATTTGTAACCTAGCCTATAATAAATAATAATTATTGATAAAGCAAGTGAAACTGCGATCAGTGGGCGCACTCCATCGGCTCGATAACCTTTTTATTATTTTGTGATTTTCATATCTTGTGCGCATGATGGTCAAACAAACCATGATTGTATCTTTTCTATAGTGTAAAATCATACTGCTAAGAAAACTAAAACAAACCAACAAAATTATAACTTAATTCAACACACCCTTTCATATGGTACAGTACAACTTATAGTGTTATCCTATTGTGGAAAGGCAAAGCTGAAAGTCTATGGTTAAGGCGCCACCCAGCGGCCAAAAGCTGTTGGCGCACTTTTTACCGCCGCCGCGGCGGGACGAACGGTGGTAATTAGGACATTTTGAACTAGAGACATCTGTACATATAATAATGAACCATGGTTGACCCGAGCTCAAACAAACTTTGCGTTTTGATGAACAGCCACACAGCCAAGAAGAAGAGCAAAATCTGTTGTTGTTCACAAGGCCATCTAAAAGCACGAGTGGTTTCACTTTCTCTAGAGAACTTTGTTTGCATGTGCTTGACATTTGTCTAAGTTTGAAATAACAAAGTTGAGATTATACTAATAATGCGCATGTAATTATTGAAGTGCTTCTGACGTCCTTACAGTAATGGAAAAATGCAAGAGAATGACCTCGAAATGACTGAATTACTTTTTAGCAAGATGTCAATGTTATGTGCTGGTGAAGAATAAAAATGAGAGGTTTTTACTGACTGTTTATGTTTTGCATAGTTTATGAACCTAAATAAGACCCAAATGTTTTTTATGGGTATTTTTTTGTGATTGACTGTAAGGATTTGTGTGTATTCATATGTGATTTTTAAAAATATATATTTTAAATAATCACCGACGTTACAGTAGGATATTTTGCATCATCATTGATCTGCAGCTATAATCAAATTATGTTCATAAAAAGATTAGTTATTAACATTCTTATGCAGGTAGGACTATTTATGTGTACAAAGCATCTGTTTTGTATATTATATGTGAACATCATATGGCTTAATATTTCCCTGAGCAAGAATGACGTCAATTGCAACTTTCTGTCATACACCACGCCCACCAAAAATGTACCATTGATACCATTTGGCATTGGAGACACAAGTCTGATAAAGGTGACCTATACCATACCGAACTGAACCGTACCACTCAGTGGAAACAGGGCATAATGCAATAGGACAACTTACCAATCACAACACTTTTTAATCAGAAGGCAGGCCTTCATTAAACCCAGCCATTTGTGCCAGGCTGGGGAGAAAGATATTGAAATAATATAAACGATTTTATAACTAAACATTGCATGTTTTTTTTAAACCACCAAACATGAAAAAAATATACTCAAAAAACATCACCCCTTAAAAAAAAAGTGAAATTGTATACCTTTAAGATTATTTAATTTGGCAATTTTTGCATGATTCATAAAAAAAAAAAAAAAACTTATAAAAAAAGTCATTCAGCTTAAGACTAATGATTTTCTGGTGTCTCCTGTTATGTATGCCCTTCCGAATTCTATTTTACGGTAAGTCACCAATTTTTTGTTTTTCTGAAGGCCTTCTACACTTTTGAAGTGTACGCATTTGAAGATGTGTGATGAGGTCACACTGCTGCATCCCAGGATCCACCATCCATTAACTCGCAATGCCTTCATTGTCATTCCACGTCCTTGATGTACCTTTGTGAAAGTGCTAAATAAGTAAGGTTGACATATGGCTGTTCTGGGAAGGTATTAATGGATGACATATGGATGCAATGTAGCTCAACTCAAACAACCTCCAACCCTCAGGAGACCTTCTTCATCGAACAATGGATTTCCCACCTTGCATTCTCTTTCTGGTTGTTTCGTTTGCCAAAGAAACTTTGGTCCTGTGAACCAATTTGAGATTTTAAGTTGCTCTGCAGTCAAACCTCGAAGCATGATCAGCTGGATTGTTTTCAGAAGCAATGTTAGCTCATTCTTCAGGTTTGGTTCTGGATCTGATTTTCTAAATACGATTTGCTACAAACACATGAAATCGACTGGCGTCATTGTTTATAATAATAATAATAAAAATTCCTTACATTTATATAGCACTTTTCTGGGCATTCAAAGCGCTTTACACAATGGGGGGATCTCTTCATCCACAGCCAGTGTGCAGCATCCACCTAGATGATGCGACGGCAGCCATTTTGCACCAGACCGCACACCACACACCAGCTGATTGGTGGAGAGGAGACCATTGAAGAGTGGAGAGTGATGAAGCCAATTATTATATGGAGATGGTTAGGAGGCCATGATGGACAGAAGCCAGAGGGCAGATTTGGCCAGGATGCCGGGGTTAAACCCCTATTCTTTTTCGAAGGACATCCTGGGATTTTTAAGGACCACAGAGAGTCAGGACCTCGGTTTAACGTCTCATCCGAAAGACGGCGCTCACTGAGTAGTATAGAGTCCCCGTCACTATACTGGGGCATTAGGACCCACTCAGACCGCAGGTTGGGCGCCCCCTGCTGGCCTCACTAACACCACTTCCGGCAGCAACCCAGCTTTCCCATGTGGTCTCCCATCCAGGTACTGACCAGGCGTAGCCCTGCTTAGCTTCAGTGGGCGACCATGTGAGAGTTGCAGAGAGCTAGCTGCCGGCTAGCCAAGGACGACTGTAGATTCTGTCCAAAATAACTTTATCAGGTCTTGAATTTTTTTTAGCTCATTCCGAAGCATATTACTTGTTTGCACTGCAACAATTGCTGCTGTGAGTTCCATGCTTGGTACAGTTGTAACTTTAGTTGGTGAAACTCTTGCTTTTCCCATTACCAAACAGCAATGAACTTCATTAGACTTCTTAATGCTTTGCAGGTAAGTACATTCACCATATCCAGTGACATTTGCATCTGCTAAATGATGAAGCTGAAATGATGAATCATTGAAATTTGAAAGCAAGAGATCTCTCTTGATTTCCATTTTAGCTAGACTAAGTAAATCTTGGATCTAGGACTACGGCTGAGGTCTCAATCTCTCTGGAACTTCCTCATCCCAACTAACCTTTTCTTTGCACGTTTGCTGGACAATCTGCTTACCAAGAAGAACAAATGGTGCCTTAAACCCTAGAGACCAATACAACCAATACAGAGGCCATGGTAGAAAGCACACCTCTTCTGGTCAAAGGATTGAGTATCACTTAAACTTTAAATTTAAAAGTCAGATGTAATGAACCACTCTACTCCATGAGTTTTTTTCATTTGAGGTAAACTCAAAGCCATATCTAGATCTTTAACTGTTGTCTGTTCACCTTTTGGAATGGTTGCCATCACACGTTCACTGTTGGAAACAAATTTGTGGAGTCTTAACCTGCCCATGAAGCAAAGTTCTCTTGATTTTTTTGATAAGCTGAACAGCTTCTGTCTCAGTGTGAACGCTTATGAGATCATCATCTACATAGAAATTTATTTGAATGAAGCGGATGGTATCTTCAATATACTGCCCATGCCCTTGAGTTGCCAGATGTTTCAAGCCAAAATTAGAACAACCAGGTGACGAGGCAGTTCCAAATAAATGAACGCCCATTCTGTATACTGATGGTGTAATCTCTAAATTTCCATTCTCCCACCACATAATTCTCCGGTAATCTTGATTCTTCTTATTCACATGAAACTGCTGGAACATTCTTTCCATGTCATACATGATAGGTTAAGGTTAATGCATTGGTTAAGTCAGGACCTGTAAACAGATGGTCATTGAAAGATGTGTCTTGAAACGTAGCAGTCAAATACTACACATGTTTTCCCTGGTTTATGTGGATGATAAACTCCATGATGTGGAATATACCAAACTGGACTGTTGTCAATTTTACACAGTCCTCGTAATACTGGTGATCTTTCCTATATCTCTTTTCATGACATCTCAGAAGTTGAACTGCACATATCTTAATATTATGAAGGTTTGGCTTTTCTCTTTTAAATGGTAATGGCATTTCATAATGGCCATTGCTTTTCTGTGTGATGTTTTCTCTCAAAATTGACAAGAACCTGAGATCTTCTTGAGACACCAGATCAGTCTTTTCATCTTTCAAAAAAAAACGATTTTTAAAACAATAATTATTATTAAATAACATTTGAAAAATTTTTATAAACTGAACACCAAAGAACAAGATTAACTATGCAAATTATTAACAATATAAGTAGCCAAATATAAAATAAATAAATAGTCAAAGCTATAACACTTCTGTTTTTTTTTTTTTGTAATAAAAAAACTGTTAAAAAACAAACAGAACTAAACTCCATTGTGGAGATGATTCGAGCATGTGGAAAATTCTGCTTCAATCAAGTTTTCTTACATTTAAGAGATGCAAACTTTGCCTGACAAAGGTGGCAGCATGTGGAGGAAAAACAACTAATTTATACATGCACCTTCTAGCGCACAATTATAAGGCTGCCAAAATGGGCAATGCAGTAAAAAATCGACCGCAGAAACCAGACGAACAGGTGCAGCCATCAATTAGTGATGCATTTAAGTGATGCACAAAATATAAGGGGGACAGTGTGAGGTGGAACAAATGCACTGATGCAGTGACCAAGTATCTCTGCAAAGAAATTGTGTTTTTCAGAGACTTCGTAACTACACTCGACAGCCAGTATGAATTGCCTGGACGTACATATTTCTCCAAAACAGCTATTCTACGAGCCTACAACCGTATCTGTGGTGAGCTGCAACAGGCCATTTCCACCACAGTCGAGTATTTTTCACTTACAACAGATATGTGATAGTGTACAAAAATGACACCTTACATGTCGCTAGCTTTCCATTTCATTGACACGAAATGGGCACTGGTGTCAAAATGCCTCCAACCTGAACCTAGCTGTGTCCAACACTATTGAGAAGATGGAGAAAGCCCACACAGACAGTGCCATTTTTGCTGGGAAGCATTACATTCTTATTTTCCACGGAGCGGGCACAAACAAAAATATAATTTGTATATTTTTTTCTTGGAAAAAATATATTTTTCAAACTAATTTCGTTACCTATAATTTGTATCTTAATTTTTATGTATTTTTTTGTTGGTCAGTTAACTTCTAGATGAAAAAGAATAACGAATAACCTTTGCGGGGATGCTCTTCAAAACAAGTCCGCTAAATGCTTCAGTGCCAAAAACATGAGTTGCCATGAGATGGCGTTAGTTTGGTAAATAAAATAGCCTAAATAAAATTAAAGTTAAATATTCATAATTATTCATCCATAATAAATTGTTTTCGCTATTAATGAAACATTTGAATAAGCAGGACAGGCGCGAATGAATGCCGCTTATTTATTTATTATAATTAGTTTTTTTAATAATTGAAATTGATTATTAAACAGTATAAACCACTGTATATTGATAAAGCAAAAAACAGCAGCCTGCTGCTCAAGGTAGCGCTGGAGCATGTCATGGCTAGAGTTCCACCTAGCAGCCGCATCCTGGACCAGCTTGTGTAAGGGCAGCTGTAGCATCACCTATTTCTCCTTCAACACAGCTGCAGCTGTGCTGTGGTGAAAAAACGTGACAACTTTCCTCATTCTGCCAAGGAGTCGGGACATCTGGTGAATGCCCATCCCTCTCTGTGCAGACAGATTAACAGTGTGAGCAAAGCATTGAATATGCAGTGAAAATCCGGCCGCTTTGACAGCATTGGCAATGTTTCTGGTGTTATCTGTTGTCACGGGAATGTGGGACATTTGATCTGCTGATCTTCCAATCTATCACAGCCTCTTTAAGTATTCCCGATAAATGGGTGCTTGTATGGCTTATATACTGGGCATGTTTGGAGGACGTGGTTTGCTATTTACCAATTGCTGGTAATATAGTGTGCAGTTATTGTCACCTAGCTGTCTGTGGCAAAAAAAAGCTTAACTTGATTGGAAAGGGAGTCACGGGGTGTGTCGCGATTCTTCCTTATCACACCGCGACAAAAAGGTTTGTGGATCCGAGTGTCACAATTTTGGTTTCATATCGCGAATCGTTACAGACCTAGCAATTATATCCAATAAGCAAACCTACTTCACAATTCCGAGAGGTGCTATCTCATCTTGAAGTTGACTTAAATGAGACCAAGCATTTGCAGTATCATTTGTAGATGTGAGTTCTGTTGGCTGGAATAAACTCCCAAGTGTATACAGTACTGGTGGTAAAGGTATCCTTTTACCAAAATAAAACCCTTCTGACTTTTGAGACCTCACCACTGTAGTCCTTGAAATCATAGTAGAACACTTAAAGCCCTGGTCAGATCACACGATTTTGCCACGATTTTCTTGACGTAGGGCGTCGTAGAGAATCGTAAGCGACAAATAGGCGTCATGACACAAGATTCAATCGTGTCTTCTGGTGTAATGTGGCATAGTTCACGACAACCGATTCCTTGCCTTCGACACCTCACGACGCCGTCGCAGAAAGTCTAGCACGTTCAATTTTTTTTCTCGTCCTTTACGGCTAGTTACGTCACGTGTGTGAGACGGCCCATAGGAGCACATAATTTAGACCTTCTGTCATCTCAGTGGGTGCTGCCATTAATGTCAGGGTCAGGTAATCAAAAAATAGGCTGCATATTTAATTATGAGTTGGTCACGGGTGGATATGACCATTGGCTATGCAATCTTTAAATACCTTCTCTAAAATATTAAGGTGTTTTAAGCAATTTTATCTGAAAGACTGGCACAAATATACCGGCATCTCCATTCTCACATTGAGTTTCTGAGTTTTCAAGGCACCTGCAAAGGTACGTTCATATCCAGCGCCACCCTGCCCCATCATCCCTTTCTTATTTCAATCTCAAAAACACTGATGCTTGCTGTCGAAGGCTACATTTATTTATTAAAGTGACATATTCACAGTTTCAAAGAAGCCCATGTTAAACTGTTTCCATTGCGCCGGTCAATTACAAAACTTAGTATCAATATTATTTGCAAATGCATGTTCTGTCATCCACGCGCTCGATTATTGTATTGATTATTGTATGCAGCATTATATGATATGCAGTTTTACATCCACAAACGAATAGCTTTCCACCTGAGTCTGTGAATTAAAGATTTGCACAAATAAAAACATGTTCGTGAAAACAAATATTATGTTTTGTATTCATGCATCTTAATTTTCCTGTGCGAAAGGCAAGTTTGGTGATGCGCGTATGAATTGACTTTTTGTTGGAATACTGCTGGCTTCGTTTGAATTATGAGACATTCCTTTTGCGGTTTTTAAGCTTATCAAGAGTTAAATACAAACTTTACACGGAAAAGCCACACTGTGCTTATGCAATGTGTACACATCTACCTACCGATGTGAGAATTATACAATCCTGCATTACCACACTTGAGTCTGAAAAAGTCAGATTTAAATAAATGTGCAGCATTTGTAATAACAGAGTTGTATTTGTGATTACATATGCTCTCTTTTGTGTACGTGAATCATAATTTGCGCATGTGTAGATCAGGTGGCGCTCGTTTGGATAATGAGACTGATTTTACACAGTCTGTCGGCAAATCCGCCCGCACTCAACTCTTGATCCGCCCGCAACTCTCGATCTGCGGCGCAACTCTTCCTCCGCGTGCAACTCAGCTCTTCATCCGCTCACAACTCTCGACACGCGCGCAACTCTTGATCCACGTGCAAATGTACTTATGCAATTTAACAAGTGGCATTCACAGACTCAGGTGGAAAGCTATTCGTTTGTGTATGTAAAACTGCATATACAACATTAATCGAGCGCGTAGATGACAGAACATGCATTGATATAAGTTCATCCCATATTAATTCACGCCCTCTCATTGTTGACATGCACAGCCGGTGTTCTGACGATCTGTACCTCATCATGTGCTACCGGTAGCTCAATCTGTCATATTTCATCTAAAAAACAGGGAAAGGATCTTGTCAGATTCAAATGTCTATCAGAAAGAACTACCACAGTAGATACAACTGCTTTCATTCTTTCATTCTTTTCATTCTGTAAAAGCCTGTCCTGCTTATTCAAATGTGTAATTAATAGTAAAACAGTTTAATACAGGCCTCTCTGAAACTGTGAATATGTAACTATATTTAGGCTGTTTTATTAAACAAACCAACACAATCTCGCGGCAACTCATGTTTTTGGTGCTATAGCGGGTTTTGAAGCACATCTCGGAAGGTTATTTGTTATTCTTGTTTATCTAGTAGTTAACTGACCAATGAAAAATACATGACAATTAAGATACAAATTATAGCTAACGAAATTCATTTCAAAAAGGTATTTTGTCCAAGAAACATATACAAATTTGTTTTTTTTTACCCGCCCAACTTTGCAGTGATTATTTGTTCCGCTCCATGGAAAATAAAGATTTAGTTAATGCTTCACAGCTGCTGAGATGCTTTCACTTTATGTTCAGGCAAGAAAGTGTTTAATAGCAAAATTGGCAGGAAAATATACATTTAGATTTCAAACAAATATATTATTATTAAAAAGGAAACATAAAAATTTTAACCTGAATGTCATACCGAATGCCTTTAATGTTGTTATTAGTTGTCACCCACCATCAGTGTTTATGGAGATTGAAATAAGGTTAAAAAAGATTTTTTTTTAATTGCGATAAGAAATGTTATGATAGCAACACTGCTTTGGGAAATAATGTTCATCATAGATGTCACGGGATGGCTGATCGTAGAGGATCGTGTAGTCTGGCACATCTGTAACCTATGACGAGTCAAGATTTTATCAAGAAAAAATCATATAATCTGACATAGTGACTTTCGTAACCGACAATAAAAATCGTGTGATCTGACCGGGGCTTAAGCTTAACTTGTTCTTTGCTATCACCTAATGTATCAGCTGCTTCATTTAAAATGAAAGTCGTATCGCTTTGGGAACCTTTTAAAATTCCTCTATTGAAAGTAACCACTGTAGTGATTTCTTTAGGCTGTTACAATTTAGTAATTTTTTCTGGGTGCCTTTCTTGACCTGTACTTAACTTGTGTAGATTTTCTCTCATTTGTTCCTCATGTAAGCAAGTTGGAGGCCTCTCGTGGCACACATAATAGACACTCCTGCTATTGCAATTATTTGAGTAATGGCCAGGCATAAAGCAACTAAAGCATAACCTTTCAGCTTGAGCAAATTTAATCTTGTCTGAAATTGGTTGATTTCTCCACAAACCTACATTTTGTGCAAAATGAGCTTCCCAGCTTCTGACAGAAAATACATATTATGAAAGGTCTTTTTACTAGTACTTGTAGTTAAGGCCTTTAGCTTTGACAACCTCACCTCAAAGCATTTTCAACCTCACCTAGTTTAAGTGCTTGTAAGGATGTAACAAGATTGCAAGCAATTTTCACCTCTCTCGTCAAGAACTTGACAAATTGGCTAAAAGAAGGAAATTAGTTAGTCTAGTCATCGATTTCAATGACCTTTCGATTCCAGCTTAGAACTAAACATTCTGGTAACTTTGAAAGAATCTTCCAGTTCACATTACAATCATTCAAGATTTCTAATGCCTTGATGTGAACCATAGCAGCTTCACAACTGCGAATCAACAAATTCTCTAAGCTCAAAACTGTCTCTATAGCCCATCTTAGCTTATGCTTGGAGCTTATCTATATATGGCTTTGCAATTGTGAGCTGATTCCCATATCTGTCCTCTAAAACTTCCCATGCAGCAGCATAAGCAGATTCAGTTCCAAGTAAGAAATATCCATCAAGCGCTTTCTTAGCTAGGCCAATTATATACCTACGAAGATAATAGATATTCACTTTATCTTTAAGGATTTTCTGATCAATTATTGTTTCAAAAGAAAGTTTCCAATCACTGTACTTCAATGGATTACCAGTGAATACTGATGGTTCAGGAACTGTAATTTTTCTTGCACTTAAAGCACCTACAAGCACCTTCATGGGATCTGCTGTACTTTCATCTGAGGAGGTGGTGGTCACAGCTTGCAGTACTGAAGACAATTTTTAGGAAGTCTTTCTGATATTCTATGACTGTTTCTTGATCATACACTTTCATTCTTGCTCCTGTTGCCTTCAAACTTGTCTCTGCTTCCAACTGCTTTATCTTTTTCCTTTTTCTTGAGTCTTTTGTAAAGCTCCAAATTCCTCCTATATTTGAGCTTTAATCTTGGCTTCCTCTTCTTCTCTTCTTATTCTTTATTTTAACTCTTCTGATTTTTGCTCTAAATGATGTTTTGCAGCTACTGCCTCTTCTTCAGCTATCTTCTTTTTAACTTGAGCTTCTAGAATCTGAATTTCCTGTTGTTCTTTATTTTGTTCTTCTAACACTTCAAGAACAGCCTGGCTTGAGGCAGCATCAGCAGCAGCATCTTGAAGATCTTACAGAAGATCTAATTGAACACTCTGAGGATCCTGCCAAGATAGACAAGACAGAACTTGACTCGCTTGACGTACTTTACTTGAAAAGAGAACCTGCTTACGGCCAGTCTTCATTTTCTCCTTCTGGACTCCTTCCTTGCAAACGACTTGAGGCTCTAGATACAGTAAAGTTAGAAATTTCCACGCATAAATTCACTCTTCGATGTGTTTCTTTCTCTGGTGTTGAAATCTTGCATAATTCATTATAAACACGCTGGACATCTGCAGAAATACCTACAACATCACCAATAATGTTATTGAGAAGGTCATGAGTCTGATTGTGATAATGTCTGCTTAGATGATTTGACATATGTTTTCCATTTGTTGTAGAGGTAGGTGAACCTGTGTTGAAGTGATTTAATCTTTGCAGCTTGTATTTCTCTACCTTCCTCTGTTAGAGTTCTTTTCCTTTAAGTTTGTCTTGACTGTTGCTCCTCTTTTTGAGCTTGAACACCCTCATGACTTACTGTAGCTTGATCTTGCATGTGTGCACTATTCTTAATCTTTCTTTGACTTGAACCGTGGGCTCACTTGGTTCTAACATATTGAGCAATTAACCCAAATTTAAAATGTATAATATGCATAAACTAGATCTAAATCAATTTTGACACTTGCTCAAAAATGCACTCATTTTAAGGCTTAGACACTAGAAATGTCAATTAATAGCTTACAATAACACAGCATAAGATATAAAATGTGCAAATATTTCTATTCAAAAGTTTTAAACATTCAATATAAACACACCAATCCCTTTAAAAATTTATATCAAATAACCAACAGCATTTACAAAACAGCTTTCATTTTAAATCTTGAAAATTCAATAAATATAAGCTACAATCTTAAATGAAGTGTGAGCAAAGTGAAGTGTGATAGCACATTGTTAGCTGACCAATCAGAGCCTCTTGAGAACGGGACTTTTGTAGCGACTAGGAAATATGACAGTCGTTTTCATATTAGCTGAGTAGCTGTATATAATCAAAGTAAGATATATGAAATAATATAGAATATACATTTGAAATATAGGCTTATATTGCATTTTCCAGCTCTCATGCGGCACCCTGCACCCAAAAAACAGTGAGATATCAAAAGATTATTTTTCTATCCAGGTTCAATGGGCTTTAAATAAAAAATATACTGGTCATAGTTTTAGCAGAAACACTGACTTTTTTCTTTTGTCTGCAGGTTCTGCATAGAGATAACTTTCTTGGTTTTGACAACATGCATTTTCCAAGATTTCAATGACAATTGGTATATGGAGTTTGGATATTGATTAAAAAAATGGTCTCAAATTCTTTTCCCAAGGGCCACTGCTATGTACAGTTCTGCTCAAACCAGCTTTACTGGTTTTCTACTGTGTTGAAGTTTCTAGCAGTCTTAAAGATTGGATCAGAATTATTTAATTAGAGTTGGAGAAAAAATGTTTAAGTTCAGTGGATTTTTTATTAAATTAAATTTATTTTTTTTATTCTAAGCAACTGATGGCAAACTCTTTTTATAGACTCAACATAACATAATAAAAATTGTCAAATTGACAATTGTCTGCTTACCATTGCAAATCTCGGAGAGGAAAGGGGACAGTTTTGAACAAGTTTAATGCCAAATGTACTTCCTAAGTCGATTAAAAAAAAAATACTGCACCTTCAATATTTTTGTGGAAACTGTAATATTTTGTTCAGGATTTTAAAATGAATAGACAGCTAAATAAAACAGCATACTGCAAATTGATTGTTTATAATAATCCTTGGTAAATGTATTCTTTCTTTGTTGGTATACTGATCCTCAGTGTCTTGAACATGATTTTCTTCTTGAGATTAATTTATTTTTTGGCTCGTCTTGCAGGTGTCCGTATGTTGGATGGAGATGTTACAGACATGGTAGAGGCCAAATCACTGAGTCTACACCCTCAGCACATAGATATTTACAGTGCCAGCTGGGGCCCAGATGATGATGGTAAAACTGTGGATGGCCCTGCTTCCCTTGCCAGACAGGCCTTTGAAAATGGCATCAGATTGGTAAAAAACTACATTAACTTGAATATAAAGTTAATTTGTTTTGTTGTTTTATGTAAAACGTTTTTTTTTTTTTTTTTTTTTTTTTTCTTGTAAGTAAATTGGGTTTTTTTTTCTGGTATTATATGGAGTGTTGTAAAAATGAGAAATGAGAGAATCCGGTCCAGGAGACTCGAACAAGCAGAATTTCTTTAATGAGACTTGTTGGTTAAGCCTACACTCTTAAAACAAACGGTTCTATATAGAACCAAAAATGGTTCTATCAAGCGCTTCATATATGGAACCCCAAAAAGGTTCTATATAAAATCATTTTAAGGGTTCATTAAATAGAACCCCAAATGGTTCTTTAAATTCAAGTTAGTTGGTTCTATTTATAACCATTTAAGGGTTCTTTATATTTATTATTGAATTCATTAATTCGTTTTCTTGTCGGCTTAGTCCCACCCATGTACGGGTGTTTCCAAGTGCTGGGTTGTGGCTGGAAAGGGCAGATTAGTTGGTGATTCATTCCATTGTGGTGCCTTTGATAAATGAGGAAGTCGAAGGATAGCGAGTGAGTGTTGTCCATTGTAATGCTGAAGCTTCAAACCTTGGTGGAATCAGGAGAGCTGCTGAATCCTGGTTGGTGTAGGACCTTTGGATTTCTGTAAAACAATATTTTAATGTTGAGCACTTTTAACCAATTAACATAAGTCATCAAATAGAATTACAGTTATAATTAATACAATTAAAGTGTGTGTGTGTGTGTGTGTGTGTGTGTGTGTGTGTGTGTGTGTGTGTGTGTGTGTGTGTGTGTGTGTTTGGGGAAAATAGTATGTAGTATAGGGTGTAGTTACCTTCTGCGGTTTCCTCTGCTGGTACAACGAGACTGTCAGAGAGCACTTCCTTCTTTCCTTTCCTTTTTGGGCCATTTTTTTAAAGATGTTTCTGTGTTCTTCACCAAGTTTTCTATGCAGCATCCTGAATGCAAAAAAAACTTTTGTTTACTTCATGTGTAAGTTGACATATTTTTATGACATATTTTCAGCAATGCAAGTTTCTTAAAGTCATCATGGACGCAAAACTATTTGGCACACAATGTAACAGTGTTTACTCACAAGCTGTGGCACTCCAAGAAGAAAAAACTGCTCCATTAGTTCTGCAAACCCCTCCATAATCTGTTCTCTGGAAAAGGGTGTTTCATTCGGTTCTTGACTTATGAATATCTGGTGTCGCATTCTAGGTCAATCACAATCTGAGGTAGGAAGACAGAATTTTAGAGTGTGGAAATATGAATTTAAACCTCAGAATTAATCTACCTTTGACATAAAATGTATTGAACTGAACTTGCCTTGTGTTAAGTTCCTCAGAGTACAGTTCACATCCTTTTCATCCCATTAATTTGTTTCATTTTGCAAGATGATTGATGAGCTCACCACTGAAATCCTTTCATTTTTAAATTTGTTTTGAAGACATTGCAACAAATACTGTAGGCAAATTTACACTTTCTTTTAAAACATATTTTTTCTTTGCAGGACTTTAATAAGCAATGACCTTAATATTCTTACAGTATTAAAACAGCAGCAATAAGTAATAGAACATTTTTTTGATAAATATATTATTTCAGTATACAACAACCAAGTCTGAAATATGCATGCTATAAAATACAATATTTACCAGGTGTCCTTGTTGATGATAACTGTGTCACAAATATGGATGTAACGCATGTCCTTCTTTAAGCTGGGATCTTTTCTCTTCAAAGCTACTTGTGTCCTGCAGCCCAGGTTACAATACAATGTTAAAGTCTTTTATAATATTCATTTCATTATACTTAATACAGTTTGTTTAAAATTAAAAGCAATAATACATACCGAGCACAAGATTTATGATGCAGTTCAGTTTCCAGGCTGTTTGAAGAAAAGAAAGATATACATTAAAATATTAATTTTAAACTTATTTAGCACAATATATACATATATGTAGCCTATATTTAACAAGGTTCAACATTTCACAATACATTTAGCCTGTATGTTTGTATGTCCTTCATAAATAACACCTGATCTTTCATCTATGGATTATTAAAGTATGTTTTGGCTTTAAAGGGTTTCAATAATACACTTAGCAATCATCACTGTAGCGCGTGCATAGACTCGGGCGGGCACGAGCGCGGCATGCTACCTTGCGGTTTTAATGCAGACTAGCCGGCGTGTACACTACTTTACAGAGTTAAACTCTGCCCCGAGTTAAACTCTGCTAAACTCACACACAAACAAGCTGGAAGTACTCGTTTTTTCAAGGTTGGAGATAAAAGCTGCACGAAAGCGGAAATCGGCTCATATTAAGTTACCGTTAAAAGAGCGTGCACGCGCTTCACGCTCCCTCTCGGAGCTCGCCTTCAAAAAACGCACCTGTTTTATTGTTATTGATATTTTAATTAATACTGACAAACAAATAACGCAAATTTGTAACTTATTTCGAACAAAAAGCAGAGCAAAGTCAGCTTAACGCAGATTTCTGAACCGAAGGCTGTCGATCGAGGCCATCAGTAACTTACAAGCACAGTATTTATCCATATTAACGTTACCCCCATTTTCAATCTGTGTCACCATATAATACAAGGGAAGAGAAACATTACCTCGTAATACTAAATATTTCATTATTATAGTTTTAAAAGAGTAATAACGTACCTGAATGATGAAGCTGAAGTAGCGACTTCTCCTTTTCAAAAATTAACCTCTTCTCCAGCAGTCCACCAATGAATGACGACACCAGAGGGCTTTTTCATGATTATTAGTTTAAAATAAATTATTAAACCATAACAACACACTGTACAGTCTGAATAAACTGGTTATTTTATTTATTTCACAAAATAATTCTTCAAAAATGTTAAATATTAAGCATATATAAAATATTAGTTATATGGTAATGTACAAACCTGCATGAAACAAAAATCCCATCAAACGTTGATTAGGTTTTTGACCATAGCAGTCGTTTTATTAGGTTTTGACTCAAAAAGCTTTGTCTCTCTGTGTTATAGCTTATTATTATTTATAATCTTTACTATATAATTATGTCATAAATCTCACATTATAGAACCATTTTAATCAAAAAGGTTCTTTGCACTCAAAGGGTTCTAAATAGAACCATATTTTGGGTAAAAGGTTCTACTGGCCAAGTATAGAACCCCAGGGTTCTATATAGAACCTCAAGGAACCTTTTTTTTAGAGTGTAGTTTACACTAAAGGATTTTAAGCCTGATTTTGTGCCTGATTTGGAAGTTAACGAGCTCGCCGACAGATCAGGCTGTGATCTGGGAAAAAGCTGGGTATGCTCAGCGCTCGCCAGTCTTTATGTGTGAACTACTAAACCATGCATCAAAGAGGTTCTCTGACGCATCGCCAACATTTTGCAGATGAAAATCCAATATCTAGCATGCTGAATATTCCAGTGCAGTCGGCCGACTTGAATCAGAATCAGAATCAGAAAGAGCTTTATTGCCAGGTATGTTCACACATACGAGGAATTTGTTTTCGTGACAGAGCTTCCACAGTGCAACAGAATTACAGAGACAGGACAAAAAACAGATAATAAATATATTCAAAAAAAAAATAGAAGTAAGTGTTAAATGCAAATATACAAATGGACAAGTGTATGTACAGGTGTATTGCTATATACAACATTATATGTGCAGCTGTTATGTGCAAATTGGCATGTAAAGTGTGTTGTTAAATAAGTGTATGCGTGTGTAAAAAGTGTATTTGTTATGTGCAAATTGGCATGTAAAGTGTGTTGTTAAATAAGTGTATGTGTGTGTAAAAAGTGTATTGCAAGTAGTGATGTTGGTTCCATGATTGTTATCATCAAGTGTTCATGAGATGGATTGCCTGAGGGAAGAAACTGTTTCTGTGTCGGGCTGTTCTGGTGCGCAGTGCTCTGTAGCGACGACCAGAAGGTAACAGTTCAAAGAGGCAGTGTGCTGGGTGTGAGGGGTCCAGAGTGATTTTGGCAGCCCTTCTGCTCGCTCTGGATAAGTACAGTTCTTGGAGAGTAGGGAGGGTTGTACCAATGATTCGCTCAGCAGTCCGAACTATTCGACGTAGTCTTCGAAGGTCAGATTTGGTAGCTGAGCTAAACCAGGCAGTTATTGAAGTGCAGATGACTGATTCAATGATGGAGGTGTAGAACTGTTTCAGAAGCTCCTTTGGGAGGTTGAACTTCCTCAGCTGACGAAGAAAGTACAGCCTTTGTTGAGCTTTTTTGACAAT
>CAIGQQ010037819.1:5240955-5261237 GCA_903798035.1 Danio albolineatus | reverse complement strand
TATATATATAAATTGCAACAAGGGGTTACAGATTATTGCCAATAGCTCTCTTTAAGTATGGGCTTAGCTCCATAGTAGAGTCAAGAAGGAGAAGGGGGCAGTTTTGGAAAGTGGCTCTTTGAGGAAAACACAAAACAAAGCAAGAGGTATCTATAAAATTTAAATTTGGGATTAGATGCTTCATTTTTACTTGTTGAAATGAAGCAAAGTCTCCATCAGTAAACATATATTTTAATGTATTTAAACTAGTCCTGCACGATTAATCATATCGCAGTCGCAATCGTGATGTCAGCCTATGCGATTACATTACAGCAAATCTTGCGATTATATTAAATAAACGAATGCATTCGTGGACGTAACAAGACATTCAAGAAAGAAAATGCACCGTTATTTTTGTAGTTTCCTTTTAATATGATTACAATGTAACGCAATTAAAAAAGAAATACACGACCCAGAAACCATCAGGACTGGAAGGCGCTAACGCCCGCGGAAAATTAGTATTAAAAAAATTATTTGCAGCGGTGAGTCAGAAGTAATGACGTCCATTAATGAACAGAACTACTTGGGAAGTTGGAAATATTAGTGAAGGTCGTGAGAGTAAATGTGACGGTGATAACTCGTCGTAACCTGCTTGTAAAACATGCTTAATCTTAGTCAGGTACACCAGTGATTCAGGGCCGAGCGGTCTAAAAAGGCACACTCGCAGGCAAGTTCGGGAAAGAATCAGCCAAACACCTTTTCGTCCATCAAGCGAAATTGTCGTCGGATGTCAAGTCTCCTCTAACCGACAAAATTGCTCACAACCGCCATCATAGGTTCAGTGTTTTCATTCAAAGTAAATTATTGAATTAAATTGAAACTAGAAGAATTATTGTATGCATGTATGGTGGTGAGTGACGAGGAATGTCTGCTGTTAACCTTTCCATGTGCCCAACGTTCTCTATAAAACCAGAAACATGCTGAATCTTTTCATGTAGGATGCATATAATGCATATGGCCACGTTTTAAATTAAATCAAATAAGCAGAACCAAAAGTTGTATGTGTGTGTGTGTGTGTGTGTGTGTGTGTGTGTGTGTGTGTATATAACATCAAATATGATATGTTTAAATAGTGCATGCTGCATTTCTCTCTCATAAACAATAATACAAAGCCATACATATAAAATATTGTTACATTTCATTTAATAATTGCAAGAAATATGAAATATGGAAAATATGGAATATGAAAATAAGTTTACAGTAATGCAGATATTAATGCAGATATGAAATATGAAATATAAAAATTATTTATTTTGAAACCATTTCAAGTTGAACAAACGCACACTTCAGCATTATTACTAATCTGTGTGTGCAATTTTCTTAAAAACCCATTAAATTGACTTATAATACCATTTATAATCGAAATCGCATATCGCAATATTGCCCTCAATAATCGCAATATGACAATTTTCCCAAATCGTGCAGCCCTAATTTAAACCTTTAATTGACCAGATATGTAAGGCTTTAGTAGAAGGTCTACAATAGAAGGAGTAAACATGATTTATTGCAAGGTGGCTTAGATTGATATTGCTTTAAGTGGAAAACTTCTAAATGGTCCTCATATTTTGAATGAATGTTTTACAACTGGGTTTTAAGAATATTTAAATATGTTCAGGTATCGGGATATTTGAACAAAGCAGAGATTAAATGAAATGGTGCATATTCTAAGGATAACCAATTAGGGCCACAATCATTTGATGAATTTGACCAGTTCAATATTGCCCAAATATTAGCTGCCCAGTAATAATCCAAAATGTTGAGTAATGACATTTTTGCTGATGTGCATTTTTTCTATTCCTTATAAATGATTATATTTATTTATTTAAAAATAATAAGCAAAAAAAGATTTTGTCAAGAAAATCCATATATGCTGAAATTTAAAAGTCTAGGTAAAATATAAATTGTTATATTGTTAATTCTACCTCACAGTGGTAATAGTAATTATTGATGATTTCAATGTTCAATGTATTTTTTATGAAATCTATCAATGGAGGGAAATTTACGGTAGCACTTTATAATAACTACACGCTATAAATAATCTATTAAGCATTAGCAAATAGGGAATTCATTATTTGTTAAGCATTAACTGTGCATTAATAAACGTTAGTAAGCAGTTTATACCTGCAGCTACAAATGCTCTATTCTTGACTAATAAGTACATTTATAATGTGCTTAATAATTGTGTTTTCGTACTTTGTTAGGGGTTTATTTTTCATTACTAAATTAAGTATTGCATTATTTACAAACTAGTTATTTAAGAATAGTTGGTGGTTTTTAGCGATCATCCATAATGAGTTAGTAAACGATGAATAAACTATTCAAATCATCATTTATATATTGCATTATTCAGGGATATATTAATAGTTAATTTGTATGTTAATAAATGCTTTATTAACTCAACTTCATCCAGTTTTGTGACCTAATCTAAAGTGAGGACTATTCATGCTTTATAAATCCCTTATAAATGACTATTAAAGGCTCAGTTTTATTCTAAACAGGAAAAAGAACATAGATGACTTAATTAATTTCTATTAATTTGAATATACAGTTGAAGTCAGAATTATTACTTTATCCAGAAGATATTTTGGGATATATATATTATATATTGGGAAATATATTTTTTAAAAATAATAAAAAAAAATAAAAAAAATTCAAAGGGGGGCTAATAATTCTCACTTCAACTGTACACAAACGAAACTGAATGAAAAATGAAAAATAAATCTTTGCAACCTTATCTAAAATAAAATGACTACAGTTTAAACATCATTAAATAACTTTAAAATGATGTATC
The DNA here is from genome assembly GCA_903798035.1 of Danio albolineatus. Lineage (NCBI taxonomy): Eukaryota > Metazoa > Chordata > Actinopteri > Cypriniformes > Danionidae > Danio > Danio albolineatus. The sequence goes on along the minus strand of CAIGQQ010037819.1, from coordinate 5,258,407 downwards.
ATAATATATTGTTAAATTATATTGTTTTTTTAAATCCAATTTTATGCTGTATTTTGACACTCCTGTTATTCAGCAATGTTTAAACTTTACAGTAATTTTATTATTTAGATAGGATTGCAAAGATGTATTGTTCAGTTGATATTAAGCCTTTAATAATCATTTATAAGGGATTTATAAAGCATGAATAGTCCTCACTTTAGATTAGGTCACAAAACTGGATGAAGTTGAGTTAATAAAGCATTTATTAACATACATAGTAACCATTACTATATGCCTGAACAATATATAAATGTTGATTTTAATCGTTTATTAATCGTTTACTAACTCATTCTGAATGTTCTTAAAAATGACCAACTACTCTTAAATACAAATGGTTTGTAAATAATGCGATACTTAATGCAGTCATGAAAAATTAATCAGTAACAAATTATGAAAGTACAATTAATAAGCACATTATAAATGTACTTATTAGTCAAGAATAGAGCATTTGTAGCTGCAGGTATAAACTGCTTACTAATGTTTATTAATGCAGAGTTAATGCTTCACAAATAATGAATTCCCTATTTGCTAATGCTTAATAGATGATGATAGCGTGTAGTTATTATAAAGTGTTACCAAATTTACTTTGTACAAATCTTGATTTGACAAAAGTTTTGCAGAGTCCTGCACAGCTATCATGCGTCCTTAATTTAATTTATGATGATGAGCAATAAGACATTATAAGCAAAAAGCTGTGCTTTAATTTTGATGGTGACAACCACAGACATCGTCACCAAATATAAATAAGAGGTAAGATTTCTCACACATAGCCGTTGGCTAGAATTATGCATGATAGGCTTTACATTATAGAGAGAAATACCATAAACCAAGACTGCAGTTCGAATAAACAGCTTACGGTAATATTTCAGCATGCTTTCACTTTCGCATTCGACATGAAATGCACATTTACTGAAAGGAATGATGACATCCCGCCCTATAGCCTGGTTCGTTAGTTTGTTTGATCGTTTTGCTTTCTCACTACAATGATCCGCTCCAGAGTTTGTTTCAATCGAGCCAAGAAGACCTCATTCAGTTGATCTCGGACCGATTGAATTGTCATGGTTCCGAGCGCGATTGCTGGATTCACTTATGCCAAATGAACCTCTCTAACTGGGGAAACGCCAGGTTCCGAAACAAAAATCTAGGTGTGAAAGCACCCTAAATGGTAGTAAGTTAAAGATAATCTTACTGCCAGCATGATTAATGGGCATAATCTCACTTTGTTTACAAAATTATTTTATAACCTGATCAAAAAAGTGAAAGGACTTTGAGATGAAGGTTGATATTTAGAAGTCTATGTATATTCTAAAGTGAATAGTGATTTTAATAAAGCCTGTCTGGTCATTGTAAACTAATGTACTGTAGGTAGTACTGTTTCCAGTGTATGTGCTAATATTTTGGCAAATATTTTACTGTCATTGCAGGGTTCAATGCTAAGGATTTTTTTTGTTGGCCCGATCGGCCCAGTGGTTCAGATTTTTACTTCCCTGCTAAAGTTTTTCACTGGCTCCACCTAAAAAAAGACATTAATAGCTATTTCTTAGCCACATATTTTAAATAATAAAAGCCAAATAAATTGTTGTGGTTGTGGAGCACAGAGGGGGGAGCCAGATGAAAAGGAGAGCTGGAAATGGAAATGGAGTCTTGTGACAGAGGCTCTGGTTCTGGAGTTACTAGCTGCTGAAATATATTATCCTGACTGTTTTCCTGGAGATAATCATTGAGTTCTGACACATGAAACTGTTGTGATATGTCACAATCTATCTGAGCTCAGCTTGCAGGGCACAGGTTGTTGTGGATGCGTGGTATTATCACTGTCCTTGTGGGATGTGTCAGCCACAAGTCCACTCAGGAGCTGATATGAAGCCTTGGGACATGAATAGTGAATCTGCTAATGGAGAGATGACGCATTGTTTTCTCAATATTATTTATAGCTGAGTTTTCTTATCCTATGAGAAGACCCTGCTTCTTAAATATTCATGAGAGCATTTGCTTTCCAAAGGCAAGGCAGACCTGCCAAGCTGTGAGACCCAATAACTGGATGAGACGGCGTCCGCGCATGGCAAGCAGTATTTAGCCGTTCATGAAGGTTCGTAGCATTATGTGTTTGTTTCCATGATTCACAGGATTTGTTGCGTGTTTTTCCCCGCAATGCTGTCAGGGCCGATACAATAAAGCTGTTGGTTTGCAGCAAGCATTTCTTTTTCGGGACAGCTGTATAAAAATTGGAGAATGCCAGACTTTGTCTTTTATCAGTTGAGTTTGTTACCATTTAGACACATCACCTATATCCGTGCTGTTGTGTTAGCCTACTTTTAAAGTTCTACGGATTACCGGCAAGGCCAATGGTTGGAGACAGGGCAAGAGACCTGCTGAAATGCTATCCACTGTGTCTGCATTCAGACCCGGGATTCAGGAGGAGAGAAGTCCTCCTCATTTATAGTGTTTAATTATCTTTATAATGATGTAACAAATTGTGGTTATGAGTATATGAAATTACGAATAACATATGTAGCAGGTCATTAAATTACTGTTTATTTTTTTGCATTTTAACTTTGTAAACTGTAAAATCATGTGTCTCCTCATGGTTTGTATCTCATTTTGTGAGTCTACTGATAACAGTTCTCTTTTTCCCCTGCTCTGTTGGCCACGCCCACTCTTCCCTCTGCTCGCAGAACTCTGCGCCCATCATGAAGCATTTTTTATTTTTTTGAAAAAAAAAATCTGAGCTAGACTTAAACTGAAAGAAGGGGGAATTCATGGCCCTTTAAGTTTAAGATATCATTCAAGTCATATGGAATTAGTAGGCTAATATTGTTTTTCACTCCTCATCTATAAATGTTTTTGTGGAACGCTCTGGTTACTAAAGTAACCCTCGTTCCCCGAGGGGGGGAACGGAAATGCTATGTGGAAAAATTCCACTATGGGAATTTCGTTCAGAAAGCCAATCATCTGAAAGAGTATGTAAACGGGCCAATGAAATGCCAATGAGTTGGCAGCTTCAGCTTGCGCAGCTGATGCTCGTTGCAATCAATTTGGCAATAAAAGCACAGCGATAGCAGAGCTGAGTATCCTTTTGAGCTGAAGAGACTTTCACCCCAACAGCTAAGGGGCATTCATTGTGGCAACGGAACATAGCATTTACGTTCCCCCCCTCGGGGAACGAGGGTTACTTTAGTAACCAGAGCGTTCCCCTTCGGGAGGGGGAACTTCAATGCTATGTGGAAAAATTCCACTATGGGGAAATGTATGGAAAACGCCACAATAAACGGACCTTACCTCGCCCCCGATGAGAGGTTAACCAGGCTGAGTAGAGCGTGAGCGGTCTTCCAACGCGTTCCCTGGCCCTTACTTATCCCACTTCAACAGAAGATTTACGGATTTAGATATATTTTTCGGGAGTCGCAAGACATCTAGTAATTTCTAGGAATTGATACGACAATACATTGGGAAGCGTGCAGTCCCGATAGGGAGGACGCTGCGGAGGCCACCTGCTGCCCGAGTGGGGAGACTGGTGGCAAGAGAACATAAGGACTAGCCCTGAAAAGGGGAGTACACATATGAATATAAGATGGTTAGCGGTGAGGGAAGACACGGGTCCTACCTGAGAAGGGGGACAGCATCGTGGCTAAATATGCATATGGGATCGCCAGCGGGGATCACACATAGCAGGCACCTATACCCAGAACGCGGGCTGACCAGCGGGCAGACCTACAACGTAACGGGCCAGCGTCTGACTCCTCCGCTGAGTCAGATGCTGGGGGCCTCAGAGGGATCTCTGCAGGGCTCACCTAAGCGGGGAACTTTACTGACAGAGTAAAAAAGCGCACGTACCTCCGTGTTAGGGAGAATGGCGCAGCAAGCGTGTTACAACACCTTACCGAGTGTTTCCCCAATCACCAAAGGTTACCTAATACCCTCGAGGAAACCGGCTCCACTCGCAGATTGTAGAATCTTGCAAATGTGTTAGGTGTCACCCAGCCCGCAGCTCTACAGATGTCTGTTAGAGAGGCGCCGCGTGCACGCGCCCAAGAGGAAGCGATGCTCCAAGTGGAGTGCGCTCGCACCCCCGGGGGACACGGCTCACCCTGGCTTTGGTAAGCGAGGGAGATGGCATCCACTATCCAGTGGGCCAACCTCTGTTTTGATACGGCACTTCCCTTCTGTCGACCACCATAACAGACGAAGAGCTGTCAGATGATTTAAGCTCTGAGTGCGTTCCACGTAAGTTCGCAAAGCGCGAACTGGACACAGCAGATAAAGGGCTGGGTCTGCCTCCTCCGTGGGCAGCGCTTGCAGCTCCCTACCTGATCCTTAAAACGGTGTGGTAGGAACCTTGGGCACATAGCCGGGCCGTGATCTCAGGACAACGTGAGAGTTAGGCGGCCCGAATTCCAGGCACGAGTCACTGACCGAAAATGCCTCCAGGTCCCCGACCCTCTTAATCGATGCCAACGCGACCAGCAGAGCGGTCTTCAGGGACAGAAATCTTAAAGATACTGATTCGAGTGGTTCGAATAGATCTCCGCGCAACTCGTAAGAACGAGGGCGAGATCCCAAGAGGGCATGAGAGAGGGGAGGGGCGGATTTAATCGCCTAGCACCTCTGAGGAACCGGATGATGAGGTTATGCCTTCCCATGGTGCCGCCATCTATCGCATCATGGTGGGCGGAGATGGCAGCCACGTAAACTTTCAGTGTGGAGGGCGACAGCCTGCTCTCCAGCTTCTCCTGAAGAAAAGAAAGCACAACGCTGATCTGGCAATTCCGGGGGTCTTCTCTGCGAGAGACGCACCACTCAGTGAATAGACTCCACTTCAGGGCGTAGGCGCGCCTCGTAGGGGGGGCTCTAGCCTAAGTGATGGTATTAACCACCGAAGCCGGTAGGTTACCTAAGTCTTCCTCACGTCTAAGGACCACACGTGGAGGTTCCAAAGATCTGGACGAGGGTGCCAGATGGTGCCTGTCCCTGAGAGAGTAGGTCCTCTCTCAAGGGGATCTGCCAGGGGGGGCCGTCGCGTGGAGGGAGAGTTCTGATATCCAGGTCCGGTTGGGCCAGAGAGGCCCAAAATATAAAATAAACATAGTAGCTTGGTACCATTCAATCCTTTAGTCAAGCCTTGTTAAAGAATGTTATTTTTTACATAAGTCATGACTTTTGCTGCATCTTCTCTGTTCTATCGTGGGTGACTTGGAGCATGGCTAGTGGAAGAATGACATAATGAACACCATCTCTTCCTCAAAGTAGTTTTTGAACTTCGTACAAAGTGCAACAATGACCCTTGGTTTACCTTCTGCACATTTTGCCTGGAGAGTGCGATGAGATCTACTGATCAATATAACTTTATTCATTTTGAGGGTATCATTGAGCAGCTTTGATATTGAGGCTGGAGTACATGTGCTTGGTTCTTCATCGACATTTAATATCTGACATTGTTGTTTTAATTGCCTTAAGATTGGACCGAAGAGCCGAAAAGTTGCTTGCTATGTCGGAATTAATTCTGCTCTCACCACATCAATAAATTATTTTTTAACAAATCTCTGCATTACAACATTTTCTAATGCAGTGTTAAAGAAATATGACCTGTTCTGTAGTTCACATTTCCATAAGACATCAGATGTTAAAATGCAGGATTTCCTTAATTGTAATTTATCTAAACCTGATCATGCTCCTTTTTTGAGAACCTTTTTTGAGAAATTTTTGAGATTTTTTTTTTATTTTTAATTTTTTTTTAAAATAAAAAGTAAAGGTTTGACATCCCCATTAATCAGCGCATAGTTAACAAAAATAAAAAAATGTTTTGTGAGTAATCTTTACATAAAACATCAGAAAATTTTGTAATGCAGAATTTCAATAGAAATATAATTATCTGAACCTGAAAATGCTTCTTTTTTGATAACTTTTTTCAATTCATCTTTATTTCTATCGCGCTTTTACAATGTAGATTGTGTCAAAGCAACTTAACATAGTAAATTATAGCAATTGAAGCTGTCAGTCCAGTTTTCAGAGTTTAAGTTCTGTTATTTCAGTTCAGAGTGGTTTAATTTTCACTGCTGAAAGACTAAACACTGAAGAGCAAAGCCATCGATGTGCAGCTCCACAAGTTCTGAGCCATGCAAGCCAGTGGCGACAGTGGCGAGGAACAAACTTCACCAATTGACAAGAATGAAGAAAAAAAACTCAAGAGAAACCAGGCTCAGATGGGCACGACCATTCCTTCTCTGGCCAACTTAAAAGTTTTATGAACATATCCTAAAAGTAGGGATGAATTCAAAACATTAAGAACAGGTACAGATACTTCTGGAAACAAATGTTTTATAAAGACGTTGTTGGATTTGGACGCATTTTTCAGTTTAGACAGTTCTTCCACACCTACTACTGAAAAAGTTTAAAGTTTATCTGGTAACGGTCTGCAGTGCTCTAACTAGGACGATGCTCAAGGAGGCAGATTGATGGTGCTTATTTCATCTCTGATATCATCAATATTGCTTTCTTCTATTAAAGTTAATAAATAAGTAGATCTGCCAGACTTTAAAGCTTTTTTAAAGTTAAGTATACTTTATTTCCAGGCCAGACAAAAAAAAAAAAAAACTCTAGTTTTGATTTCTTTCAAATACATTCCATTTTCCAGGCTGCTTTCTTTAAGGCATGTGTGTGCTCATTGTGCCATGGCATCAGATTTTTTCCCCCTAAACTTTTTTAAGTGTAACAGAGCAACCATGTCTAACATGCTAGAAATGACAGAATCAATAGTTTTAGTTGCAGTGTCAAGCTCTTCTAGGCTGCCTGGAATGCTATGGAAATTAGAAAGATCAGGTAGGTTACTGACAAAGTCATCTTTAGTGCTAGCAGTGATTGTTCTACCATGTTTATAAATGGAAGATGATTTTGTTGACCTATCAATGCACAATAAACAAGAGATTAAATAGGGATCTGAATTGTCATCACTCTGCTGCCCAACTTCAACATTATCAACATCGATACCATGTAATGATATTTGGTCTGAGGTATGACGATGAGTAGCCCTGAGACATGTTGTTTCACTCCAACAGAGGCTAGTATGTCTAAAAAGGCCAGACTTAAAACATCTCTTTCATTATCTATATGAATATTAAAATCACCAACAATGAAAATTTGATCTGTGGCCAGAACTATTTTGTATAAGAAATCATTAGATTATTTTTAAAGTCTGTATGGTCCCCTGGAGGCCTATTTACAGTTGCCAATATAAATTACGATTGAAATGTATTGTTTAAATTGCTCACTGAAATATACAACACTATTATTTCATGTGAACTATATTTGAAGTCAGATCGCTGAGTAAGACTAAAATATGTATATTATACCATCCCCTACACCTTTGCCTTTAAGACGCGGCTCGTGCTTATAATGATATCCTTCAGGTGAAGACTCGTTTAAGCGCATGTAATCATCTGGTTTTAGGCAGATTTCAGTTAGACAGAGTGCATCTAGCTTTAGATCAGTTATCCAATCATTAACAAAAAGAGTTTTAGAGGAGAGAGATCTAATGTTCAATGATCCGAGTGTTATCTTTTGATTACCCTTTATTTTTTTATTTGATAAACATCCATTAGATTGTTACCTTTGAATGGGTTTGGGAGTTTTTTATATTCATAGGTTTGGGGAACAGGTACAGTCTCAATGTTCTTATATCTAGGTGCCTCTATGTGCTGCTGATTATCTGAGTTAGGTAAACTGATGAGGCTAGCAGACGGTTGGTTAAGCCAATCTGTCAGCTCCCTGACCTGGGCCCCAGTTAGTCAAGAGTCAACACTAAGGCCCCGTTTACACTAGTGTGTTTTTGTTTTAAAAAGCATACGTTTTGCTATGGTTACGCCATCCATCCACACTACGCCGGAGTTTTCGAGGTGCGAAAACGGAGCATTGTGAAAACGCTGGAGAGAGCGTTTTCATTCTAAAACGCTGCTGCTGGAGGGAAACGGATACCTTTGAAAACAGAGGCGTGGTTGCTGAGATCCGATACGTGATTGGGGATTTGGGTCATTGCGTATCCTTTCCTTATTCGTCAAGCGCACATGGCTATAACGTCACCGGCAGACCAGTCTTCACTGTAAACACTGTATTTTCGATAGCCATGGATGTTTTATATTAATTTAGACACGCATTTAACACGCATACCCAGAGTGCGCGAATGGTGCGCGAATGGTCACGTGATATACGTTTCTGGTGGAGGGAGATCTGTTGAGATATGAGATAAAACGCACTAGTGTAAACGGGGCCTAAGACTGTATGCCAGATTACTAGAGAGGAGAGCTGCCCCAGCCCAGGTGGGATGAAGACCATTTCTCTTTAACGGGTCAGGTCTACTCCAAAAACCTGGCCAATTGTCTACAAACCCTACGTTAAGCAGACAGTTGGTTAAGCCAATCTGTCTGCTCCCTGACCTGGGCCCCAGTTAGTCAAGTGTCAACACTAAGACACAAGCACAAATCCATCGATGTGCAGCTCCACAAGTTCCGAACCATGCAAGCCAGTGGCGATAGCGACGAGGACCAAACTTCACCAATTGGCGTGAAGGAAAAAAAACTTGAGACAAACTAGGCTTAGTTGGGCATGACCATTTCTCCTATGGCCAAACTTAAAAGTTTTAGGAACATATGGCCAAACGTCTTGTGCAGTCTAGGCACCGGAGGCTGGAGAACACTGGACGTCCATCGTAAAGAAACTGCAGGTGGGAGAGGTCACTGGCTGGTGTACAGGCTGGCCCTTCAGGATCAATGCGAGGACTCGACTATTACTGGGGTCTTACAGGAATCAGTCTCATGCATGGTACACATTTATAGGGTAGGCTCTTAATCAGAGTACTGTCTTAATCACATTAAAATTGGATTATTGGTGTCTATGTAAACATACACAATGTTGTGTTGGTATATGCATACCTTTTAAAATGATGCTGAGTGGCTTGAACACAATACAAAATTGGAACACACAGATTATTTTTTTTACAGAACTAAATATTTTAATGTTCAATTACAATAATAATAATAAAAAAAAAAATCCCAGATCAGCAGATATGCTCTCAAATAAGATGCCATTTTTTTTCACACAGAGTTAGGTTGAACTGCATTCTCTAAGTATGTTCCATATTTATGGAATGAGCTTTAAGATTTAATACATTTGAAATCCACACCTTCTAGTGCTATGTTTAAAAATATTTTAAAGACTGTCAATTTAGAACTGTGTACATGTTTTTACTATTGATTATGGTTTATAATATTTCTGTGTGTGTTTATGTGTGGTGACATGTAATTGTTTTATATTTTGTAACTCTGTCCTATGCTGCCTGTCTTGGCCTGAAATAATTTCTGGTTAAATAATTAAATAAATAAAAATATAAACTGCTGTGCGCTACATTTCATTTTGGTCTGACTGTAAAAAACAGCCAATATCACTGAGATTGGAGGAGTTATTAGTCAAACAGGTGGAACAGATAGTTTGGCGAATTAGAAGCTTGCGAAAATAGAGCTGGAGTCAGCCTCGTCTGTTTATTGTTTTTGCAGGCTGTTTGATCATTCTATGGAAGGCTTTAAAAACTGGGAATTCATGACAACCCACTGCTGGGGCGAGAAAGCGGCTGGAGACTGGATACTAGAGATCTATGATTCACCTTCACAGCTCAGGAGCCAGAAAGCACCAGGTAATTTCTCCTACTAAACATACTATCTGTTATTCGATCTTTACATTTCAAAGCAGCAGTCTTACCTAAAGGTGATGTTTTATGAATATATAAAGTTGTGTGGGCTACACGGTGGTGTAGTGAATAGATCGCCTCATGTGTTCGTGTGGATTTCCTCCAGGTGCTCCGGTTTCCCCCACAAGTCCAAAGACATGCAGTATAGGTGAATTGGGTAAAGCTAAGTTGTCCAGTGTACGTGTGTAATAGAGTGTGTAAGGCTGTTTCCTAGTGACAGGTTGCAGCTGGATTTGCATTTAAAATAATATCACACTGCCAACCAAACTAACAATAAATAGTAATAATTATTCATTAATTTTTCTTCGGCTTAGTGCCTTGTTTATCACAGGTCACCACAGCAGAATGAACCGCCAACTATTCCAGCATATGTTTTATGCAGCAGATGCCCTTCCAGCCACAACCCTGTACTGGGAAACACCCATACACTCTCACATTCATGTTTATACATGATGGCCAATTTTATTCATCCAATTCACCTATAGTGCACGTCTTTGGAATGTGGGGAAAATGGAGCACCCGGAGGAAACTCATGCAAACACAGGGAGAACATACAAACTGCACACAGAAATGCCAGCTGGCCCAGCCGGGACTCGAATCAGCGACTTTCTTGCTGTGAGGCAACAGTGCTAACCATTGAGCCACCGTGCTGCCCCATAATAATATGTTCTAAAGTAAATAATTTAGACATCAGTGAAAAAGGTGTCAGAATTTTCGATCTGTTCATCATCTCGACTTCGACCATCTGAGTATTGTTGAATGAATCATTATCAATGTTTTTCTGTCCTGGGTCTATTCATATGATGGATTTTTATTTTGTGGAACTTTCACACTGTGAATTAGATACAGATTATGGCAGTGATATAATACTAGATTTCATTAATACTTGCTCAGGGTAGTGCTTTGTTTATCATTTTTTTCTATGAGCCTGCTATATTATATTTCATAAAAAGACATAGTGTGCTGTTTAAATGTTTTAATAAAAGCTGTTTCTTGTGCATGAATCCAGCATTGATGATATTTTAATGGTAGCTATAATAATCAAAATAGCGATAATATATTTTATTCATATTTAGTTTCTCTAAGTGTCTTTTACCTTCCTGATTTAAAGGAAGTCTTACCTTCCTGATTTAAAGTGTTGTTCAACTATATAGTTAATATATCTAAGACTTAACTTATAAAATTATTGTCCCGCTCCTCTCTTTTGTCAGTCACATGGCCCATTATGCAGCTCATTATGCAGGTCTTTGTCTTTTCAGGTGTGAATCACTGCATTAGTAATGATAGTTCACATCTCCCGGCATATGAGCATTAGAGTATTTTAATGTCTTCAATTTTCACCAATGTAATGTTTTCTGTAAGCAAGTAAAAAAAAAAAAAAAAAAAATACACATCATTTTGAAGCAAAAACTCTAGGCTAAAAGATCCAGTTCTCAAAAGTCTTGTGAACCAATATTCAGGGTGTTTTTCATAGAGTTATTTCAGTGATTTAAGTTTTTTTTTCACTAACCACACATAAACGTTTCTTTCTCAGAAACACAATCTTGTAGTTAAACATTGCTAACATATTATTATTGCCCAGTTTGTGCTGTCTACAGTAGGATTTGTTGCTGTCTGTTATGTTGCATAATAATATAATATACAGTAGCCAAGGCACACAGTGTATAGTGCACTGGAATTTAGCCGGTTGGCAGCACACATGAGCCCCTTTCACACACACATATATTTCTGACAATTTTTCAGAAAGAGATAATTTGTTAACAGGTTCTTTTTTTTATGCTGTTAAATACATTATGCCGTTTTTCTGGAAAGAGAGGTTGTGATATTACCAGCAAATTCTCTTTTTAGGGACAAAACAAGCTGCATAAATGCTAAAGTTTAAATAAAAGTTAAGCAAAAAACGGACACTCTTCATGTTTACAAATACATTTTTTAGAACTGTTTAGAGGTCTTGTCTTTTTTTTGTAAAATATGTTTATTACTTTTTTTCAGTTTGCATTTTGCAACAGATAAGACAGTTACAGGATAATAATCATGTAGAAACAGCAAACATTTTACACCCTATTCTCCCTCCCATCAACCCGTTCCCTAAAAAAAAAAGACAAAACAAAACAAGAACAGAAAAAGGAGGACATGTTTAAATCAGGTAAGGTGTGTTTCCCAAGTGTTTAGACCATGACACTACCCTACTCCCTCAGAGCTTGTTCTTGTAGCTGACTGCCAACATTTACATTGTACTTTAGGAAGTTATTAAAAGGTCTTCAGATTATTCAAACACATTTTGTTTCTTTTTATATTTTTCCAATTATACGTTTAGCTTGCACATTTCTATTAATCTGACCTCTTTTTGTTTTGTAAGAGAGAGCTAACAGGATATATACCCTAGGATAAAAATCTTAGGATCCATTGGTAATTTCTTTGATAAAATTCGGTCAATTATTTCAATAACACCTTGCCAAAAGGGTTTCACTTTCACACATCCCCATATACAGTGGTAAAGTGTACATCTTACCTCATTACATTTTATACAGGTATCTGAAATATTATTTTTAAACTTAATAGCATAATAGCAGGAATTATGTATGTTTGCATTTGCCATTTGTACTGTACGAGTTTCAGGAGTGATTAACTTTATATCCAGATATTTTTCCAAAAGTTTTAATAAGATCCAGGAGTGCAGGAATAGAGCTTTTCACATTTTTTAGAAACAAAATTATATAATCTGCAAATAACGCTAATTTATGTTTTAGGTGGATAAATAATAAAGGTGATAGAGGACTTCCCTGTGGGTAGCTCCTACTCCTACTATACATATTCTAAAGGGTTTAGAAACAACATTATTGGTCCAAACATCTGCAGTGAGATCTGTACAAAGTAATCTAACCCATTTACAAAATGTATCTCCAAAACCAAAGCGAGTGAGCCCCTCAAATAAATAATGCCATTCTAATGCCATTTCTACATCAAGAGTGAGAGTAGTAGTCTTTCGCTCCTCTCTGGCTATATAAAATATCAAGCACTGGTCTAACATTGTGGAAGCCTCGTCCCCTTAAAACCATGTTTGTCTTCTCCCACCACCCAATGGAGTAAGCTCTTCAATCCTCTTGCAAGAGCTTTGCTAAGTGTTTTTGTAATTGACTTTAAAAGGCTGATTGGGCACATATTTTCACATTTTATATTTGGTTTTCCCGATTTTGGCATAAAGTTATTAGGGCAGGAAGGAGACCATTCCTGAAGGACTCCTGGATTGTCTCCAAAAGAGATGGAATTAACTTAGACAGATTTTTGTGTGTGTGTGTGTGTGTATATATATATATATATATATATATATATATATATAGGGTCCAGCCAGTAAGTCCAACGGCGGTGTCAACCGCTGGATGAAGGCTCATTTGCCTGTTCTGTCTTTCCAGGGCACAATGCTGATTTATTTCTCATAACTCATATCTAACTCCAATTTTGGTATGAGATGGTTTAGAATGTTAATACGTTTATTCTCGTTTTATCGGACTCCATTTTTATAGTTTAATATTACTTTATTAATTTAGGAGTTCATGAGATATTTTGGTATATATTTGAATAATCTTATAACTCCTACCGATTTTTCCTATGTAACAACTTAATTATATTCCAAACGATGACCAGAGGTTAACCACCAGAACTTAAAGCTCTAGCCCCCCATGATTGAAATAATCATGTAACAACTTAATCATGATGGAAATATTTAATCAGAGGTTAACCACCAGCACCATGTAAGGCGTGTCGCCCGTCGGCTTACTACACCTTAATGCATTAACTCTGGCCCCCCATAGTACTTTTTACTCTTATTTACTCATTTATTGTGAATCTATGTCACTTTACGCCGGCTGTAATGCATCATAAGTTCACTAGTCTAATTAATGATTAGGGGTTGATGATTAATACTATTTAATAGACAGACAGACGGTGCCATTGTTTAAATAGTAATCTCATTTGATTCTTGCAATTATCTATGTAACAACTTAGTTAAATCTCAACAATAGTCAGAGGTTAACCACCAGTAGCCTATAGCTCTGGACCCCCATGGAAGAAGTAACCATGTAACAACTTAAATATGATTGGAATATTAAACCAGAGGTTAACCATCAGTACCATGTAAGACGCGCCACCTTTCGGCTTCACATTCGTCCTAATGCATTATAACCCTGATCCCCCATAGTGATTGCAACAAATAACATAATTAAAATCAGACGATAAGTTAGATTTTTTAGGATTTCCATCTAACATGTGTTATGTTTAGTCTATCATGGAATCTAGCGCGTTCTTAACTCATCTGAGTAAATAATTTCAGACTAACAAGGATAAATTCAAATATAACAATTTATTAGTCAGGTAAATGTGTATTATGCCAATTCATTCAGTCAATTCATAAACGATCAATACAAAACATCAAATTCTCAACGATAATTCCAAGATCAAAAAATGCATACCTGACTTTCAAAATCTACATAGTGTGGAGTTTAAGAAACTCCGCACCATGGGCCACCTCTGAATGCAGAAGCGCCCTGAACAGCTTGGAACTCAACCTTAAATATCCAATCCAAGGGATAGAAGGGGTGTGTGTTGAATAACAAAAGGCATTTGAGTAGAAAGGTCCCTTGGCAGTGGTGCAAAAGATACCTGAATTTATATATTTATTATTTAGGTTATGTCTATTTCTGAGGGAATGAGACCATTGTACCAGTCGCACTGAGGCATTTCAAATGATATCAAACATGACAGATAAAGTCACTTGCATTGATATTGAACAATTCATACTTTGAGATGACCATTTTGTGTGAGTTAAGTGAGAGGAAGACAGAGGGGGTTTTGGAGGTATTTCAAGTGTAAATGAGGGGAAGAGCCGATTTGTCTGTGTTTTCAGCTCATGTCATTGAATTGCCAAAGAAAAGGATTTGAGAACTCAAAGTCTTACAATATATATGAAGAGTTTAGTTCCGAAATGTTGGTTATTTGACATTATTATTGAAGACATCAACAGTCAAGTTTATTCACAATTTCTGTATGGTAAACTATTACTTGAGCTCAGTGAAGGCCAGGGACACATGTTCTTCAAATCCAAGATATTTTTTATTGAATTTTATGTCCATAAATAGTTCATAAATAAGTCAAAAAGCATGCCAAAATGCAACATGTTTATCTTAACATTGTCAAACATCTTAAATTGATTAAAAGTAATAAAAACTATATGGAACAGTATATACAAAGATTGATTATTAATAATAAGATTCTGAGTTAGTTAGTTAGTTTTGGCCAGAACGTACACAATATAACATGACATAACCTTTTCTCTTTTTTTTGGCTGGGGCACCAATGGCTTCAAGCAGGCTTCACTGTGGCATTTAAAGAAATCTTTTGGATCATCAGTGGGAAAATTAACAATAATTTATCAATTAATCGTAAATATTCATAATATTCAAAAACATAATGCCATAATAGATATAATGTGACTATGGCGTGTGCCAGTAATCCAGAGCAGTCCCTGAATGAAAAGGTCGGATAACAATACCGGCTGAGCTGTCAGCGCAAGCAAACTGCAGGATGTTTATCGTTTCAACCATTCTTTAACAGCTTTGGACTAATTGTGATTAGTTATAATATAGATAAGTAAGATTAAATTAGTTAAATAAACGACTTGTAGCTTGTTACAGAAAGAGTGGAGGCTCCTTCACACCGCTGCTGAAAACCAAACCTGATCCGAGTGGGTGGAGCCGCGATGGCGCAGCTTCTGTTTCACCGAGTCCGCGGACACAAGCTCACCTCGTCCTGTCATATTTAATGACTTATTTCACTGTAATAATCATAATGTTATTATTATTATTTTTATTATGCAGCTAGAATGACTAGGTCTAATCCGTCATCAAAATCCATGAGGTTAGCTCGACTCTGAAGCTTTGATTCTCTGACTGACAGACGGATGTAGCCTGTGACTGACAGCTCGCCTACAGTATAAACAATTAAATGGCAAACGTTTTAGTTAGCCTAGTGAATCCTCTTTTTAAGAACATATGCTTTTTGTTTTGATATTATCGTTAAAGAGCCCCTACTATGGGATTTTGAAAATGAGCTTGTATGCAGTGTGTAACACAGCTCTAAGTGAAGTGAAATGTCCAGCTAAGGCTTAAATCTGAAAGTGCACAGTGTTTAAAACTATTGATTCATCATAAAAGAGTCGACTCATAGTTCCTCAAACGAATCGCCGTGCTTACGAGTCTTTAGCTGTTTCGGCATGACGTGAACATGAAACATAAGCCCCGCCCATTTGTGCGCGCGCACCCCCGGGAGATTCGAAACCCCCAACTTTGCCCACAAACAACAGCGGAGAGCAAAAGTTGCCAGATTGGGCGGTTTTGAATTTGATTGTGCAGGTAAAAAACCTTTTGGAGAGGGTTTGGGCTGAAATCAGTCAGCTCCATCTGGCAACACAGAGAAGAGCACTGTGCTCGGCTGGATATTACTGGATGTGTGCAGATGAACCAGAGATGAGACTAGCATTATAACTCAGCTATGTGCTGTGTTCCCTCTGAGGAGTGCGTCCGATATCCACGCGCTTACAACAGAGGATTTGGAGCACCGGGACATTTCCTGGCCTGCTATCCAACAAGTGAGTGCGTGCGATTAAATCAGTTGCCTCATTGTTTTCTCCAGCTTGTAAATGATGTATTTAATTGTGTTTTGTAACTTGCAACCGCTTGTAGTGTATCTGATTAACTTGTATTCTCACGTCGCGTCTAAAAGCACGTTGTAAACGCAACGCGTGCTGCTTTGTTAACGGATTAAAATGCGTTTGTGAGCTCGTGTTTCATTGCTGTTTGTCGTTGCTTTGGCCACCATCAGCTCTTCTACACATGTGCGGCGGTCTGTTGCATAATGGTTCAGCTGTTGCTGCTGTGTGCATTAATACTGCACGTGTGTTTACTTCTGGTTAAGAATAGAGCTGGGAATATGCTGGGAGACCGGGGGATTAGTTTCAGGGCTGAGGTGTCTGAAATATTGGCGACTCTCGATAAAAACGAGTGTTGGCAGAAATGCTTACGCACACACTCTGACTACTTCAATATTGATAAGCCGTGGTGGGCATTCTCTCGCGCTGAATGATGTCGACCAATCGCAACAGACTGGGTCATCGGTCCAATCAGCGCAGTTTAGCATCGTGCTAAGGAGGGGTTTTGGAACAAATGAATCGCTGAACGATTCATATAGGAGTCGCTGGGGTTATAAGGTAAATATAAAGGCATATTATAAGACAATTAAAGTGTTTTTTGACCATGCATGTATATCAGCCTGCTGTTGGAGACTCCCAAAACCAAAATATGACCCTATAATATGATTATAAAAGATTATAATATGGGCTCTTTAAATCAATGAGCAAACTCGGAGCACTTCGCCGGCAGTGACTCTCCTCCCAGGGGATGCTGAGCTCGCGCATATAGCCTAGCTGTTCTATATATAACAGTTCTATAACCGTTATATCGCATTTTGCAAAGAAACTGGTCTTGCGGATATTGCGTTTTGTGAAAAAAGACATTTTGTAGTAGGCCTAAAATGTTCATTCTTAAATTGTACATCTGAACAGTGTTTCCGATCATAAAATGCAAATGTCAAAAAATGTGTTTATCGCATTTTGCAACGAAACTCTTC
>CAIGQQ010037819.1:5225187-5240555 GCA_903798035.1 Danio albolineatus | reverse complement strand
ATAGGTTTGTATTGGTTTGTCATCTGGACCTGCCGTTTTTTCCGCTTGCATACAATTGATTACTTCTGCAATTTCTATTTTTGTTACATCTCCATCTAACGCTTTACTCTTATATTCTAAAACTCTAGGAATATTAAGGATTTTCAGAAATTATGTCTGCTCATCAAGTCTGGGGGTACCCTCAGAGCTATACAATTTCTCATAGAATCCTTTGAAGGCCTCATAAATATCTATAGGATCTACAATAGTTCTGCCACTTGAAGCTTCAATGTAATTGATAGACCTTTATGTTTGTTGTTATTTAATGCACCATGCTAAAAGTTTCCCAGTTTTTCCCCCTGGTCATAATAGGATTGTTAAGGTTTCAGTAAATAAATTGCTGCCTTGTTAGCTGCATTGTACAGTGAGCTAAGAAGGTGTAATTGTGCATTTGCGTCTATAGGGTTCGATTTGTTGTTGTTGAGATCTGTTTCAAGTTTTTTTTTTCTCCATATAGTGTTTTCATTTCCAGTTTGTGGCAGTAACACACCAAAAGGTTTGTTGTCAACCACCGAAAAACAGGAAGAAGAAGAAATTATGAAATAACTTTCATCGGTTAGACAGCAGCCTCACAGCTTTTTGAATGTCGGTGCCATCACTTATTGATCCGCGATTGCTAAATGTAGCTTGTGTGGATGCTATTGCACTGCTTGACTATTGAAATAGCTTCTCTACTGAAAAGCTATTTGATTTAGAAAATAGCGATGCTACCGCCACGCTACTGAGAAATGAGAAATGCATTTTTATCACTTGACTGGTGGCAGCTCTTAGACTGGTTGTTGCTTTCAGCAGCAAAGAGGATTAAGGTTATTGGTAGACGTGGTGTGCCGCAAATTCTAACCGGAAAACCAATCAAAACCGTCTGAATAGCACCACTTTAATAAATGGCCTTAGCATTGTGCATATTAAAAACAGGCAAAGCAACAGATTAATATTATTCAACATATCCCAGATTTAATTTTTTTTAAATCTTTAGATGTAACCCCATTTGTAATCTTTAACATTTTCATAAGTAACTGTAATTTAATTACACATTTTTTCTTAATAACTGTGACAAATTACTGTTACATTTATTTTGTAATTAAATTACGTAACACCGTTATATGTAATAAGTTACTCCCCAACACATTAGGTACTAACCCGGATGGTATACAAAAAACATAAAACCACAACTGCCCAACTCTTTGCAGAATTAAATGTGCATATCAACTCTCCTTTTTCCACCAAAACTGTTCATTGGGAGCTCTGCATGGTCAATATACATGGCTGGGCTGCTATAGTCAAAACAATATACCACATGTCAGTTTCAATGGTGGTGAAACATGTATTGTTTTCTGAGGAGTCCACCTTCAATGTCTTTCCCACATCTGGTAAAGTTACAGTGTGGAGAATCCTCAAAGAAATGTACCACCCAGACGGTTACATGCCCAGAATGAAGCATGGGGGTGATGGTTTGCACTGCAATATCATGGCATTCCATAGGCCCAATACATTTGCTAGATGGGTGCACTGCCAATAACTACCGAACAATTTTGGAGGACCATGTGCACCCAATGATTCAAACATTGTATTGTAAATGCGGTGCCATGTATCAGGATTGTAAGGGATCAATACACACAGAAAGACTTAATGAACATGAAAGTTAAGTTGAACATCTCCCTTAGCCTGCACAGTCACCAGATTAACCACTTTGGGATGTTTTCAAGGAGTGAGTCAGGAAACAATTTCCTCCACCAGCATCACGTAACCTGGCCACTATTCTGCAAGAATGACTCAAAATCCCTCTGTCCACTGTACAGGACTTGCATCACTCATTCCCAAGAAGAATTGATGCTATATTGGCCGCAATGGTATGCCTCACACCATACTAATGAATTATTGTGGTCTAAAACCAGGCATTTCAGTTTCATTGTCCAAGCCCTGTAGATAGTTACACATGGTCCCATAGCCCATGGTGGTTGTTTTGTGGGGTGTTTATTTCTCTTGTTCTTTGTCAGTCAAATCATGAATAAATGCATGTTGCAGTTCAGTTTGGCAATTTTTCAGAAAGAGAAGTTGTAACATTATCTGTAATTTGCTGGAATGCTGCTCTGTTTGAATGCAGAAGGAAAATTGCTGAAAATAGTGCGTTCATGATTAGAACATGCTGATGTGAGACGTCTACTCTAGCCTATCAGAAAATTCAGACGCATTCACATTCGCACTGTTTATGAAAAATTAAAGTTTTTAAATATTTTTCCAGACACATTTAGCTGCTAGATGTTGGTCAGGGACTGTTTCTATGTACCTTCTTTATGCCAACTGTGTAAAAAATGACTTAAAATGGTTATGATAAACCGCTGTTTGTTTCCCTTCAAGCTCCGCTTCAGCTGTGTGGCGTGTGTGCTCGTGAAGGAGCTGGTGAAATTCACAGAATTTGTAATGTTGTCAAATGTGTAAACATTTAGCTACAGTTCCATACCTGTCAACCCTCCCGTTTTTCCTGGGATTCTCCCGTATTTTACAGTTCTATCCCGCTATCATCCCGTAAATGTATTTTCCCGTATTTCTCCCGTATTTTCAGTCGTTCTCCGACAGGTGTCAATAAACATTAAAAAGCCGATCCTCCCTATTCGCAACCCATACCGCCGAACCACCAGGGGCCGCCCTTGCTTTTAATTCTGTTGGAATCTGTCTGTGCTTTCGTTTTATTTAGGCATGAAACACTCTGAAATAAACATAAAAACGGCAGGATTCCCTTTCCTTTTCATTACAGGTGCCGTCGCTCCTCCTATACAATTCTCAAAACAATCATATAGAGGTGCGTGACTTTCAGCTGACGCGTCCGTAGTAATAAACAGATGCTGTTTCCCAAACGGATTCTGTACACTTGATTAGAAGCAGAGTGAAAGTGGATACTGGGTTTTGTGTTTGTGTTTGAACAGGCATATACACATAATTAGTAATAATAACATCTAAAGATGTCGATCTTGATGAGTTTTTTTTTCAAACACAAATAATTGTTTCCTAAATGAGCATAAAACTTTAGGAAAGCAATCGAATGCTTTCATTATAACTATATATGTAAACTTCTTTTATTTATAACAGTGATGCCTCTGTTATTTAATGTAATCAAACTAAAAATCTAAATAAATGAGATTCATTCACTGCTCTTTATTTATAATGTGTAAGTTATACAGTGGGGAAAAGATGAATAAGATTTGATAACTTGATCCTATTTCTTTATAACAGTTAATTTTAATAAGCTAAACTGTTTGCTAACGTATACTATTAAA
This sequence comes from Danio albolineatus, assembly GCA_903798035.1. Taxonomy (NCBI): domain Eukaryota; kingdom Metazoa; phylum Chordata; class Actinopteri; order Cypriniformes; family Danionidae; genus Danio; species Danio albolineatus. Next base: position 5,237,241 of record CAIGQQ010037819.1, on the reverse strand, counting down.
TTTTCTTTTGCAAATAATACTAGAAAAAATTATTTCTGACTGTTTAACTGTTTATTTACTTTGAAACAGCTCCAGAAGGACTTTTTTTGTGGTGGGGGGGTGATCCCTTATTTTCACATCCCTATGTTGACAGGTATGCAATTCACGCCCTTTGGATGTCTCTAGGACAAAGCAGCTGCATGAATGCTAAAGCTTTAAATAAAAGTGGAACCATCAGCAAAACCCCAAAACACTTCTATGTTTACAAATACAAGCGGAGCTGTTTAGAGGTAATTTTTGGTTAATGATGTCAGAATTTGCTGGTATTTTGGAATGGACGTGTGAATGGCCTTTTCCAGAAAATTCTGGAATGTCCTTGCCTGCGTGAACAGTGCTGTTTTGAATTTCCCGGTAAAGTTCTTCTGGAAATTTTCTGGATATTTACCAGTATCACTGTGCGAAAGGGGCTAGTGTGTTAAATTCTCAGACAGGATATACTGGCAGTTGCAATTCTCTTTACTTCCCCTTTGAGAATAATCTGTTCAGTAGTTTAGCCATATACATACATTGTCATGTTTGTTTTACTTGAAGTTCAACCTGAAATTCAGTGAACTGTTGTGCTAATATAAAATTAATTATTAAGGGTGGGAAAAAATCATTTAAAAAATCTTCAATTATCTGTCATGAATGCATTCCTTAATTTATTATTTTGGACAGAAAAATTAAACCCACTTTTCACTTAATATTTTATATCATTAATTATTGTATTCTAAGTAGAATGAAACATTATTGTATTGTAGAAACAGACTAGTACGGTGTAGATCTAATCACTAATTAAAGTGCATTATCATGAATAATAACACTTTTTAAAATTTAACATGGATGCATGAGGTTTATTTTTTTTTTAAAGACTAACCTAAAAAGTGGAGTGCTAATAAGTGCTGGTGCTGTTTACTGTGCTGGTATATATATATATATATATATACAGCAGTCAAGATCTTTCTCACAGAAACTCATAACCAAATAAATAATTACACATCTGAATAAAACTTCTACTTCACTCTGTTTCAGATCTTAACACTCCACAGAGACCACAATTTTTTTTTTTCATAGAAAATAATACATTTCTTTTGGATAAAGGTGGTGTGGATGGTGCTGTGTTTCTTGACCTGGAAAAATTAAAATAAAAAACTTTTGACACTGTAAATCGTAAAATGTAATTGACTAAACAAGCTAAATTTAACATTTCCTCAGATGCAACAAGATGCATAACTATCATATCTATCAAATCAATCACAGTCAGCCAGTATCAGTAATTATCTCTCTCCTCCCCTCCCTCTTCCCACAGGTGTTCCACAAGGTTCATTTTGGGGCCTTTGCTATCTTTGCTGTACATAAATGACCTTCCATCAATAGTTCAAACGTTCTCATTCAGATGTATGCAGATGATACAGCAATTTGTGAAGTAGTTGATAAACGTACTTAATCTTTGGGTCAAGTCTAAGAACGGTTAAACCTTAAGTCTTGTATAAAACTTAATTCTAAAATGAAATGTAAACAGAACACTTGCAATGTACTTCTCTAAAACAATCACTGTAAATAATACAATAATTACAATAATAATGAAAAAAATACAAGTTGTGTCAGAATTCAAATACCTTAATTTACTCAAAAGTTACATTTAAATCACAAATTTAAAAAGTACAGTCTGTAATTGTTTTAAAATGAATGTCTGTTCTGTTTTATAAGGTCACAAGTATCACCGTAGGCAGCGAAAATATTCTTGCTACTTTTGTTCAGTTAAATAAAAGCTGAGAACCCAACCCCCTAAAAACTATATTCTGTAGCTCATAGACATTTAAGTTTGTTTTTTTTCTTTATAATTTACACATTGTTTCTTAAACATGCAGACAAACAGTAATGATTGAGATTACATGATGCATTTAAATATAACATTTTCTTTCATCAAAAGTCTTAATATTCACTAAGCGATCTTTCATGTCATCAAAACTGCATATCCTATTACAAAAACATAAATCAAAAGCTAAGACATTATTTAATTTTTATTAATCTTGGATGTCAGATAAGTAAGGGATAATCAATGACTTGCCGTGCGTTAAAGGATTTTAATGCACAACATGGAGGTGAAGGACCACACAATGTGGTCGCCTCCGCGAAGTGCATTAAAACCCTTTAATGCACGACAAGCCGTTGATTATCCCGCTTATTCCTTGGTCATTTGGTAGGCCTTAGTTAAAAATAGTTTTGCTCTTTGCAGTGCCGTATTTGTCTGAATTTTTGTCAGTTTTTACATGTTAGATTTTCTAGTCCCTCCACTAAATCAGCTGTGACAGGCAGGCAGAGAGATAGAGAGAGCATGTGCAAGCTGTTTATACCTGCTAATATTATTAAGATGTGATTTCATCAGTCTTATCACAGGTGGACAAATAAGACATTCCCTGTCACACCTGTAGTGTGCTTCCACTCACATTCACAGTCACACGTTTCTTTTGTCTACTTTCTACCACTTCTCTGATGAGGGGTGATCTGTATGTATATTGGCTATCTCTTAACATTTAATACTGCGAAAACTGGGTTACCTAGAGTATAGCATAATTTTCTGCAATTTATATTTTTATAATAAATATACAAATCTTGTAAAAAGTACCATGTCAATTAAATACATTTTAGGAATATGTTACTTTATGCAATGACTGATGAAATTAAAGATAATTTATTTCCTATCAACCTTCACACTTTAGTTTTAACATGCTGTTTTTATAAAATCCGTTTAACAATATTTTTGAACATCTAAAGTAAGTAACTTGTGTTTCTTTCTCATCAAATTATTAGGCCAGGAAAAGTGATCTCATGGAATTGATCTAACAAAAAAGACTGCAATCGCTGCTTTGAGTAGAAGAACGTTATGATTATTAAAAACACATTAATCTATGTGTTTTATATTTAATCTATGTGTTTAATCTAAAACCATCCCAAAGCTGTAGGCTATCTTATGAAACAACAATTCAAGGGCATACAAAAGACATTTTGAAGAGAATGTAGCCCAAGCCTATTTCAGAAATCTCTGCTGTTAAATATGTAGGCAAACTTTGCAAAAAAAAAAAAAAAAAAAAAAAAAAAAAAAAAAACACATCTGGACAGGCTGGACAACATTTGTCTTCTTTAAAACAAAAGCATTTAGCCAAACATGCAGGATCAGTGTAATATTACATTATTTACGGTAATAAATTAACTATGAAACTTATTTCTGCAATCTGCCAAAAAATACACCTGAGAACAAATGATAGGTTCAAAAGTCCAAAGACTGACTGTTAGATACAACAAAGATTAATTATATATTTGACCAACAGAGATGCAAGAGATCCAGTGGCAGTTCTTGAGATGGTCTGGCCAATATAAAGCTTTGCTTGGGGGGGAGCCATTCGTGGAGCTGCCGCTGACCACCTGGAGCTTCCAACATTTTTAAAGATGTGCTATCCTAAAACATAAACTGCCGATTTGACGAAATAATTATATTCTCGCTTGAAAAAACTCTTAAAATTAGATTTTGATGCATAGTTGAGTATTTTTCTAATTTTGCGGATTTTCCGTTCGCCATTAACAGTCCTCATCGGTTTCCTGTGCAGCCCATGCAAGTTGCTATGGTAACTAAAAACATTTGGGAGAAGCGCATTTATTTCGAACTGTGATCAAAACTGACTGGAACTACCTGTGCATTTTAATGAAAATAATGCACACCAATCAGAATCAATAATTTCAACAGACCATGGAATAAGCTACAGATAATGCTTGGTTAAGTTCTTTATGAACTGGTAGAAAAATATTTCAAGACTCCATATCTACGTTTTCCGTATTGTAAAGTGTAACCATGTAATTTATTATTCAGCAAAATGCTATTATGTACAGTGCATCAGGAAAGTATTCATAGCGCTTTACTTTTTCTACTTTTTGTTTTGTTACAGCATTATACCAAAATTGATTAAATTTATTTATTTCCTCAAAATTCTACACACAATATCCCATAATGACAATGTGAAAAATATATTTTGTTGAAATTGTTTCAATTTTTTTTAAAATAATAAACCCTCTGAAAAATCACATGAAGAGTTTGGTTGCAAAACGTGATAAACGACATTTTTTTACATTTGGATTCTATTATTGGAAATCACTGTTCAGATGTACCTTAATCTATGTGTGAATTGCTGCCATTAATACAATTTAAGAATGAACATTTTAGGACTTCTACAAAATGTATTTTTTCACAAAACGCGATATCCGCCAGACCAGTTTCTTTACAACAGCTGTTTCTTTAAAACACTTCAGCATCCCCTTGGAAGAGAGTCACCACCGGCGATGTGCTCCAAGTTTGCTCATTGATTTAATGGTAATATCAAAACAAAAAACATATATTTTTAAAAAGAGGATTCAATAGGCTACATAAAAAATGTTTAACATTTAATTGTTTATACTGTAGGCGAGCTGTCAGTCACGTAGGCTACGTTACTGATCAACAGCTGACTGTCAGTCAGAGAATCAAAGCTTCAGAGACAAGCTAACCTCATGGATTTCGATGACTGATTGGAGCTGGTCATTCCAGCTGCATATAATAATAATAATAATAATAATAATAATAATAATAATAGCTTATATTATTATTATTATTATTATTATTATTATTATTATTATTATTATTATTACTACAGTGAAGTAATTCATTAAATATGACGTACGAGGCGAGCTTGTGTCGTGGATTCTGTAACAAGCTACAAGTCGTTTATCTAACTAACTTAATCTTACTTATCTAAATTATAACTAATCACAATTAGTCCGAAGCTGTTTAAGGATGGTTGAAACGATAATCATCCTACAGTTTTGCTCTGACAGCTCAGCTGCAGGTAGCCTAAGCCAGGCAGCGCAACGGTGCTTTTTTTTGTTTTGTTTGTTTGTGTAATGAAACACAGGGAGACCCAAATGTGAGAGTAAAGTAAAAAGAAGTTTAATGTCAGAATATAATCTAACAATGCTCAAATAACAGAGTTTGTGAATGAGGTGGTGGAGGATGCCAGAGGTATCTTCTTGTGGAGACGATGCAGCTAAACAGCTGAGGGAAACTTCAGACAGCAGAGCGGGTATGTATGCGGGTTAATTGCCGTATGAAAAACGGGCTTTACTTTGGATACATGGAACACGGGATGAATTCTCCTGTACGCTGGAGGTAATTTAAGGCGGATTGCCACCGGACTAATGATCTTGGTGACAATGAACGGGCCAATGAATTTGGGAGCCAGTTTATTACAGATGGTGCGGAGAGGAATGTCTTTGGAGGAAAGCCACACTTTTTGACAGACAACGTAAACGGGAGGCTTAGACCGGTGGCAATCACCTTTAGCCTTGGTGCGTGCACCCACCTGGAGGAGGGTCTGTCTGGCCCTGCTCCATGTGCATTGGTACCTCTGGACAAAGGCGTGAATGGAGGGGACCGCGACTTCGGATTCCAGACTGGGGAAAAAGTGGTGGTTGGTAACCTACACTACACTGAAATGGGGAGAGGCCTGTAGCAGACACTGGTAAAGTGTTATGTGCGTACTCAACCCATGGGAGTTGTTCGCTCCAGGAGGCGGGATTCTGAGAGACCAAACATCGCAATGTACGTTCAAGATCCTGGTTTGCCCTCTCAGTTTGGCCGTTACTCTGGGGATGAAACCCAGACGAAAGGCTAACTGTGGCCCCCAATAAACGACAAAATTCTCTCCAAAATTTAGAGACAAACTGGGGTCCCCTGTCAGAAACCACGTCCGTCGGGAGGCCATGAATGCGAAAGACATGATTGATGACAGCAACCGCTGTCTCTCTAGCTGAAGGTAATTTGGGTAGAGGGATGAAATGAGTAGCCTTCGAGAACCGGTCCACTACGGTTAAAACGACCGTGTTGCCATTCGAGGATGGAACCCTGTGACGAAATCTAGCGATATGTGGGACCAGGGTCTCGGAGGCACTGACAGCGGTTGAAAGAGCCCCGCCTGGGGGCGATTGGAAGTCTTAGAAACTGCACAAACAGAACAAGCCAAAACAAAATCACGCACATTACGAGCCATAGCTGGCCACCAGAATCTCTGCTTAATAACCGATAAAGTGCGACTCACCCCTGGATGACAGACGCATCGACCTTCACCACAAACTGCCGGGAGGGATCAGGGGCTATTAGGATGGGTGCTGAAACAAAGCAACCTTTCAGTTTGGAAAACGCAGCCTCAGCTGCGCTGGACCACCTGAACGGTGTTTTGGAGGAGGTCAAGGCGGTCAGAGGTGCGGCGAGCTGGCTAAAATTGCGAATAAACCGCCTATAGAAATTGGCAAAGCCCAGAAACCTCTGTAGGGCCTTACGGGAATCTGGGATTGGCCAATCTACCACAGCCTGAACTTTCTCTGGATCCATGCACATCCCCTCAACTGACACGATATGCCCTAAAAAAGGAACAGACTGTGCATGAAAAACGCATTTCTCCGCCTTGACATAAAGCCCATTCTCTAACAACCTCTGAAGCACTCGCCTGACGTGCTGACTATGTTCCTGGAGAGAATGGGAAAATATCAGTATGTCATCCAGGTAGACATAAATGAACTGATCTATCATATCTCTCAACACATCATTGACAAGTGCTTGGAAAACTGCGGGAGCGTTGGACAGGCCGAAGGGAAGAACGCAATACTCAAAATACCCTCTGGGGGTGTTAAATGCAGTTTTCCATTCATCCCCCGCTCTCATGTGAACCAAATGATATGCATTGCGGAGATCTAGTTTTGTGAAAAAGGTCGCCCCCTGCAGATGCTCGAAGGCCGAAGACATCAACGGCAAAGGATAAGTATTCTTAACCGTGATGTTATTCAGCCCTCGATAGTCGATGCATGGACGAAAGGAACCATCCTTCTTTTTCACAAAAAAAAAATCCCGCTCCCGCCGGTGAAGAAAAGGGGCGGATGATCTTGGCTGCTAGAGAATCAGAAATATATTTCTCCATGGCCTCCCTTTCAGGAACAGAAAGCGAATATAATTTGCCTTTAGGCGGAGACGTACCTGGCAATAAATCTACGGCACAGTCATAGGGACGGTGGGGAGGTAGAGAAGCAGCCCGGGACTTACTGAACACTCTCTTCAGGTCATGGTACTCACGAGGCACGTTAGACAGATCCATATGTTCCTCCTGTAACACAGAATGAGACACAGCAGAACAAGCAGACAAAAGACACGACTCATGACAGCTCTCGCTCCAGGAAAACACAGAATTATGACCCCAGTTTATGTGTGGCTTGTGTAACACAAGCCAGGGATGTCCAAGAATCACTGGAGTGGCGACAGTCTCTGTTAAAAAAAAAAATAAAAATTTCAACATGATTACCCGACGTTATGAGTTTTATGGGACCAGTGGAATGAGTGATAGAGGGAAGCGAGAGACCACTAAGAGCGTGCACAGCAATAGGTGAGGAGAGAGGAATCACAGGAAGCTTCAATCTGTAAGCAAGTTTAATGTCAGAATGTAATCCAACAAGGCTTAAATAACAGAGTTTGTGAATGAGGTGGTGGAGGATGCCAGAGGTATCTTCTCGTGGAGACGATGCAGCTAAACAGCTGAGGGAAACTTCAGACAGCAGAGCAGGAAGCAGTAGTCAACGACGAAATTCACAGTTGATCACATGAGGCACAGTTCAGGAAGCAGGTAATAGCCACAGAAGATAACATCCACAAGGAAAGAGGTTTACAGCGACTCACCACCAGCATTTACACGAATGGAGCCTGAGAGACACAAACACAGGTTGGAACAACGGACTGACAATTAGGAGACGTGGACACAGGGTATAAATAGCCGAGATAACACGACACAGCTGCTGATGCTAACGAGCCGACTGAGTGATTCCCTCCACGTGACCACACAGCTGACGAGGTAAGCACCAGACAGCCAGACTATTATACCCAAACAAACACACTTGCACCAACAAGGTACACTCACACGCACACCCATACACACACAGACATACAGAAAGGAACACACAGATCCATGAACCGTGACAGTTTGTTTTTTAATGCCCACCATCCCTATGTGAAGCATAAGCACACAGACGTCCGTACATTGTTATCCAACCTTTTCATTCAGGGACTGCCCTGGATTATTAGCGTTTTGCAAAAAAAAAAAAAAAAAAAGTTATGTTATGTTGTGTACGTTCTGGCCAAAACTAACTCAGAATCTTATTACTCTTAATCAATCTTTGTAAATACTGTTCCATGAATTAATGATGTATTGTTTTTTTGTTTGTTTTTGTTTTTTTTTATCAATTTAAGATGTTTGACAATGTTAAGATACATAAGTGGCATTTTGCCATGCTTTTTGACTTATTTATGAACTATTTATGGACATAAAAATAACTTAATTAATATCCTGGATTTGAAGAATATGTGTCCCTGGCCTTCACTAAGCTCAAGTAATAGTTTAATGTACAAAAATTGTGAATAATCTTGACTGTTGATATCTTAAGGCCCAATCCCAATTCTATTTTTGTACCCCTACCCCTTTACACAGTGGCCATACTCATCTATGTAACACACGAAAACAACATTAACATTATAGCAGACACTGTAAAAGCTCATTCCCAGACATTAGACATTACTGACAGGATATTCGAGTGTCATCGAGTGTCAGATCGTTAGGGGAGCGCTGTACTGGAGTTATGATTATGGATTATAGATCGTAAAATTTATCGGGTTTTTTTTTTGCATGACGGTAAAACACGAACGCGGTTATGAATATATAAAAACATATGTTTGTTTGTCGTAAAAATTCGTAATAATGACAAAAATAATGACTCTACTTCCGGGTTAAGCTATCCTGCCGCTGAGGCAGGTGCATTCTGGGAAAATTTCTTACCCCTCCGTTTTAAGTGTGGTCCTGAAAAATCTTCATTCAAATGGGTGTATACCCCTTTCCCTTAGCCCTACCCCTTAAAGCTAAAGAAAATTGGGACAACCCTACCCCTTGACGTGAACGCGCAAAACGAGGGGTAGGGGTAAGAGGAAGGGCTAAGGGGTAGAATTGGGATCGGGCCTAAATCTGTCAAATAACCAACATTTCTCAAAATGGATATATCTCGTTTTGCAACGAAACTCTTCACATGCACATAAGTAGCCTCTAAATTGAGCTCAGGTACATTCTGTTTCCACTGATCGTTGTTAAGATGTTTCAGCAGCTTAATTGGAGTTCATCTGTGGGTAATTCAGTTGATTGGACATGATTTAAAAAGGCATATACCTGTCTAAGGTCTCAGGGTTGACAGTGCATGTCGAAGTACAAAAGGAATTGTCTGTAGACCACCGAGACAGGATTGTCTCGAGGCTCAAGGCTGGGGAAGGTTACAGAAAAATATCTGCTTCTCTGAAAGTTCCAGTGAGCACAGTGGCCTCCATCATCCATAAGTGGAAGATGTTTGGAACCACCAGTACTCTTCCTAAAACTGGCAGGCCATCTAAGTTGAGTGACCGGGGAAGAAGAGCCTTAGTCAGGGAGGTGATCAATAACCCGATGGTCACTCTGTCTGAGCTCCAGCTTTCTTCTGTGGAGAGAGGAGAACCTTACAGAAGGACAACCATCTGTACAGTAATCCACCAAACAGGCCTGTATAGTAGAGTGGCCAGACGGAAGTCACTCCTTAGTAAAGGGCACATAGCAGCAGGAGTTTTTCAAAAGGCATATGAAAGACTCTCAGACCACATGAAATTTTTTTTGAGAAAACCAGACACCGCTAATCACCAGGCTAATACTATCCCTACAGTGAAGCATTGTGGTGGCAGCATCATGTTGTGAGGATGTTTTCAGCAACAGAAACTGAATGAAAACCTGCTTCAAAGAGCTCTTGACCTTTAGACTGGGGCAACAGTTCATCTTCCAGCAGGACAATGAACCAAAGCACAATGCCAAAATATCAGTGTGAATGTCCTTGAGTGGCCCAGCCAGAGCCAAGACCTAAATCCTACTGAATATCTTTGGAGAGATCTGAAAATGACTCTACACAGTCGCTTCCCATCCAACCGGATAGATCTTGACAGGTACTGCAAAGAGGTATGGGCAAAAATTCCCAAAGACAGGTGTGCCAAGCTTGTGGCATCCTATTCAAAAAGACTTGAGGCTGTAATTGCTGCCAAAGGTGCATCAACAAAGTATTGAGCAAAGGCTGTAAATACTTATGTACATGTGATTTTACAGGGTTTTTTATTTTTAATAAATGTGCAACATTTTCAAAAAATCTTTTTTTTTTTTTTTTTTTTTTTTCACATAGTCATTATGGAGTATTGTGTCTAGAATTTTGAGGAAAAATGAATTAATCCATTATAGAATAAGGCTGTAACATAAAAAATATGGAAAAAGTAAAGCGCTATGAATACTTTCTGGATGCACTGTTGTTGCAGACGTTGCTGTAGGTTATTTCACACTGATCTGAATCATTGCTCTGCAGTTATAATCAAATCATATTCATAGACAGGTTAATAATGAACATTTATACACAAGTATTTATGTGTATAAAGCTGAGAAGTGTGTTTGCTGAGAAGTGCTTCTCATATGATGTATAAATGAGCTCGTACACCCGTACCATACCAGTGGAAATGGACCATAAAGCTAAATTCAGACTGCATGAATACTAGTGGAAATTTGGCAAAAAAATAATTTATTACTAGTAAAAATTTTGGCAGGAGCACCTGTGTCTGTTTGACGTGTCATCTAAACAATACTACAAGTGGGTCAAACGAAAAAAGTAGAGGAGAAATTGCTAATTCCCTTCAAAAGCAAAATAAGTACATTTTCTAGCCCACTAAAGTTTTCTATCCCATTATGTAGTTAATAACAAGATATACTACGTGACCTCTCGTCATTTCCATGTCACTTCTCGCGTGTGTTTGCGGACACGCAAGTTGTTGGTGATTCTTCCTATTCATAAATCATGCAGTGTGAAACCCCCTGTCACCAATCCATCTTTCAATGTAAACAAAGCAGCAATGAAACGCTATCCCTGATGGTCATGCAGTGTGTAAACATGTGTAACAGGGCTACTTTGAAAAGCATGCAGTCTGAACTTAGCATAAGCTGTCAATCAGATCTATAGCAACAAAACAGACTAACCTAGCAATATTTCAGCATCAGAACATCATAGGGCTGGGTACTGACGGATTTGACAAGTGGTAGCAAATAGGACTTTGTGTGCTCTACCCATGTATAAGTGATCTATGATTAGCTAAATGCTGTAACATGCTTGAAATGCTTAGGATTTGATCAAACATGTAAATGAGGCTTGCCATTTAACAACCCAGTGTACCTTAGCAGCTGCCTAGAAACCACCTAGTGACCACTCAGAACTCACCAGCAACCACCTAGCAACACCTTAGCAACAGGTTAGCAACCACTGTGCTTCTTGCCAACTGCCTTTGAGTTCTAGCATAGTAGTGTTGGTTTTCTCAAGCCAACATCAAAGTTCATCAACAAACTTTAGCTTCTAGTTATTATTGATTTTCCGTCATCTGAAATAAACTCATCCTCCTTAATCTCCTCCTTGGGCTTTAAAGTTACAAGCCCCAAATTTTGCCAAAAGCTATGTTCTGCATTGCAGTGTGTTGCATTATCTTTTTTAACTGGTCCAGCCTTCGTTTTTCAGAATCAGAATCATAAAAAGCTTTATTGCCAGGTATGTTCACACATACGAGGAATTTGTTTTCGTGACAGATCTTTTACAGTGCAACAGAATTACAGAGACAGGACGAAAAAACAGATAATAAATATATTCAAAAATAAGTGTTAAATGCAAATATACATATAAGTGTATGTACAGGTGTATTACTATATACAACATTATATGTTGTAAGAGTCCATGTGTTAGCCCAACGACGAAGCTAACAGTATGGGTGAAGTTAAATGCATGTAAGCCTTTTAGCACATGTGAAAAGAAATATTTCTACTTGTGAGAACGTATTTTAATTAGTTTCCAACTCCGAATTTAATCTGACTCCAATTTATTATA
>CAIGQQ010037819.1:5195422-5225177 GCA_903798035.1 Danio albolineatus | reverse complement strand
AGAATTCCATAACAATTTTCAGGGTTTATTATCATGGAGAGATATAGACAATTCTTACAATATGTGCAGCTGTTATGTGCAAATTGGCATGTACAGAGCAGTGCTCTGTAGCGTCGACCAGAAGGTAACAGTTCAAAGAGGCAGTGTGCTGGGTGTGAGGGGTCCAGAGGGATTTTGGCAGCCCTTCTGCTCGCTCTGGATAAGTACAGTTCTTGGAGAGTAGGGAGGGTTGTACCAATGATTCGCTCAGCAGTCCGAACTATTCGACGTAGTCTTCGAAGGTCAGATTTGGTAGCTGAGCTAAACCAGACAGTTATTGAAGTGCAGATGACTGATTCAATGATGGAGGTGTAGAACTGTTTCAGAAGCTCATTTGGGAGGTTGAACTTCCTCAGCTGACAAAGAAAGTACAGCCTTTGTTGAGCTTTTTTGACAATGGAATCAATGTGAGTGTCCCACTTCAGGTCCTGAGAGATGGTGGTGCCCAGGAATCTGAATGACTCCACTGCAGCCACAGTGCTGTCCATGATGCTCAGTGGGGGGAGAGCAGGGGGGTTTCTCCTGAAGTCCACTATCATCTCCACTGTTTTAAGCATGTTCAGCTCCAGGTTGTTGTGACTGCACCAGAGAGCCAGCTGCTGCCTGTCCGTTAGGAAGCTGTTGATCCACTGACAAACAGAGGTGGGCACGGAGAGCTGAGTTAATTTGGGCAGGAGAGGTTTGGGGTGGAGGTGTTAAAAGCTGAACTGAAGTCAACAAACAAGATCCTAGCATAGGTCCCTGGTCTGTCTAGGTGTTGCAGAACATAATGCAGTCCCATATTGACTGCATCATCCACAGACCTGTTTGCTCTTTAGGCAAACTGAAGAAAGTCCAGTGAGGGTTCAGTGATGTCCTTCAGGTGGGCCAGCACCAGTTTTTCAAACAACGTCATGACTACAGATGTTAGTGCCATAGGTCTGTAGTCATTTAGTCCTGTAAGTTTGGGTTTCTTTGGGATGGGCATGATGATGGAGCGTTTGAGGCAGGAGGGCACTTCACACAGCTCCAGTGATCCGTTGAAGATCAGGGTGAAGATGGGGGTCAGTTGGTCAGCACAAACAGGCTGGTGTTATAAAATTGGCCTGGTGCTTTTTTCCTCTTTTGTTTCTGGAAGACCTGGCACACATCTGAAGTGCAGGTATGGGGGAGGCGGGGGTGGTGGAGGTGTTAATGGTGGCGTGAAGAGCAGTTCAGAGTGTGTGTGGGGGGGTTTTCTCAAACCAGCAGTAAAACTCATTCAGGTCATTAGCAAGTTGTTCATTGTCTACAGTGCTGGGGGATGGTGACTTGTAACTTGTGATGTTTTTCAAGCTTTTCCACACGGATGCTGAGTCGCTGTAAAGGAACTGACTCCTTAGTTTTTCAGAGTAGTTCTTTTTGGCGACTGATCTCGCTTTCCAGGGTGTACTTGGCCTGCTTATACAAGGCCCTCTTCCCATTCCTGTAAGCAGCCTCTTTGGCCTGACTTAGCTGTCTGAGTTTTACAGTGAACCATGATTTGTCATTGTTGTATGTGAGTTGAGTCCTGGTAGGGATGCACACGTCTTCACAGAAACTTATATAAGATGTAACAGTCTCTGTGAGTTCATCCAAATTGTTTGCAGCAGCTTCAAAAACACTCCAGTCAGTGAGGTCGAAACAGGCTTGTAGATCCGGCTCTGTTTCATTAGTACATCTTTTCACAGATCTTAATACACGTTTGGCTGTTTTCAGTTTTTTTTGCCTGTAGGTTGGTATAAGATAAATTAAACAGTGGTCAGAGTGTCCCAAAGCTGCTCGTTGGGCAGAGTGGGTTGCATCCTTTATTGTGGTATAGCAGTGATCCAATATGTTACTGTCTCTTGTGGGACATGTAACATGCTGTCTATATTTTGGCAGATCACGGAATTTGCTTTGCTTTTTGTTTTGCTTTGTTAAAATCCCAGAGAATGATTAAAACTGAGTCCGGCTGCTGTCGCTCTATTTTCGTAATCTGATCAGCTAGTTTCTGTATCGCCAGGCACGCATGCGCATGCGGAGGAATGTAAACACAGACGAGGACAAACGAGCAAAACTCACGCGGTGAGTAGAAAGGTTTACAGTTAATAAACAATGCTTCTAGATCTGGACAGCACATCTTCTTTAAAACTGTTACATCTGTACCCCACCTTGAGTGGGGTACAGATGGCTGAGTTTCACAAGTGCGCCTGCACGCTTCCCTCGTCTGAGCGTCTGAAAGCGTTTGAGCAGCACAGCGGCTCCGCCGACTACACTGTCCAACAGAACATCACATAAGTCCACCTTCTTGTAAATCTTTTCCATGAATTCTAGGAAATTGACTTTCATCCATGGTATTTTCTTTATTGAGTGCTGGACAGTCGAAAGCCTGTTTCCTGTTGTTTGGCAACCGCTGCCTTGACGACCAAAATATTAAAGGCGCAACCCACCTTTTGTAACTATCTTGATAGCACTTGGCTTCCATTATCTTCAGGAACTCTAGATCCTCTATGGATGGGGCAAATCTATGGTTGTCAGGCGAATGAGTAAAGATTGTCCAATGCCTTAGAATTATAAGGTTATATCTGACATTTTTGGTAAAATTGAGTTATTCACATATTCTTATTAAATGACAACTTATTTACATTTTTTTAATAAGTTGTTTACATTTTAAGACTTTTTATTTGAAAAACAAACAAAAAAAAAAGGTTTTATCTACAAAGTCAAACTCAGCATCTCGAATCAGCATTTCGAATGCACGCATGATGATGCTGAGGTCTAGACATTTGACCAAATATGTCTTTCACTCTTATCTGGTTGTTGCATAGTTCAAGGTAACTTGTATGCTAATTATCTAATGTAGAGTTCAGACTGCATGATTTTTTAAGTAGTCGCATCAAAGATGATTTCACAATGCATAACTATCAGGGGTAGCATCCTGTCGCTGTTGTGTTTACACTGCAAGATGGATCGGCAACAGGGGGTTTCACACTGCATGACTTTACAGTAGGAAGAATCGTTGACAACTTTGTCTCAGTTCGCAAACTATGTCTCGCAACCAAACACACACTAGAAGTGACATGGAAACAACACATTGTCACATAGTATATGTTTAGTTATTAACTAATGAGAAATAAACTTTTAGTGGGGTAGAAAATGAGCAATACATTTCAGTTGGACATGATGGTAGGCTGCTTCTGGCGTAGGAATCTCAGTGCAAACATTAAAGACTTGGTTTGCACTCTGGGAGAGTAGGCAGACAAATGCTCGTTTTCTTGTTCATCGACTCCACAATGTTACCATCTGCTTTTCTCACTGCTGTCTCTGAACACCATTCACAGGTTTTGAGGGTGTATGAGTTGGAACTTCTAGACCTCACTAAGGAGCAATATAATATGCCATACATTGTTTTGGACTCATCCTTGCAGCTGCTAGGGAACACACTGACAAGGAAGATTTTACCATATGTTCTGGCACTCAATCCTTGACCACATACTTGAGTACACATCAACATGACCTCCTGGATTTCACCTTTATCTTCCTCCTTGCCATCTTCTGAAGTGGAAGGGAACACATTAGATTTCCAGATAGGTGGGTAAGGTTGCAGTCCTGTGACATGAGGCACACTTCTAAACTCTGTAAATTTAATCTCAGTGGTGTAGCTTTTGCAAGATGGTCTGTGGAGTAGCAACAGCAAAAGCAGAAGTAATGTTCTTTCAAAAGCTGCATTTATGGTATTCTCATATAAGCCTCTATATTTCCTCAGATGATGTGGCTTCATATGCAAAGGGAAGTTCAACTATTTGGAAGTATTGAATATGACATGTCTGCAAGGTAGCTGTCCTGTCTGTCCGCTTTGGCAAGCTTCGATTTGGCTAGATCCTTGAGTCATTGTGGATCTTTCATTGTAATCTTTGTAAAGTTTTCCAGTTTGTTTAAAAAGGCCTGTTTGATGGCCTCTGGTGAGCCATATATTTGTTGAGGCATTGCCATGCCGCGTGCATTCCAACTACCAAATACTTATGTACATGGGATTTTTCAGTTTTTTTTATTTTCTTTTTAATATATTTGCAACAATTTCAAAAAATACTGAATTCACATTGTCACTGTGGGGTATTGTGTTTTGAATTTTAAAGAAATAAATTAATTTAATCCATTTTGAAATAAGGCTGTGACATAAACAAATTTGGAAAAAGTTAAGTGCTATGAATACTTTTCAGATACACTGTAGATGTGCAACTTTAATTTCAGTGATGTGTTCTGTTCCAGGCAAACTAAAAGAGTGGTCACTTGTACTTTATGGCACCTCAACACATCCATACTCATTCCGTAGTGACAAGCCTCGTGCATTGGCAGAGTCTCAGCCCGATGATGAGTACAGTGAGGAATATGTGGGTATGTAATCTTTTGCATCCTTTTTATATTGTGCATTTAACTATCTGTGGTATTATTTAAACGATTAATTCACCCAAAAAAAGAAAATTCTGTCATCATTTACTCACCCTTTATGTATTTCAATTTGTTTTATGATTTTCTTTCTTTTCTTTAAACACAAAAGAAGATATTTTGAAAACTGTCAGAAACCTGTAACCATTGACTTCCATAAACTTACTTTTTTTTTCTACTATGGAAGTTATTCGTTACAGTTTTATTAAGTGTTCAACAGAATTAACCACTTGCAAGAGAGTAAATAGTGAGTAAATTTTCATTTTTGGCTGAACTATCCCTTTACATGTTACAAGATTTTGTTCTCTGACATAAGGCACCTGCCACCCTGAGTGCGGTGAGAATGGTTGTGAGGGGCCAGGCCCTCAGCAGTGCATTACCTGCCTCCACTACTTCCTCAAGTTCAAGAACAATACCAGGTATACAATTTTTATAACATCATTGCATGTAAATAATATTATTTTTTTAAATATAAAATCATGTTCATTCTGTGAAATTACACACACAATTGTATGTTAAATGTAAGACGTGCAGTGGGTTATATGGTATATTCAACGTCTAGAAGTGCACAAAACACATAAAATACTAAATACATTAAAAACAGGACATGGGTATTTTTTGACTGTTAATTCATCATATTGGTATATTTAATATATTTAAGGAAAACTATATTATTAATCTGTTGTACAAATTGTAAAATATAATTAGAAAAACCCTGTATAATTTTTTGAAATATGATTAGAGTTACTTTATCAGAAGTTTAACTAGTATTAAACACCAAAGTACATATATGTTTCTTTATTTATTCATTCATTCATTCATTCATTTTCTTGACGGCTTAGTTCCTTTATTAATCCGGGGTCGCCACAGCGGAATGAACCGCGAACTTATCCAGCATTTGTTTTACGCAGCGGATGCCCTTCCAGCCGCAACCCATCTCTGGAAAACATCCATACATTCTCATTCACACACATACACTACGGACAATTTAGCTTATCCAATTCACCTGTACCGCATATCTTTGGACTTGTGGGGGAAACCGGAGAACCCGGAGGAAACCCACACAACCACGGGAAGAACATGCAAACTCCACACAGAAATGCCAACTGACCCAGCCGAGGCTCGAACCAGCGACCTTCTTGCTGTGAGGCGAACGTGCTACTCACTACGCCACCATGGCACCCTTGTTTCTTTATTTAACCACATAAAAAAAAAACATTGAGATCAAGATCTCATTTACAAGGGTGACCAGGCCAAGAGGTATTCAACACACGTCTTATGAAAAATAATAACAATAATAAATAAAAAGGATAATATAAAAAATACATTTTAGTTATTCAGCTTTACCACATTACATTATGTTAAAAACACATGCATTAAGAAATAGACTGTTGTTTATTATAAAGGATAGAACAAAATGATTGATTGGGATGAGCTCAGACATTTTTAGTTCAGACTGAAGAGTATTCCAGGATGAGGGAGGCAGCATGACTAAAGGCTCGCCTCCCCATTTCATTTCCAACCCGGGGAACAGTCAAATGATATGATTCTCTCAGGGGCACAACTGCACATTTACTGAGGGGTATGCAGGTTCAAGTTTTGCACCCGTATGTGTCAGTTTTAACAGGGTTAAGAATAGTTATAATCAACTATATAAAATTTATATAGGGCAATTTTTTAATCCAAATATTAATTTCTATCTTGTCTGAAATAAATTCAGTAGGCCCACACAGAATATGCGCATGCAGAAATCTGTAGGTGTGTGTAACTTTATATTTACTCAGTTTTTAAAGTTTTTAGTTATGATAATCCTAAAATCATTCAGCATAAATCCACAGATTTTTTATTAAATTCTCAGCAGAAATAGCAAAAAATGTCCACAGATTCTGTCTGGCCCTAATATTCAGGGCTGTATTTATAAACATAGATTTTGTGTGATCTCTCTTGTTTTGGCAAAAAAATGTAATTAATTAATTAATACTAAATAATAATAAATAAAGAATATTTTTAGATTATTCTTATAACTTTTGACCTCAACTGTAAGTATGATTTGACAGTTTATTTTGATAAACCTTTTACAGATATTATATGAACTTCACTTGGCTGTGTAAATGATTTTGAATTAAAATGTGTGTGCCAACGTATGCAACTCATACCTATAAACCCTCCCAGCACGTTAAAATGAATATAAAAACGGCAGAATTCACATCTTTTCCAGTAAAGCTTTATGCATCTATCACCACCCTTATGCAGCCTCTGACTCAGGCAATACAAGTATAACGGTGCTGACTGATGGACGTGCTCCGTACTGATAAAGGTTTTTGAAGATAAATGAAAGAGGATACTCTGAGATTCGGATGTGTGAACAGATAAATACACTTAATAATATGTAAACATGTTTGATTTTAAACATACCTAATATTATCCTAATTGAGCATAAACAAAACTAATATTTTTTTTTTTCATTGCATTCTTAAAGTCACACCTATCAAACAAAACAGTGGATCAAACGGAGATTCATTTGCTGCTCTTCACTATATGCATATATACATATAAATGTCTATAGTAACTTTAATGTTTAATCAACATTGAAATGCAGTGAATACAAATTTTATCTTTTGAAGTTGACGGTCCATAAATTTATGACTATCAAGCGTTTACCATAAAGTCAACTTTACGCCAGCCCATGACTTTAGCCCATAGAATTATACTGTTTTTCACACAATATACAAGATGGAAGTATGCGATTCCAGGTGTGGCTGTGCGTCACTGCCCCCCTGTCTGAACAAAACCACCTCGTCTGCATTTATGTTATGTAAAAGCCCATGCAGTGACTGGGTGTGTGGCGATAATGAATAATTAATGATATGGCGCCCTTCGCTCCCAAAAACATTAAAAGTTGATTAAAAGTGTGGTAATGATCATGAGGGTTAAGCTTACCAATCTCTTATTATCCAATTTTTCATGGCAGTTTTCATTTTAAGACACTGTTTGTTCTTTTTTGTTTTCTATTTTGCGCTCCATGTCTCTTCACTCTTCTTTTCATTTTGAACATGTGAGTGTAACCGAGCAACGGATCAATCAAATGGTCAACGGAGGGGTGGTGTAATTATTTATTTAATAAAATACATTATTATATTCATATAAAATGCAGGCTAAACATTTTTAACCAAAAATATTTATTTATTTTTATTACTTGAAACTTTTAATAAAGATAATTTCAAAAATAGTTTTGGCACAATGGTGCCCCCATGCGCCGTATATACTGCATACCACCTTTTTGCACCACTGGATTCACTTGAATGTAGGGCTTACTGTCTTTTTAACCTATGAAGACGGGAATTTTGGTATAAAGGCACCTGACCCAGAAGAGCCTAGTAGACCAGAGACATCCAGTTGGTGTACCTTCTTACATTCAGAGAAGGCCTCTCAGCTTTAGCATACAGTTCACAATGGTGAGTAATCTACGACAGCCTGTAACAAACCTCAGAGCGCTGTGATAAACAAAGTTTAATGGTTTAAACATGTCATGACAACATGACAAAAGAAGACTTTTGACTTCACTTCCGGATAATTTTTTTTTTCTGATGTTGCTCTTTCTGTTTGTCATCTCGCTGTCTTTTTCCTTCCACCAATGTTGGTTTGTCTCTCAGGATGTGTGTACCTGAGTGCCCACCTGGGTTTTTCCGGGATGATAAGAAGCGCTGTAAGAAGTGCTTTCCACTGTGCGAGTCTTGCATTGGCAGCCGCAGTGATCAGTGTTCCACCTGCCGTCCAGGTCTCTATCTTGTGGAGGGAGGCAATAACTGCATCAGCTCCTGTCCTGATGGCTTCTACCTGGATCTGGGCAAGTAAACTAAGATTTTTTTTCTCACTCCAAAATGTAGCATGATTATTAACAGAACATGAGTTTTTGAATTTGAAAGCTCATTTGTGTAATTTGTTATTTTTTATTTTTATTCTCTAACAGAGTCCATCATGTGCCGAAAATGCAGCAATAACTGCAAGAAATGCATTTCAGCAAATATCTGCACAGAATGCCAACCTGGTCTTAGGTAAATACCTACCTACAGCCTTTCTGAACCAATTTTTGGGATCATAAAATATGATTTAACCTTTATGAGAGTAAAGGGGCTTTTGTGGCAACTGAGAAGTTTTGGGATGCCCTGACATTTGTTCCACAATGATTTGCTAGCAGCATGTGCGTATGATGTTGTATTTCTTGTAGAAAAATTGTGAAGTATTTGGTTAGTAAAATGTACTTCTCAACCATGCAGTGCCAAGGACTCAAACTTGACAGAAAGAGAGAGAGAGGGAGAGAGAAAAAACACTCAAAATAAATCTAGGCTAAGCCTGGCACAACCAGTTCTACTCTGCCAAAAGTTTTAGACAGCTGCAGTTTGAACAATGTGACTCGTCTGTCACTGGGGTCTTTCCTGGAATCTCCCTTTTACCATGTTTGCCATGTCTTTTTGGGAAGCAATCGTAGCTCCGCTTTCCCTGATTAATGGAGCTCAACAATCCTTTGGGGGATTTGGATTTCAAAGTTATGATTTTGTGTATGCTAATGCAAAATTATGTTTCTTTAGTCTATACTGAATCTGACAGTGATTTTTTTATCCTAGGAATAATCAATTATCCAGAGTTAATTGAGTGTAGTGGATGTGAGGGCTTTAATGGAGCAGGAGCTCACTCAAATAATGGGGTGCCAAAGCAATGTTGATAGAAAAGGACCAATATGGTCATATTTCTTAGTTAAAGAAAGGACTCTAGGAGGTGCATTTTGAAGCAGCTGAAGTTTGTTAATTAGACCTACTAGGCAATCATCTAGTAATGCATTACAAACCAAGAGTAGTCTTACAAATGTCACCTCCAAATTTTTGACTGATGACAAGGACTGAACTGAAACCCCATCAAGGGTTGGGCAGCATTCTAGGTTTTTGCATTTTTTTATCTAATAAGGATCAAATTTAGTAATAAGTTATTAGTCATCCATTTTTTAATATCATCTTTACCACGATTATCCACACACGGTCCTGTAGGGCCAGTGTCCTGCAGAGTTTAGCTCATATCCCATTAGACACACCTGAACCAGATAATCAAGCTCTTTCTGGGTATATTGGAAATATCCTGGCAGGTGTGTTGAAGCTAGTTGGAGCTAAACACTGCATGACAGAGTTTAGACACCTCTGTTAATACAATCTGTTAATTTTGTTCAGATGAACAGGTTGTGAGGATATAGATATAGAGATGTGTATCATCGCAAAACTAACTCTAAAGGGACCCAAATCTCAGTCTTGTGGCACCCCACAGTGTACTTTCTCATCAGTATGATACAACTACATTAACTGATACAAATTGATAACATTCAGATATGTAAGACCTGAAACTGATGCAGTTCCAGGAATACCAACATAATTTTCAAGCCTATCAAGGACAATGAGGAATGCTTTATTTTGAACTTAAGTTACATGAAAAGTTAATATCTTCTTACTCTAATCTGGAAAGTATCTTTCTTGCTAATTCTTCAGTAGCTTTTTAGACATTAAATTTCAGTACACATTTAGATCCCTATAAGTAGCAACACAGCATCATTTCAATTAAGATTTGAAATATTCTTTGTTCCCCCTTCTTAATTATATTAAAAACATTTGATTACATATATTAATTAAATCCAAGCAAACTTTCACAATCATCAAAAACATTCTTTGAAAAGTTTGAGTGATCAGGCCATTATTTTTTCTCTTGCACATGTCCATTAAAGAACAGGTCTCTTCTCTCATACTGCATACCAGCATCTGTTAGGGGAATGCGTCTCAGTCCTCTGTCTAACAACAATTAAATTATCTGACAAAGCATATCAGCATTCTCATTGTAGTGTAATGTACATGAGTAAGATTATAAACAGTCCTAACCCTACTAGATTCATCGCTTTATTATGTAAATTATAATTTTTAGCATTTACTCTAAACATATTCTTTTTTTCGTTTCTGTTCTTCCTTCTGTTGTCCTGAAAGAAACATGTGAAGTTCCATCTCTCTCTGAAGCTCCTGTTTACTCTTTGCTGGTGTTTGTCTCCACAAACCTTTCCCTCAGAATGATAAAGCTTAAACCTCTCGAAGGTCATCAACAAAGATCTGCGAAAACACAAAAACAAGAGAAAGAAAAGCATAGTCTGTTCTTTTGAAAAACAAGTTTAATAAAACTTTGTTGGAATTGTTATGACCTGAGTACAGCCTAGTTTCCAATTTATAGAAATAAACAAAGACCCTAGGAGACCTTGACTGGCGACTAAACTTAGTAAGCTAGTTATTGTGGCCCCTTCATCCACCATATCTTCATTATAACGTTGGACTAGAAGACAATGATCTTCCTTAAAACTCCATCATACAGCATTTCGTCAATCTCATTTAAATTTTGGAAATCTGACCTAATGTTTAATTTGTGTCAACCTAATCTTGTCAAATAATTTTCTAAGCCAGATTTCTCAAACAAATATTCCCTAGGGAGTTTGTATTGCCTAATTTAAAGAATCAGAAATCTGACATGAAGTGCCTTAGAAAGATCTCTAACATTATCATGTGAGTCATTACATATTTTTCCAGGTGCCTTCCTGACCATTAAAGTCTGTCTACTAGTCAGAATCAATAATGTTTGGCATTCCTCATCTGATAATGATGCCTCAAACCAGTATCATACATAAAGACAGCAGTAATTTTTAACTGTAAAACTGCAGCAATTATAACCAAAACATTTAACATTTGCTGTTAAAAAGTCATATAAAAAAAATAGCATTGCAAATTCACAAAACAGTCCTGAGGGTGTAGTATTTTCCAAGCAAATAGAATTGAATTGCCAAATTGTAATTTGATGCAACACATTCATTTAAAAGCTTCAATCTATCCTAAAAATTGCTTTGTCCGTATTTTAAACAGAAACAGCTTTAAAAACACCTAAAAGTCCAATACACACTGTGAATCTGTGCAAGCAAATGAGGAAGCAAGGTTCAAAGATTATTCTGTCTAATAATTTTGATCCAGTTTAAATTCACATATTTAGCACTTCAGCTTTGTCAGTGGTTTTTGAGTATTGTGTTTCAGTGCACAAATTACATGCCTGAGCATGTGAAGATTTCTGTCATTTGTCTGGTCAGCAAGGGCTCTTCCCTTAGTCTTACCTGAGTTTGTGTGAAAACCTCTCTGGTGCCAATCTGCTCATAAGTCCTGCACAACACCAAAGACATAATGGAAATCCACAGAGCTGTTTGCTAACTTGCATTGTAAAGCCAAATCAGCCAAATCAACTTTAAAACTATGACATTTAGTCTGTAATGAAGCTCAACCTGCCTTGCAGTCCCCATTGTCTACAAAAGATAAATAGTGTAGAAAATCAAATTGGAACTTAGACTGCCAAATTGTGCAAGTATATTCTTCACTTTTATTTTATTTATTTACTTTTTAATTTTTATTTTTTTTTCAGTAATCTTCAAATTTCTTCACCATCTTGACCATTCAGGCATAACAAACTAGACAAGCTTAGTTTTCCTAATAAAAATGTGACAGCATGACCCAAGAAATAATTTGAGACCAATTTCATCAGAATAAGCATAAGCACAACCAAATTTGTAAGTTTCTTAAATAATGGCTAATGAATGTCCAATAATTCTTGTCCCATAGGTAGCGCTGTCACCAAATCTGTATGGTGTGGTCAGTGTGAGGCAACAATGACCGTGATGTAGTGCCTGGACCATCTACGATGTCCGGTACTTTAAGAATTAGCTCATAAGTTCAAATTAATTAACATTAATTTTCGGGGATTCGAATCAGAAGATTCGGACGACTGACTCACAGTCAGAAATATGTTAACACTTACACTTACGTTATCTATTGGTCCACCCTAATAGAAGTAAGCAGCGTAACTTTATCCTTAGCAAATCTATGTTATATTATTACGTGGCCAACGATAATAATATAAGTAGGATTTCACTATTTACACAAGCGAGGTAGCAAGACCATATAGCTGAGGCAGTAACTTAGAAACACATAAAACTCCGACAAGGATCTTAAAATGAAAGGCAAGTTTATTAAGCTACACACAGTGAACTACTCTACGTAAAACAGACAAACATACAGATACACACACACACAGTTCTGGGTTGAGAATGACTGAGGATGAGCAACGAAGAGTCCCAAACGTCTAGCACTTTAAGTTTAGTATTGCAACCTGAGAAAACCACCAAGCAGAGAAACTGACTACGGTCAGGCACTTCAACTTAATTACCAGCTTCAGTATGTAATGAAAAATTGGTCTGTGTTTACTTGCGGTTTGGTGGTTTAGCTGTTCTCTCGTTCTCTGGTTGAGGGAACCCCGGCGAAGCCGATTGGTTGCAGCGCGTTGACGTGGTTGGGGATTTCCTTTGGAGAGGGCTTTTCCTTCTTCTCATGGAGCGTTGTTCCCAGTGACGGAGAGTCTGACGTCAGCGCGCGGGAAGTTCGCCGTAAGGGAATTCCTCCTGAGAAAGGCTCTCTGGCAGGGTTATGAGTCTGAAACGTTGAATGACTGATCCTACTGCTGGATGACGCGGCGTCCGATGGTTGTAGCAACGGCTGAGCAGTAAGGTCAGACTGTGTTCATGTGAGCTCCGGTGAACGGGGTCACGTGGCCGTAGCTGTTACGGCGGGGGCAGACGCAGGCTGAGCGGGTGGGTTCTTCGAAGAGTGATGTCCGGCAGGCGTATAACGCAAAGTTTGTGCGTAGAACCCCTCGTGAAGTACAGCGAAAGCTAATACGGAAACCCAAGCAAAAGCCAATGCGAAAGCACATAAAATCTTACAGTTTGGGCTTTTATAGCGGGCGGGTTTTAGACAAATCCACTTGGCTAGTGTCCAATGACCGTGGGTATGGTCCTATACTCACGCCCATCTCCTCCCTGTATGTTCACGCCCAGGGAGGAGTGATTCTGTCGTCACGGGCTGGGTTAATATTTAATTCACGTTATCAAACTTCAATAAAGCTTCATAACTAAGTAATATTTGCAGTTACAGTCTCATCATTTGCACCAATGTTCTCTGAAGCCTTATAGCTTCAGTTTGAGACCAAACATTATAGCCCTTATCAAATACAGTTAATTACGTGCGTTACACACGCTACAACACTTCATTTCTAGACACAATTATAGTGAATACACATGCTTACATGCATAGCAAAACATACACAACTATCAGTAATAAAACATCAAAGCAAAACACGCTTTTAAACGCGAAATGTCCAAGAAATCGCGCGGGCTGATTGTCTAGAGCCCATCACGCGGGTTTTCTTATCCGGGCCGGAAAAGGGGCGGGAGGACATTCTCCCCTTCTAATACACAAATGCTTCTTTCTGGCGTTGGATGTATAATTCAATTATCATGGTCATGTGACAAGCAAATGGTCGAGAACTCACAGATGGTAGTCAATTAGTAACTAGGGTAAGAACACGTCCTTTGTTTATAAAGGGGAAAGACGCATGTGTATTGGAATTGGCTTCAGGCAATTCCTAATTACGAAGGAGACGGGGTAGGCTCCATGAGGCTTGTTTATGCCGATTACGGATTCAGCGTAAAACGTGGCTTAGTCCCTACATCTTCCCCCATTTGGCTGGTGATGTTTTCTTGAAGCAAACATCGGCAGACACTGGAACAATAGGCAGTCAGAAGAAAGAACAAACACACACAAGGCACAAACAACATTTCCATTACAGACTGAATTCTGGTGAAGGTGTTAGGCAAATTGGTATAATCAGGTTAGGAACACTTGACAGTAAAGGGGAACCTCGATAAGGGTTGCGACGATCAATTCATTTGGCTAATTGTAATCAGTGAGGACGGCGGGCGATGTCGGAGGCAGCTCAATTAGGGTCGACGTATTCTCGGGTTCTCTGTCCTCGTCACGTCGGAAAATGCGACGGGTGCCAGGTGTGCATTTGTTACATGCATCTCGGATGGCAGTCATTCTCCTGTGGAGGAGATAGGCGAGCGTCAAAGTGACAACGTAGCCTACAATACTAGAAACGCACAGAGCCGTATCGGCGGCCGACCAAGACCGAATGATTGGAGAGCCAGGGGCTGGAAGGCGTGCAATGGCCTCCAATGCGTCGTCAACTGGGGTCAAATCGATTAATTGTGTTCCTTCCTCCTTGATCCTTTCTTCCAATTCAGGATCAAGGGTAAAGGAATGTTCCTTGAAAAATGGCGAGATTTCGAGTTCAGTCTGATACTCGTCCTCGGGAAGATGGTATAAGGCCAAATCATCGATATGAAGGATCGAGCCCTTAGGGACAGTGATCCACAGAGTTTGATCGGGAAGGTTAATACGAGTAGCGGTATCGTGCTGGTCGTATGTAAGTGTAGCAGTACGCACGGGGGTGTTAACTAACCATCGGTTACCGACAAGTTCAGCTTGGGTTGCTTCGACTTGGGCCCGTGGTGTAGCTTCGGCAGGACAGCTGGTATCTGGTCTAACCGATTCTAGGCCGCATATGCCGTCAGTGTTGTCACGGACGAAGGGCTTACTAGGGCACAGATAATGTATCTCTTTGGTAAGAGTGCACATCTTTAGGTTAGGGGCCAAATACAACTGTTCGTTGTTATCGTGGTACGCAATGACGTCAGGGGTATGAATTTTGACATAGGTGTCTCCTTGCCAAAATCCAACGTTTACGACATCTTTGAGGCGGTAAATATTAGCGGTTTCAATTATCGGAAGACTAAGTAGAAAGGCTAGGTCGCCTGCTTCTGGATCCACGTATAAGGGAATAGCACTGCCCAGAGAGAAAGCTAGGTGCGCTTGGATAGGGCTAGTGGGGCCCGTGGTGGCAGAAGTCAGGACGTTTTGCACTAGACTTAGAGGTATCAGATAATGTGGAATTCTACCCATAGCCAAATTATCGACTGAAGAGCTCACTTCTCGTAGCATGTCAGACATGAGAGTGGTCAACAGCTGCGTTTGAGCTAAATTGCTTTGAATAACCGAGAATAGCTTGTTAATGGATTTGATTGTTTGGTTTAAGAGAGTGCTATGCGTGTTAAGAACTGTAATGGTTCCGTTTAGCGATTTTCCAAAAGTCTGTAAGGCACGGCTCTGGACTGCGAGTTGTTGGCGGATTTCAGGTATTTCGGCCTGAATTTCACCCACATGCCGCCTTACTGTGGCCAAATTTACGGCATTAACTGTGTTCATGCCAATGTTGAACAGAGTTCCTACAGCTGCAGCAGCCCCCAGCAAGGCACCCAAAAATCGTTTGGGACGCCGGTGGTACCCACTAAGCTCAGCTTGGGTTACCGTCATTTTCTGCAATTGGTGCAGCATGTGTTTAACATCTGCTTGGGCATGTGCAAGAATTTCCTGGGTCCAACGACTACCGGCCCAGGTGGTTTGGGAAGCTGTGGGAGTGTAGTGAGCTCTGACAACTTCGCGGGGATTAAGTCGGACGTACACCTTTTGGGTGTGCGTTTTACAGTTTGTTATCAGTAACCCCGGTTGTTCGCGGAGTACTATCCCCGATGCTGGTCCCGGCGACGCGACTTCTGGCTGGGGCCTGACCCCCATTACGCAGAAGATCAGAACGGCGAGGCCAATCATCTTCCTGGCAATAGAATCAAAAGAAACAAATTAGATTTGGAAATCATGTCGCCCTGAGTGAAGAACGGCACTTTCAGGAACAATTACAGCAATTTGATGACAGGAGTCAATCCCAAATTTAGGCCCTATGCTTAGCTTGCATGATTCTATGTGAGTCCCCTCAGAATGGGACTAGAAGGGCAAACTAAAACAAGGTGAGAGAAAGAAATAAGGAAAAGAAGAGACATGGAAAAATTCAGGTAGGTTAAAGATCAGTGATACAGTGTCATAACTATGGAGTGGCTCCTCTCTACTAGGGGTTGTTCTAGCAGGGCTGTGGAGGGGAAGGCATTAGTGTTGTGTTTATCATGGTTAACTAGGGGTTCCCTAGATTGTCTGGAGTTATGTTAGTATAGTGTGGAGGGTAGGACAGTTGGTCAGTGTCAGTGGTTTTGGTCCTCCCCCATTTCTGGTTGGCTGGGACCCCAGTGCTTCTTGATCTGGTTTCGATGGACCCATCGAAGAACGGGGTCGCTGCGCCCTTGCCTGATTTTGATCCGGTAGGCCACCGGTGAGAGTTTGTCAACGATCTCATGAGGTCCAGTCCAGTGAGGCAGGAACTTCTTGGACAGACGGTGTGGAGTGTTCTGTCGTGGTGGGGCGAAGCTGTAATACCACACTTTGTCTCCGACATTGAATTCCTGGTATGAGGCCTTTTTGTCGTAGTAGGCCCTGCGTCCTTCCGCACTCTTTTGGAGTTGTTGCTGTGCAAAGGCGAAAGTTGACCTTAGGTGCTGATGCAGTTCTTCCAGGTACTGGTGAGTGGTATAGGCGGTGACAAGATTCATGTCGCCCGGCTGGTACAGCAGGTGTAACGGGAGTGTCATCTGTCGTCCCGTCATCATCTCGAACGGGGGTATCCCAGTAGAGCGATGAGGGGTGGCCCTGATTGCCATCAGTACAAGAGGGAGCTTGATGTCCCAGTCCTTTTGATTGGCAGACACATACTTTTTCAACATGCTGACCACTGTCCGGTTGGTTCTTTCCACTTGACCAGAGGAGATTGGGTGGTGGCTTATATGAAGCTTGGCTTGAATTCCCAGAAGTTTCCATACTTCCTGCATGACTTCGGCTGTAAAGTGGGTACCTCTGTCAGAGTTGACCCCGAAAGGCAGGCCGAATCTTGAGAAGATGTGGTTCATTAGCAGACAGGCTGTAGTTTCTGCTGTATCGTTGGGGGCTGGTAGACATTCAACCCATTTCGTGAATTCGCAGACTACTGTCAGGAAGTACTTGTTGCCCCGTGCAGAGCGTGGGAGAGGTCCTACCCAATCGATTTGGAGGTCAGACCAAGGGAAGGTCATTCCTTTCCTTTGCAACGGTGCTCGGTAGTTTGGGTTTGCTGGTTGAAACTGGCAACAAACAAGGCATCCTTTTACATACTCTCCTACATCCTGTTGCATGCCGGGCCAATATGCTACCTGTTTGAGCATTTCGTAGGTGGCTTTGGCGCCATGATGTCCTGCGCATGGTGCATCGTGGGCGTACATCAGCATCATCCCCCTCTGGCCACGAGGTATGACGAGCCGTGGTTGAGTGAGTACTTCGGGGACATATGTGAGTATGCCGTCAGTGAGATGCAGCAGGTGCTTGATTGAATTGAGGTGACGAAGCTCAGAGGACTTGGCCAGGTCAGAGGCTGATAGTGGACTAGCCACAGGGTCAGAGATGTGAGTGACCATAGTTTGCAGTATTGGATCCAAAGATTGAAGGGTGACAAGATCAGCAGCAGCAAACTGTAGTGAGAGAGCAAGTTGGGAGGAGGCGGGGTTGTGCGCCGCAGAGGCTTGCTGTCGGCGGGTGATGGCTGACACCTCCGGGTTGGGTGGGTGGGGCTGAAATGTCCAAGATTCTCCATGTAATGCGCCTGCTTTGGCGAGGGCGTCCGTTTGGTCATTGAAGTCTTTATCCTGCCCTGCTTGGCGTGAATGTCCACGGACCTTTTTCCAATAAACGAGCATGTCGTGTTTGGTAACAATAGAGTCGCATGACTGGAAGAGTTCTTGGTGCTTGACAGGTTTGTTATTAGCTGTCTTAAAGCCATTTTGTTTCCATCCCACTAGGTGGCATGTGAAGCTCAACCGAGCATAGTTTGAATCAGTGCAGATAAGGAGTTCTCTGACGTTGTGAGATGCAGCTAGTTGTAGGGTGATGAGGACAGCTGCGATTTCTGCATATTGTGATGAGTGAGGGCCTAGTTTGAATTGTTGTGGTGGGCAGGGGTCATCGTTGAGCCAGACCACGCCCGCTCCAGCTTTCAAGTTGCCCTGGTGATTGTATGAGCAGCCATCAACATATGCAGTGGTCATTCCTTCACATACGTTCTCCTCAAAGTATCTGTGATTCGTCAGTTGTGGGGGTACTGGATCTTTGCGCTCTGCTGAGGTGCACGGCATGTCAGTCGAGCAGTTCTGGCAGGTTGCTAGCCCATTTCCTAGGGACGATTTGTGGTTTTGAGCATATCTTGCCTCAACGTCCCGTCCTTGAAGTGCCATTAGCCAGGTGGCTATGCGTGCATTAGTTACCACGCCATCTCTGATTCGTTGGCTGTTTAGGAAGGTAACTGGCTGGTGGCACGTCTCTATGATCACTTTCTGTGCTCCAATGTAGTTGGAGAAGCGCTGGATGGCCCACACAGTACACAGCAAAGCTTTTTCACAGTCTGAGTATTTGCACTCTGGGGGAAGCAGGGTTTTGCTGGCATAGGCGACCACTCGCTTATCTTTGTCGTGGAGCTGGTATAGTCCTGCACTGAGGCAATGTTTGGAGAAACCTGCATCCAGGTAGAATTCCTTCCTTGGGTCTGGGTAGGCTAGGCATGGAGCAGAGCACAGGGATTGTTTGAGTGTGCTCATAGCTTCATCTTGAGCTTCAGTCCACACGAAAGGTTCATCCTTTTTCAGGAGGGAGGTTAGTGGTCGTGCAATGTCTGCGTAGCCTTCGATGAACTGTTTTGAGTAATTGCACACTCCCAGAAAGCTTCTTAATTCAGACACGTTGGTGGGTGTTTTAATGCTTTGGATTGCCTGGGTACGGCTAGACTGTGGTTCAATACCATTTCGTCCAACAAGCAGGCCGACGTAATTCACTTTGGTTTTACACCATTGTCCCTTGTGTAGGGCAATCTTTGCTCCTGCGGTTGTCAGCTGGTTCAGGACGTGATCGATTTCCTTGAGGTGATCATCTATCTTCGAGCTTTTCAGGAGAACATCATCGACATAGACAAGAGTACCTCTGGCTCTGGCATCAGGGCATGCTTTGTTCAGAAAGATGTTGAATTCTGCCGGTGAGTTAGCATAGCCGAAAGGGCACCGTGTGAAGGTGTACTGCTGATTGCCAAAGGTGAATGCCAGTTTATGTTGGTCATCAGGGTGGACTGGAATTGTCCAGAATCCAGAGGCGACATCTAGTGTTGAGAGGATCGTTGAGCCTTTGATTTTGGGGATTTCCTGGTCCAACTGAGTCATAGGCCACCGTGACAGGGGCACCTGCTGGTTCAACTTGCGGTAGTCGATAGTAGGTCGCCATTTCCCGTTGGGTTTTAGCACTGGCCATATTGGAGCAGAGTATGTGCTGTTACAGGGCCGAATGACCCCCTAGGTCAACATGGAGTCGATGATTTCTTGCACTGGCTCGTATGAGGCAATTGGGATTTTATATTGTCTCACAAAGGTGGGTGGCGCATTTGGCTGAGTTGGTATGCGCACAGTGTGAATGTTGGTTAGGCCACAGTCCAGGGAGTCTTTGGCGAAGGAGTCTTTGTACTTGTACAAAACTTCTTTGAGTCCTTGGCGATCCGCTTCGTTGTGGAGGGCGTCAGCCTCACTAAGGATCTGTTGGAGCTGTGCCTCGAATCCAGCATAGGGTTCCTCAATTGAGTCATTTGAGGGACTTTGGGTTTGGATGGCAATCGGCTTAGGTATTTCTGGGGCAGGCTGTGTGGAGACTGCATAGACCGTGAGGTGGGTGTCATCCGTCAATTCGGATCGGCATACACTTTCCCGGGACACTGGCAGGACCGAAGTTATGGTGATGTTTCCATGTGGTCGTGTAAACATCACTGTGTCATCGTCTTCGTCAGACAGTGATCGGGCTGGTATCGGGCCTATGACAGGTACCATGAGGTCAAAGTCATGAAACGCCTGGTTGATGAGCCATCCTAGGTGACTGGTTTTAGGAACCGTGACGTCTTTGGCTGTGCAGTTGTTGAACAGTATGTACACAGCGCGTGACGAAGCATCAATGAGAGGGGTGGCTTCCATCGTCAGGCCAAGTTTTAGACAGGTCCTGGATGGTTGGAAGAATGCTAGCTTACTGTTGAGAGCTTGGCCAGGTCGCATGTTGAGGCGAACGCTGACACTCTTGCTGTATGCAGGTATTGTGACTTCTCTCTCATTGATCATGGCACATGCATCTGGTATGGTTTGACCAGATCGAAGGGAGTTTACATTGACTGACGTGGTCAGTTGGTTCGACAGAGGGGCCCACACTACATTGTTGATCATGTCCACACAGGCATTGAGTCGAACTAGGATGTCTGCTCCGATGTACATGTCATGAGGCAGGTTCGGGACAATGAGGAAGTAGTGACTCAGCAGTCTGTTGTTCCATCGGATGTCCACAGCGCAGATCATCTTGGACGTGGCCATGACTGTCGAACAGGGACTGAGGGGGAAGCGGCTGTGTTTTGCGACATGTGGCAGAGTCTGGTGTCTTTGTCTTAGGGCTTGAAAGAGTTTCAGACTGACAGCTGAGTTCTCTGCCCACAGTGCTAGGGCCGCATTAGACACCAAGGTGTCTTGAATGTCTATTTCAGTCTTGATTAGAATGGGGCTGGAGTCAGAGTCAGGAGCGTGCAGTGAGCAGAGGAAAGGGTCTTCATTCTTACTGCTGGAAGTTGCACCATTAGTCAGTGATGTGGGGTCAGTGCTTGTAGCTTGACACTGTGGCTCGTTGGAGCAAACTGGCTGGAAGGGCAATGGCTCCCGGACTTGAGTCCACATCTTTAGCTGCTTGAAGTCGATGAGAGGTTCGAATCGGTTCAGCAGA
Source organism: Danio albolineatus (assembly GCA_903798035.1). Classification (NCBI taxonomy): domain Eukaryota; kingdom Metazoa; phylum Chordata; class Actinopteri; order Cypriniformes; family Danionidae; genus Danio; species Danio albolineatus. Next base: position 5,204,007 of record CAIGQQ010037819.1, on the reverse strand, counting down.
TCTTTTCCTATGAGGAGGGGGTACGTGTTGAGTGGTGACACGTACACTGGGTGAACGAGGCTCATTGGTCCCACTGTTAGATGGACTGGGGCGAGCTGTTTCAGCTGTAGGCCAGTGTGGGAGTAGGCTTGGAGGTCCAGTTCACACCTTTGAAGTCTGAGAGTTCTGTTAGTTCTCTTGGCTCTTTCTTGGACTTCTTCGAGGAGTTCCGTTGACATTAGGGTGATGTCAGCTCCTGTGTCCACGAGAGCTTCGACTCTGACTTGGCGTTCGATGATGATGGACAAGTAGAATTTCTTTGCTACGCCTCTTTCTATGAGGTCACCCAATAGTTGAGGGACAGGGGTTTGACATGGGACAGGTAGGGTTTCAGGGCTGGCTTGAGGTTCGTCGGAGGAGCGGCAGACAACCAGAATGGCACTTTCAGGAATTTGTGGCAGTTCATCTGCAGGCGTTTGTGGGGTGCTGCCATGAGCTGCTGTAGTAGCTGTGGAGTTAGTGCTTAACTCTGTAGCTGGAAGTTCAATTATGTTTCCTGTTTCACTTGAGGTAGTTGCAGGTATAGCTCTTTGAGAGTGAGGGGATATAGTGCTATCCTCAGTGGTCTGTTGGTTCAGGTGGTTGCTGCTTCTTTGTTCGACGGCTAGTCAGGCTGAATCCTGTTTATCCTTCTTTTCCCCCTTCCTGTCATCTTCCTTGCGTTGAAAGAATTATCTCATCATCATTCTCATAATTTCTTGAGGGTCAAAGCCAGATGGAGTAGTTTCGTCTTGTTGGGATTGAGGTTGAGTTCGGTCAGTGGAGAATCGGGGTGAGTGCTTTCGTCGATTCCTTGGGCTTATTGATCCAGGGTTTTGTCGTCGTCCCTTGGAGACACCGTTGGACTGTGACGAGCTTTTTCTCCTTTGATTACCGAATGAAGTGGATTGAGTCCACGACCTCTCCCAGTGACGTTCGGGGGAGCGTTGTCGTCCAGAGTGTCCCTCATAGCGACCGTTCCTTTGTCTAGGTCTAGCATCAGCATGGGAGTCTCGTTGTCTGCGGGGTGCATAGGTCTTCCCTTCTTGAGCAGACTCCTTGGGTTTATCTGGATGTTGGGCACCCTCTAGTGCCAGTTCTGGACTTTGGGTTTCGACAGCCAGAATAGAGGTGGTTTTGGCGCTCTTTTCGGTAGCCATCCTTTGTTTACCATAGGCTTTATGTGCCAAATCCCGTAACTGCTGCACAGTCATTGTTCGTGGGCATGCAAGGACTCCCAGATGGTGGCTTACAGCAGGATGGAGGTTTCGTAGGAATAAAATCTTGAAGTTCAGATCCTCTTCCATTTCAGGTTCATTTCGAGTTCCGAAGTAGGCTCTTCTGAGTCGGCTGTAATATGCTTGAGGGGGCTCGTTGCGGCCCTGCTTTGTCTCAAGTGCAGCCACTAGTCCTTTCTCCAATTCGGGATCAGCAAATTCTTTGATGAGAGCTTCTTGGAGTAGGAGATAATCATTCTTTGTGTGAGCTGGCTGTCGGTCCAGGAAGCTGCGTACTTCAGGACTGGACGTCGCTCGAAGTAAGTAAAGTCTATCTTTGTCAGAGACATTGGGTCTCATTTCCAGGTGGAAATCAATGTCTTGCAGATAGGCGTGGATCTCCTGACCGCCTGGCGCACTTGGGGTGAACTTGCCAATGTTCCTGGCCAGCTTATCGAGGTCTTTGAGATCCATGCTGCGCGCTGAGCTGTGACTGACTGTCGCAGGCTCTCGTCGCTTTGGGGTGAGGTGCACTGCAGACGGAGCTGGCGAGCGTCTCCGCCTGGGTTCCTCATCTTTCTCACTATCTGTGAGTCCGGGGACAGGAGATCCTGTCCCACTTGGCAGGGGTGAGACTAGTGCATATCTCTCCTTGGTGGGTTCACGTTGCAGTTTGTAGGCATGTTTAAGTTCATCTTTGACACTGGCAGACTCCTCTTTGAAGTAGTCCAGTTCCTGTGTTAGTTGGGTAACTTCATGTCTCGCTTCATCTAGGTGAGTTTCAAGAGCTCGGTTTTTGGCTTTTTGGTCTCTTGCTTCAACCTTTACTTCTTCCAGTAGCTGTTCTGCATCTTCAAGCTTGTTGGTAGCATCAGCGTGGTCTGCTTTGACTTGCTCCAATTCTTGAGTGGCAGCCGCTAGGTTCTCTCGCAGTTTATCCATCTCCTCTTTGAACTCTTTCTCCATCTTGACGGACAGTTCAGTTTGCTGTTGAATCTCCAGTTCTAGTTGGTCAATGCGGCGTTGTCTCTGTGTCAGGTTGTGCTGGAGCTGGCTGGCATGCCTGTCACTCAGCTTAAGGGTGGCGATGAGAGTGTGACTCAAGGTTCCAGTTATCTTGGCTAGGTCTTTGTGACTGTAGCTGTGGCTTGGGTCTTGTGACATCAGGTCAGATAGGTTGTCATCCAGCTGATCCTGATTCAGCTGCTGCAGGTTTTCGGCAGCCTTAGGGAGAAAACTGTCTGTTATCACACTCAGCCATGCTTCTAAGTCCTTCCAATGGCTAGCAGGGTCTTTAGTGCGGGCCATGTTTGTTGCAGTGAGGGGAGGCTTAGAACCGATCTGACACTGACCTTGAGATGGGACGAGAATGGAAAAGAGAGAGAGAGAGAGCAAAAACACAGCAGAACAAGAGGAACAACAATGTCAGTGTGTAATGTTAAGAGTGAGAAGTTAAATGTGTACCAATGTTCTAGTGTGTAATTGGCAGGTGAATGTAGTTCTCTGGGCTGTGGTCCTCTGCTGGATGTGCGTCTAACTGGTAAGCTCTGTGGGGAGAATCAGTAGACACATGCAGTTGGCACAGCTAAGGAACAGAGAAATGCAAAGTGATAGGTGTAAAGAGTACAGTAAAGATTGGTGCTTGTACTTTCCTAGGGAGAAAGATGATTTAACTTCCTGAAGTCTAAAAGGAAAAATACAAAAGAATGCTCTTAAGCTAACTTTTGAATTTAGGGTCTCTAATCACCAGGACTGTGGTTGTTATTAAAATTTCCTCTGGAACGGGAAATTGTGATAACAACAACAGTGCTGGTTTCTTAATCAATAGGATTGACACCACACCAAATAAATTGTTCCTGAATGCAGGTTAAATTAAAAACCGGCGACGCTTATCTTCCTGTCGACCTGCTTCAGCATTGATGGGTAGGATTCCGCAGTGAGGAGGAAAGGAGGGTGAGAATCAGGCAAGTTTAATTTCAGCAACACAGTGTTCAAGTTTCCCCAAACATTTGTCAAATGTTTTCCAAAATTCTCTGCTTCGTGATTCTCACAGGTACAATACCCCAGACAGCAGCAGCAGTCAAGCTTAAAGAAGATAGTAGGGAAAGAAAAGACAAAAAGAGTAGTTTTCTCTGTTGGAAAAGTTCAGATTGACCAAGTGGTGGCGCTGTCGAGTGGCTATCTCCAACCTGTTGGTTTATTGGGTTATCAGGTTAGCTACTTAGCCAAAGTAATGAGAAACTAGTATGTTTGATTGGGTCTCGCTAACTGAAGGATAATGCCCTTATAAACTCAATTGGGTGTTGCCACTGGTTCAGTTGCAGCCACTCACAGACTATTCTGTCCAATTGCATCAACCGAGGATCCTAAAGAGGAGGAGAGGGTGTCTATAAACTGACTAAAGAAAGCAATGGGAACTCAAAGTTGTGGTTAATTTGAGTCAATCAGGTAGTTTAGACAAAAGCCAGAAGAGATGTTCACTACAAGTTCCAATAGATAACAGGAGTAAATTAGAATTTGACTTTAACTTAAAATTAAATCAATTCTGAATTTGGGAATTTAAGTAAAATTTTAAATTCCAATTTAGTAAAAGGAACGAAAGTAGTAACTCTTATGCTTTATTATTTATGAGTGTTAATGATATAAAGTTAATCAGTAATTGTTATTGACAGAGAAAGCCAGACCTCATTGAGCTGCTAATGAAATTAAAATTTCCAGACAGCAATGTTGATTAATACTCCGTGGAGTATGGGTAAAGTATAACAAAACCAATTATGATTAAAATTAATCATTAAACAATACCAAATTAAATTGACTTCTAAATTAATCTTACATAAAATGTGTTTCCAGATGTCATTAAAAGTGGATCAAATTATTTAAATTAATCACAAACTGTTACAAGCTCTAAGGCTAATGAACCCTTTAGGAACAGAGAGGGAAATAGAACAAAACAAAACAATAATAACAGTAATGATGATTATTATTATTGTTATTATTATTATTATTACTATAGCTAAATCAAAACAAACACCCAAGAATAGAATAAAACCTATGCAATAGTGATGCTGTCAAGGTCGCTCAGTGAGGTTTGTAATTGAACTTCCCAAATAACAATATGATTATTTTAATCGTTTACCATTGCTTGTAAATCAACAATCGTAGAAACTGGTTGTTTCCAGATGTTGATTTAGTCAAAATGTATTTGATTGTATTAATCAATACCTGTTATTGAGGGAGGGTAGCCCCGTATCATTGACTATAAATGAAGTTCAAGTTTCCAAACAGCAATGATGATGTCACAACTCAACTGAGATAGTCATTAAAGTCTGAAGGACAATTAAAGTTATGATTAAACTTAACACGATGCTTATAAGTCGACTTCCAAATCAACCGTAGTAAGAAATGGTTGTTCTTACAGGTTGCGTGGTTTCGATAAAAGCATTTACGCTTTAAATGACTCGGGGAACATTAGGGTTATACTAGTTTGATTAACCTATAATTCGTTTTCCACAAAACCAACAGCTTATGAGAGTTCCAGCTAATGACATAGGCCAAAATAGCGCCAAAATCAGTTTAGACAAATGTGATTAAAAATCAACAATGAGATCGTACACCTTTATTAGCTTTAGCACTTGTCAGATTATTCCAACCGGGAAAAGGAGAACATGGGATAAGCATGAAGAGAAAACGTCAAAAGACTGAAAATCTGCTAGCGTGAGTCAAGGTTCACTTTAACATTAGCCATACAATGCATTTAAATGACCACCAAATGCTTTGTGCTAGCTTTCAATATCGCTAGACACACATATACTTCAATGCAACGCGTTAGCGTTGGTTAGCTTAGCCGTATGCTAGGCTTGTTTACGTTTTCAGTTCAAGTCGGCGCTGGCGAGCTGCGCATGCGCGAGTGACTGAAGTTCCGGCAAGTCCCTCAGGACGTCCGGGTGGGGTCGTTGCTATGACGACTCACTCAAAATAGCAAAATAGCTGTTCGCAAGCGTTACGCCCTTTACCCCCACAATAGCATCATGCAGAAACTTATATTTCCGATGAGCAGTGACCAATGAATACAGCTCTAGTGATTATCGGGTAATACACTATAGAGGCCGCGGTTCTTTGCTGTAAGGTCACGAGCACTGTTTAGATTATTTATCCTATCAGTGCAAAGCAAAGTTTTAATCATCAGGTTACCTGGGATTAATGCTAGATCAGCGATCTCAGCACTTCGTGTTAGAGTCTGCTTATGCAGTAACACGGCTGTGGATTCAACCACACAAACTTGATCAAGACAAATATTTTCTCCAAGAACATACAACACAGTTACCTAAGCACCGCGTTCTTTAATTCACTACCTTTAGCGAATAAAACGGCAAAGCTGGGTTGATTTATTCTAAACCCCGTTGCCAGGAGAAAAACAGCTGATTTCAGAGCCGGGACTCGCGGCGTAAGAGATCACACTGTACAGGCCCTTTTAAGAGGATAAATAAGGGACACGCTTATTTACCTCTTTCTGCGCTCTTAAAGCGGCTTTACAGTTCGTCTCAGCGGACGAATTTACTGCAGTTTATGCGCTGTTCGTCACGGCGGACGAATTCACTACCTTATGCGCTGTTCGTCACGGCGGACGAATAAAAAGCAGTTTTACTTTCTCAACAACACTCCAAAATGCAATCAAGCAATAAAACGCATGGTACCATCATAGAGTAATGACACATGTGTAGCAAATTCTCTAATCTATCTTTACGGTCAAAACTAGATTAACAACGTGTTTCAGGGGTTTTATGCGCTTAGAAGTTAGTTCAAATACTGCCCAAATTTTACTCCACCAATATATGTAGTGCCTGGACCATCTACGATGTCCGGTACTTTAAGAATTAGCTCATAAGTTCAAATTAATTAACATTAATTTTCGGGGATTCGAATCAGAAGATTCGGACGACTGACTCACAGTCAGAAATATGTTAACACTTACACTTACGTTATCTATTGGTCCACCCTAATAGAAGTAAGCAGCGTAACTTTATCCTTAGCAAATCTATGTTATATTATTACGTGGCCAACGATAATAATATGAGTAGGATTTCACTATTTACACAAGCGAGGTAGCAAGACCATATAGCTGAGGCAGTAACTTAGAAACACATAAAACTCCGACAAGGATCTTAAAATGAAAGGCAAGTTTATTAAGCTACACACAGTGAACTACTCTACGTAAAACAGACAAACATACAGATACACACACACACAGTTCTGGGTTGAGAATGACTGAGGATGAGCAACGAAGAGTCCCAAACGTCTAGCACTTTAAGTTTAGTATTGCAACCTGAGAAAACCACCAAGCAGAGAAACTGACTACGGTCAGGCACTTCAACTTAATTACCAGCTTCAGTATGTAATGAAAAATTGGTCTGTGTTTACTTGCGGTTTGGTGGTTTAGCTGTTCTCTCGTTCTCTGGTTGAGGGAACCCCGGCGAAGCCGATTGGTTGCAGCGCGTTGACGTGGTTGGGGATTTCCTTTGGAGAGGGCTTTTCCTTCTTCTCATGGAGCGTTGTTCCCAGTGACGGAGAGTCTGACGTCAGCGCGCGGGAAGTTCGCCGTAAGGGAATTCCTCCTGAGAAAGGCTCTCTGGCAGGGTTATGAGTCTGAAACGTTGAATGACTGATCCTACTGCTGGATGACGCGGCGTCCGATGGTTGTAGCAACGGCTGAGCAGTAAGGTCAGACTGTGTTCATGTGAGCTCCGGTGAACGGGGTCACGTGGCCGTAGCTGTTACGGCGGGGGCAGACGCAGGCTGAGCGGGTGGGTTCTTCGAAGAGTGATGTCCGGCAGGCGTATAACGCAAAGTTTGTGCGTAGAACCCCTCGTGAAGTACAGCGAAAGCTAATACGGAAACCCAAGCAAAAGCCAATGCGAAAGCACATAAAATCTTACAGTTTGGGCTTTTATAGCGGGCGGGTTTTAGACAAATCCACTTGGCTAGTGTCCAATGACCGTGGGTATGGTCCTATACTCACGCCCATCTCCTCCCTGTATGTTCACGCCCAGGGAGGAGTGATTCTGTCGTCACGGGCTGGGTTAATATTTAATTCACGTTATCAAACTTCAATAAAGCTTCATAACTAAGTAATATTTGCAGTTACAGTCTCATCATTTGCACCAATGTTCTCTGAAGCCTTATAGCTTCAGTTTGAGACCAAACATTATAGCCCTTATCAAATACAGTTAATTACGTGCGTTACACACGCTACAACACTTCATTTCTAGACACAATTATAGTGAATACACATGCTTACATGCATAGCAAAACATACACAACTATCAGTAATAAAACATCAAAGCAAAACACGCTTTTAAACGCGAAATGTCCAAGAAATCGCGCGGGCTGATTGTCTAGAGCCCATCACGCGGGTTTTCTTATCCGGGCCGGAAAAGGGGCGGGAGGACATTCTCCCCTTCTAATACACAAATGCTTCTTTCTGGCGTTGGATGTATAATTCAATTATCATGGTCATGTGACAAGCAAATGGTCGAGAACTCACAGATGGTAGTCAATTAGTAACTAGGGTAAGAACACGTCCTTTGTTTATAAAGGGGAAAGACGCATGTGTATTGGAATTGGCTTCAGGCAATTCCTAATTACGAAGGAGACGGGGTAGGCTCCATGAGGCTTGTTTATGCCGATTACGGATTCAGCGTAAAACGTGGCTTAGTCCCTACAGTGATAATGACAATGACCTAAAATTTGGTGTCATTATTTTTTATTATAGCAGAGAAACTCATTATTCAGGTTGCTGTAGTTGTAGTAGTAGTAGTCATTGTAGTAGTAGCGATTGTAGTTGGGGTTGTTGAAGTAGTATCTGTAGTAGTACAGTAGGTACTACTTAAATATGGCCATTACCGCCGTGGCAAGTACCGCCGCCGTGGGAGAACGTGTTTTATGGGATGACCGCAGTTTGCGACTTTGCCGCCAGGGGGCACAAGGGGACGGGATGCGAACGGGCAGAAATATACAGTAGCTGTAAATACCCCGCTACTTCTGAAGATGAAATAATAGGACAAAACATTATAATTGCTTCACGAATCATTAAAAACTTGTTAACAGCTTTTGTATTATTGTAAATGTGTTAAATGAAGATTCATTTTCCCGCAAGTTGATTTTTAATAATTTAGTTTCGGTTCAGTTTTCAAAACGGCACTGTTCTCCTTATATCCAATTATAATTGTTTTTTAACTTCTTAAAACTGTTAATGGCTCAGTAACTTTTATGTTTTAATTTCAATGTCAGTCCCCTTGCATATGCGTGTGAAATAATGTGGCATAACAGCATAAAAAAGGAAAAGGCAGTCAA
>CAIGQQ010037819.1:5149794-5166111 GCA_903798035.1 Danio albolineatus | reverse complement strand
AAATAAGTCATTCCATTAAACTGCAGTTTCTTTAGTTATCCCATTCCATATTAAGGTTCAAATTGGGATCATTTTGACACTGTTTTTTTTTTTTTGAAGCTGTAGTTCTTGTATGAGTTGCAATGTCAGTTCAATGTACAGCGTGCATCGCATTATCAAGACTATTATTATTGTTGACATCTTGGATTGAAAACAGACTGAACTTGAGGCCACGGGTAACCTGGTCCGATAAACTCACTGCACAGACTGTCCTTCACGGAACCGCAGATGGCCTCAGATTCAGCCATCATTCCAACATAGGTGCGCACGCTCGAACCGAAAGCAGGAGACGCGTCTCTATAGCAACCTCTCGCAACACAACCTCTCCAATGTGGCACCTCGCGATATTTGCAAATAAGTAATACAAATCATATTTATTATCATTTGACAGTAACGGAGGAACGCCGCCATTCTCTAATAATTTACTTGAGTAAGAGTAAGAGTACACATTTTTAAATGTACTCAAAAAGTACACGTTACCCAACAATTTTACTCAAGTAAATGTAACGAAGTACATGTAACTCGTTACTACCCACCTCTGTTACAGCCTTATTCCAAAATGGATTAAATTCATTAATTTCCTCAAAATTCTACACACAATAACCCATAATGACAATGTGAAAAAAAGATTTGAAAAAAACCCTAAAAAATCACAGGTACATAAGTATTCACAACATTTGCCGTGAAGCTCTAAATTGAGCTCAAGTACATTCTGTTTCCACTGATCATTCTTGAGATGTTTCAGCAACTTAATTGCAGTTCACCTGTGGTAAATTCAGTTGATTGGACATGATTTGAAAAGGCATACACCTGTCCCAGGGTTGACAGTCATGTCAAAGCACAAACCAAGCATGAAGACAAAGCAATTGTTTGTAGACCTCCAAGACAGGATTATCTCGAGGCACAAGGCTGGGGAAGGTTACAGAATTTTTTTTTGCTGCTCTGAAAATTCCAGTGAGCACAGTCCTCTTCATCGTTTTAAGTGGGAGAATGGGATGCTTTTCAGGATAGAGGGAAAAATGATTGACCTCAGACTGGGGTGACCTCAGACTGGGGTCCTCTACCAGCAGGACATTGACCCAAAACACACCGCCAAAATATCAATGGAGTAGCTTCACAACAACTTGATGAATGTCCTTGAGTGGCCCAGCCAGAGCCCAGACCTAAATCTGATTGAACATCTCTGGAGAGATCTGAAAATGGCTGTACACCGTCGCTTTCCATCCAACCTGATAGAGCTTACGAGGTACTGCAAAGAAGAATGGGCAAAAAATTCCCAAAGACAGGTGTGCCAAGCTTAAAAAAAAATTGAGGCTGTAATTGCTGCCAAAAGTGCATCAACAAAATATAGTGTAAAGAATACTTATATACATGTCATTTTTTTTCAGTTTTTTTATTTGTTTTATTATTCAATTCAATTCAATTCACCTTTATTTGTATAGTGCTTTTACAATGTAGATTGTGTCAAAGCAGCTTCACATAGAAGGTTACAGTAAATTGAAAATGTCAGTTTAGTTATTAGCTAGTATATTATTAGCTAGTATATAGCTGAGTTCAGTTCAGTTCAGTGTTGTTTAATATTCACTACTTAGAGTTCAAACACTGAAGAGTAATCCATCGGTGCGCAGCTCTAGCTGCAGTCTAGTCTCCGGACACTGGAGAACTCGAGGCTCGTCTGTCCTTGGAGGGTCACAGGAATCCGTCTCTTGCTTGCTACTCCGCCAAGCAGCTGCTCAGGATACAGCGAGGTCCAGGGTTAAGGAGGCCTTGGAATCGTCTCGTCACGGGTCTTGGATCGCATCAGTGGCGCTGCATAGTCTCTGGGGGCCTCGGGATGAGTATCCCCAGTTGGAATAGAGAACAAAGACAATAATTAGCGTAGCTGCAGTTCATAGTGTATATAAAGGAGATGCGTGGAGCACATTCATGCATCATACAGCTAAGTGACGTATTGAGTTAATGCTTTATTAAAAAGATAGGTCTTTAATCTAGTTTTGAACTGTGAGAGTGAGTCTGAGCCTCGGACATTATCAGGAAGGCTATTCCAGAGTTTAGGAGCCATAAATGAGAAGGCTCGACCTCCTTTACTTGATTTTGCTATTCTGGGTACTAAGCCCTGAGTTTTGAGATCTTAAAGAGCGGGTTGGATTGTAGCGAGACAGAAGGTTGGTTAGATAAACAGGAGCTAGATTATTTAATGCTTTATATGTAAGAAGTAATATTTTAAACTCAATACGAAACTTAACAGGCAGCCAGTGTAACGAGGATAAAATTGGGGTGATATGATCATATTTTCTACACCTGGTAAGAACTCTGGCGGCTGCATTTTGTACTAGCTGAAGTTTGTTAATAGAGGAGGCTGGACAACCAGCGAGCAGAGCATTACAGTAATCCAGCCTAGAAGTCATAAAAGCATGAACTAGCTTTTCTGCATCTGAGATGGATGGCATACTTCGTAGCTTAGCAATATTTCTCAGATGAAAGAATGCAGTTTTTGTGATATGGGAGATATGGTTTTCAAAAGTTAAATTGCTGTCTAATATGACACCCAGATCTTTAACAGTAGAGCTAATGCTAACTCTGCATCCCTCTAGTTGCAGGTCGAGTTGTGAGATCTGCTGTGTACAGGATTTAGGTCCTATAAGTAATAGTTCAGTTTTGTCTGAGTTTAAGAGAAGGAAGTTGTTGGTCATCCAGTTTCTAACATCTTTAATACACTCAGTTAGTTTTGATAGTTTAGACGTGTCGTCAGGTTTAGTAGAAATATATAATTGAGTATCATCTGCATAGCAGTGAAAGCTGATCCTGTGTCTTCTAATAATGTCTCCAAGGGGCAGCATGTAAATTGTAAACAACAAAGGGCCTAAAACTGATCCTTGAGGCACCCCATACTTTACTGGCCTGACTTGTGAAGGTTGTCCATTAATATTCACAAACTGGTAACGATTAGTTAAGTATGACTTGAACCATTGTAAAGCCGTTCCCTGGACACCTGTATAGTTTAAGCGATCTATGAGGATATTGTGGTCAATTGTGTCAAATGCGGCACTAAGATCTAGCAGGACTAACAGCAAGATGCACCCTTTGTCAGCAGCTAATAGTAAATTGTTGGTTATTTTCACTCATGCAGTTTCTGTACTGTGATGAGGCCTGAAACCTGACTGGAACACCTCAAAAACATTGTTCATCTGCAGAAAGGAGCATAATTGGGCAGAAACAACTTTTTCTAGTATTTTAGACATAAATGGAAGATTTGAAATAGGCCTATAATTAGCTAAGCTATTATATTTTTTTATTATTTACTTTTAATACATTTGCAACAATTTAAAAAAATCGTTTTTCACATTGTCATTATGGGCCATTGTGTGTAGAATTTTAAGAAAATAAATGAATGTATATCATTTTAGAATAGGGCTATAACATAAAAAAGTGAAGCACTATGAATACTTTCCGCATGCACTGTAGGGTAGATAAAAGCATAGCTTAATAGTTTAGTACATGTAAGATACACAGTAAAATCCTCAGAGTAAAATTTACTCAGTTTAGAGAACATTTGGTCCCTCTCTAAACTGAGTAAAATTTACTCAGCAGCAGAGTAAAAGTTAATGAGACAATGATGGGGTTAATTAAGTGATGATTGAGCACTGATGACGAACACCTGCTGTTAATAAGCAGAAACAGAAGAGAAGCAGCAGCAGCTTTGCTCATTGCTGACCTGTTTGACTTGATTTCTGTCAGTTGTTCACAAAAGTCCATATGAGATTTATTGAGAATTAACTGATTTAGTTATTTACATTTTACAAAAAAAGATCATGTTTTTTTCCCTCAAAGTCACCATTGTGGAGAAAAGTGGTTGATTTACTTGGGGTCTTTGACTCAATTTCTAATGTTGATTTTCTTTGCTTGCTATGACAAGTACAAGGTGAACTAACATGATCAGGTTGACTGATCCTGTATTGACTCTAACTCTTGATAAGAGTATTAAGAGATTATGTTTGACTTAACAAGTTGTGTTTACATGATGATTTATAAATAAGATACAATCTATTAAGTTTAAATGAAGTTGTAACACAAAAATAGATTTGTATCAAGAAAATGGAACTCATCAATACTTTTATCAGATCATAAAACATATTGAACATCTGAAACACTGAAAACACACAGACATAAAGAATCAGCATATGCTTCTCAACTATGGTGAGGTTTTTTTTTTTCCTACAGTGCATGCTGGGAACTATGAATGAATGTTGTATGATTCTCTTAGCATACACTGCAGCCAAAAACAAAATAATCATCTCTAACCACTGTTGAGTTAGATACGCTGATTATTGATGTCTGTGTCTCTAAACTGATTCAGATGCTCAATGTTTTTAGAAAATTCATGATGGTGACTTTGGGGGAAAAAAAACCATGTTGTTTTTTGTAAAATGTAAATAACTAAATCTGTTAATTCTCAATTAATCTCATATGGACTTTTGTGAACATCTGACTGAAATAAAGTCAAACAGGTCAGCAATGAGCAAAGCTGCTACTGTTTCTCTTCTGTTTCTGCTTATTAACAGCAGGTGTTCGTCATCAGTGCTCAATCATCACTTATTTAACCTCATCATTGTCTCGTTAACTTTTACTCTGCTGCTGAGTAAATTTTACTCAATTTAGAGAGGGACCAAATGTTCTCTAAAATGAGCAAATTTTACTCTGAGGATTTTACTGTGTAGTTTTTCATTTGTCTTACAAGTTTTATAGTTTTCAGTTTAGTCTCACTTCTCAAGAAGCAGTGAACTATTTACAAATGTAATATTTTATATAAAATAATGTATGAATATACTGTATTTTACAAAACTAACCACATATATCTGTTTTTAGACTGTGACAAGTCATGCTTGACTTGCTCAGGTCCTTACCTGTCCTCGTGCCTCACCTGCAGAGCGAACATGAGGATAGATGTTAATGGCCACTGCAAATTTGTCAGTGACTGCTCTACAAACACATTCATGGATGAGAGTGGTCAGTGCCGGCCATGTCACAAGACCTGTCTCCACTGTTCTGGCACAGATAAAGATCAGTGCCTCAGCTGCAAACCCAATCACATCCTGCTCAGTGAGACCTCACCAAATATAAGTGTCTTAAATTAAAATAAATAACATGAACTAAAATTAACATAAAAATTAAAAAGCTTGTAAAAACAAAGCCTTAAACATAAATGTTAGATTTGATATATTGTGCATATTTGGTTATTTTTATCAGATCATACTTGTGTGTCCACGTGTCCAGATGGTTACTATGAAGACGAGGAAAAACAAGAGTGTGTTCAGTGTCATTTGAACTGTTCATCATGCAATGGACATCGGAGCAATGACTGTGTTACCTGTAAACCAAGCCTGGTTCTGCTAGGACACAGCTGCTTCACCATCTGTCCATCAAGGTATCATACAACTACTTGTTTGCTTATACATTTTTTAATGTATTATTTTCATATTTACTTGGCTTTTATTTTAAATCTAATCACATAGAAAATCATTGAAAACAGTTAAATAGGGCTGTGGATAGTAAGTGTGGCTCGGATGTATCTAAAGTTTATAAATTAATGTAACAAATCTGCAAATTTCAGGGTTCCACAGATTATGGGCTTTTAAAATGTCTGTTCCAGACATTGAAAGTCAGGAAATGTTATATTTATGGCTTATGGTTTCAGTGCCATTATATCCTTGTGAAACTGTACCTGTTAACTAAATAAATAATCATCAAAATGTCGATTTCAAAAGCTTTGTCTAGACAATTTCTACTTCAAATACTGGGTATTAGACTGTGTGCTCTTTTTCGTTTATTTATTTAAAAAATAATAATTATAATCTGAAGTAAATTGCACATTGTTGCTCTATGGCTATTATTACTCATGGAAATAATTTTAATATTATGAAAATTACAAGTATCTTGTTTTTCTCGTTCAATGTAAGTTATGGAAAGTCAAAGAAAATTCAAGAAAATTTGACTAAGAGTTGGAACCTGAAATCTTGCACAGTCATAATGAAATAGATTTGAGCCCTTTAAATTTTATAAATATAGGAGACAGGACGTATGAGCACCGTGTCAAGTCATCATATTGGAATAGTTTCTAAAGTTTTGTGTGGCACTGGATACTTGAATTAATGCATGATGTAAATTCATCTTTACCATCAAAGGAAAAAATTCCAAGTCTGTTAAAACAGAGCATTAATCATAAATTGAAATACTTCACAAAATTACTATTTAAATGTATATTATGAATTTACTACAAGTGTTAAATACAAGTTGTTAAAATTTAAAGTTTGTTCAAATTGTAAAAACCTGGTGGTGCATCTGATTAAAAAAGTCTGTTAGACTTTTAGGCTTTAAAATCTGTACCAGTAAAAAAAAAAGTACCAGTACTTTGCTCAAATTATTCCATAAAGTAAAACAAAACTTAGCTATTTATGGTACATGTAGCAGATTCACAAATCTCAGTTAACAGTTGTTGGGAAAACTAAGATGGATGGATAAATAGTATATTTGGGATAAACAGGCTGTTAAGGTTTTAGGATAACAGGATGAGTAAGCTAGTTAAGGCCCAGTTAACACTGTCAGGTCTTGATGCCCAATTCCGATTTGTTGCCTATACCTATTTTTTTTGCCTGTCTGTTTACACGGTCTTGTAATTGTGACCCATATCCGATTCATATGTTTACACTTGCCATACAATTTACGACGTTGTGCATGCGTAAAGGCGGGTTCTAGCATCTGCGCCACACTAGCCACAATGGAAGTAATTGTCTTGCTTTTAGCTCTGTGAAATATGCAAAATTCTACCATCTTTACAATGATGTACAATAATCTTTTTTGATTATTCAAAGTGATGCTTCCTAAAATGTTAAAATATTTTAAAATATATCTATTTCCCTTGCAGTTTTTTTGAAAATGCCACCAGTAGAACATGTCAAGAGTGTGATCACACATGTGAGGAATGCTCAGGAAGCAGCAGTGTCTGTCTCCAATGTAAAGAAGGATACTTCCTGTTAAGAAAGTCTAGGCAGTGCTTGCATAAATGCCCATCAGATTACTTCCATCACACTTTAGACAGAGAGTGCAAAAGATGCCATCATACCTGTAAAACATGCAAGGGTAAGACTTTTTTTTACATACTGAATTGTTATACTAGGTGTTAAGTATCGGAGTAATATAATTATTTTACATTTTTGTCTTTATGCCCAAGTATTTATTTATTTATTTGTTGGGGGGAGGATCCCTTATTTACACATCCCAATGTTGACAGGTATGACACTATGCAAAGAAAAAAAAGGCTGTAGATTGAGCATTAGTGATGAACCTGCTCTAAAAGCAGAATCACAATATTAACTATTTCTGCTTGAAAAAAATACACAGTGAGATTTACTGCAAAAAAAGGTTCATGTTTCTGTTCAGCCACTGTAACTCTGAATATTTACATGGGCACCAATACCAATACAGACAATAGTCTTATTAAGAATCTACAATGTAAATGGAGATATTTGATTACCTTATTGGAGTGCAGTACAGACATGTAAACACCTCAACCTATTACAGTCATGAAGGGCTTTTCACCACTGTTTTAGTATGCCCAGATGATTAGTATCTGAAATGTTTCAATATGCCAAAAATGTCTGAGTATGGTTTGTATTTTTACATTAAAGTGAGACCTCTAATCAACTAATTAACATGAGAGGGTACCAATAAAAAGTCTCTACACCAAACCAATGAAACAATACAACTGTTTGTTGCTGGTACATACAGCTGGTGATCAGTGAGTAACAATTGGATGTGCCAAAACTTTCTTCATTTAAACAAAGAAAAAAACTGATGTCATTGCATTTGGGAACAGAGATGAGGATTCAAGGTGAATGCGTACCTTGGCTTTAAGGGTCATAAAACAAAAAATAATGTCAAGAATCTTGGTGTGACTCTGGAGTCAGATCTCAGTTTCAACAGTCATGTCAAAGCAGTCAGTAAATCGGCTTACTATCATCTAAAAAACATTGAAATAATTAGATGCTTTGTTTCCAGTGAAGACTTGTTCACGCTTTTATCAGCAGCAAGGTGGATTACTGTAACAGCCTCCAAATAGACAGTCAGACAGTCACAGCTCATTCAGAACGCTGCGGCCAGGATTCCGACCAGAACCAGGAAGTCAGAGCACATTACACCTGTCCTCAGGTCTTTACACTGGCTCCCAGTTACATTCAGAATAGATTTTAAAGTATTACTACTTGTCTATAAATCACTAAATGGCCTAGGACTTCAATACATTACAGATATGCTCACTTAATACAAACCTAATAGATCACTCAGATCATTAGGGTCATATAAACTAGAAATTCCAAGAGTTCAGTCAAAGCAGGGTGAATCGGCTTTCAGCTACTACGCCCCTGGCTGCTGGAATCAGTTTCCAGAAATGATCAGATGTGCTCCAACATTAGGCACATTCAAATCAAGACTGAAAACACATCTGTTTAGCTGTGCTTTTACTGAATGAGCACTGTGCTACGTCCGAGAGATCGCACTATTCTGTCTTTCTTTTCCTTTTCATTCCTTTATAACTTGTTTTAACACATTTTAATGTTTTTACCAGTTTTTTATTATTTGTTTTTATTTTCTTATACTTCAAATTTTATTTCTGTTTATGCAGAGCACTTTGAATTGCCACTGTGTATGAAATGTGCTATATAATAAACCTGCCTTGCCTTGCCATCATATCAATAATAATAATAATAATAATAATAATAATAATAATATTCACAAACCACATGCAGTACATGATTAATAAAAATGTATAAAAGACATGCATAGAAGGAATGAATAAGTCAAGCAAAATAAATAACTATTTACAACCTCAGAGATGTGCCATCATCTTCCTCTCCAAAGACCGGGGAGCTCATGGCAGTCACATTCGAAGACCAACACATATGTGCGAGAATGCCAGATAATGCATGCCATCCCATAGCTGAGCTTCCAATGTTTCTGCAAGAAGTTCTCAACTTTATAGTGAAAATTTGGATGCTGGCCAAATGTTGGCCTACTTGTGAGAGTAACGGGGGTTGGTCAGGCTCCTCCCCCTCCCAACTATTCATTCATTCATTCATTCATTTTCTTTTCGGCTTAGTCCCTTTATTAATCCGGGGTCGCCACAGCGGAATGAACCGCCAACTTATCCAGCATTTGTTTTACGCAGCGGATGCCCTTCCAGCCACAACCCATCTCTGGGAAACACATCCATACATTCTCATTCACACACAAACACTATGGACAATTTAGCTTACCCGCATTTTGTACCGCATATCTTTGGACTGTGGGGGAAACCGCAACCACGGGGAGAACATGCAAACTCCACACAGAAATGCCAACTGGCCCAGCCGGGGATCGAACCAGCGACCTTCTTGCTGTGAGGCGAACATGCTACTCACTACGCCACCGTGGCGCCCCCTCCCAACTAGTTGCACGTTATTTCTAATTGCAAAGAATAAATCTGAGCTTTTGCAGTATCAGCATTAGGGATGCACTGATATAGACACCAGTATCAGGTCGATACTTGGTTAAAATACTCTTACTTGTATCGTACACGAAATGCGGATACCACGCACCGATACCACTCAACAGTATTTTACTTTGTGGATGTGATTTGTTATCCTACCTGACTTTAATAGCTTAATGCAGTGGTTCTTAAACTGTGGTACACATTTCTTCTAGTGGTACGCGGAAGAATCGCTAAATAATAAAATAATAAAATGAACACACCTTTTTAACCCACACACGATAACACCGTTATCAGACAGCATTGGCTGTTCCCTGAAGCCTACGATTACACCGGAGTGCTTAATGTTTACTTTGATGTATCTGAGAAGGAGAAAAAGGCCCGCGGCGCTTGTGGAGGGTTGTGCGAAGCAGATACACTCACGCCAGAGAAGCCCTTCAGCAGACCAGTCCTGTTGTGTTGGGATTTCAGTTACTGCAAACTTAGGAATACTGCACGTATGAATTGGTCAAGCATTGTATATGTGTATGTAAGTGATAATTAATGGCTTGCCGTGCATTAAAGGATTTTAATGCACAACGAGGAGGTGAAGGACCACACAACGCGCAGGCAGAGATAGAGCATGTACGTGCGGTTTATACATGCTAATAGTATTATGCGATTTCATCAGTCCGATCATAGGTGGACAAATAAGACATTCTCTGTCATACCTGGAGTGTATTTTCAATCACATTCCCAGTCACACATGTTTCTTTTGTCTACTTTCTACTGCTTATCTGTTGAGGGAGGATCTGTATGTATTTCTCTCTTAACACTACCTTTAATACTGCAAAAGCTGGGCAACCTACAGGAGCGGAGCTGCCGCTGACCGCCTTGGGCGATTTGACTTTAAAATAACTATATTCACACTTGAAAACTCGTAAAACTTGATTTTGTGGCATGATTTATGAATATTTTTCTAATTTTGTGGATTTCCCGTCCGCCATTAACAGGCCTCATCGGTTTTCTGTGCAGCACATGCAAGTTGCTATGGTAACTATTAACATTTGGGAGAAGCGCATTTATTTAAAACTGTGATCAAAACTGACTGGAACTACCTGTGCGTTTCAATGAAAATAATGCACACCCTCCAGCCAATCAGCCAATATTAACAGACTGGAATTTATTCATTAATCACGGGCTTTTCAGTGACATATAGGCCTATTGTAAATGACGAGCAGTAAGCAGATCTAATTTCTAATTTAAATATGTAAATCTGAATCATATCAAAATACAAGTTAACATTTAGATTTCAAAGTGCCTTTTTATTTCACTTTTAAAAGCACATTTTAATTTAAACAGTATTTTTTTTTGTCTGCAAGCACAGTTAATGTTCAAACTATTTATAATGTTTAAAGTGGCTCGCTAATAGGAATTAGTTTGTCTCGTTTTTGAACTGTGCAGTGCTGTAGCAGATTTTTTAGACCTACTACCCCACTGTATTTCAGTACTGGTCATTATGGTGGTACTTGGAGAGACAATTCTGACTTCAGTGGTACTTGGTGAAAAAGTTTGAGAACCACTGTCTTAATGTATTTATTAAGGGATTATATATTAAAAGCTTAATCCTATAATTGTATGTTTAATGTATAATAAAATATATTATTAACAAATCTATAAGCTACTGAAGAATAAACTAAATACAGGGAGTGCAGAATTATTAGGCAAATGAGAGTTTTTGACCACATCATCCTCTTTATGCATGTTGTCTTACTCCAAGTTGTATAGACTCGAATGCCTACTACCAATTAAGCATATTAGGTGATGTGCGTCTCTGTAATGAGAAGGGGTGTGGTGTAATGACATCAACATCCTATATCAGGTGTGCATAATTATTAGGCAACTTCCTTTCCTTTGGCAAAATGGGTCAAAAGAAGGACTTGACAGGCTCCGAAAAGTCAAAAATAGTGATATATCTTACAAACGAATGCAGCACTCTTAAAATTGCCAAGCTTCTGAAGCGTGATCATCCAACAATCAAGCGTTTCATTCAAAATAGTCAACAGGGTCGCAAGAAGCGTGTGGAAAAACCAAGGCGCAAAATAACTGCCCATGAACTGAGAAAAGTCAAGCGTGCAGCTGCCAAGATGCCACTTGCCACCAGTTTTGCCATATTTCAGAGCTGCAACATCACTGGAGTGTCCAAAAGCACAAGGTGTGCAATACTCAGAGACATGGCCAAGGTAAGAAAGGCTGAAAAATGACAACCCCTGAACAAGACACACAAGCTGAAATATCAAGACTGGGTCAAGAAATACCTCAAGACTGATTTTTCTAAGGTTTTATGGACTGATGAAATGAGAGTGAGTCTTGATGGGCCAGATGGATGGGCCCGTGGCTGGATCGGTAAAGAGCAGAGAGCTCCAGTCCAACTCAGACGCCAGCAAGGTGGAGGTGAAGTACTGGTTTGGGCTGGTAGATGAGCTTGTGGGGCCTTTTGGGTTGAGGATGGAGTCAAGCTAAACTCCCAGTCCTACTGCCAGTTTTTGGAAAACACGTTCTTCAAGCAGTGGTACAGGAAGAAGTCTGCATCCTTCAAGAAAAACATGATTTCTCCATAGAGATCCTGTGGTTCATCATCAAATGTGAGATTTTCAAGAAGGGAAAACAGTACACCTCTCTGAACAGTTTCTGGGAGGCTGTGGTTGCTGCTGCAAGCAATGTTGATGGTGAACAGATCAAAACAATGACAGAATCCATGGATGGCAGGCTTTTGAGTGTCCTTGCAAAGAAAGGTGGCTATATTGGTCACTGATTTGTTTTTGTTTTGTTTTTGAATGTCAGAAATGTATATTTGTGAATGTTGAGATGTTGTATTGGTTTCACTGGTGAAAATAAATCATTGAAATGGGTATATATTTGTTTTTTGTTAAGTTGCGTAATAATTATGCACTGTAATAGTCACCTGCACACACAGAAATCCTCCTAAAATAGCTAAAATTAAAAGCAAACTAAAAACTACTTCCAAAATTATTCAGCTTTGATATTAATGAGTTTTTTGGGTTCATTGAGAACATGGTTGTTGTTCAATAATAAAATTAATCCTCAAAAATACAACTTGCCTAAAAATTCGGCACTCCCTGTATGCAATATGATCCTTGCATAATAATCACAGTGAAACAAGCTAGCACTCATTTTATATATAAACTATGAATAAAAGAATTAAAGAAACTTTAAGTAATAGAACATTATGGAAAATGGGATTAACAGGTGTGACAGAATTTTTGAACAGCCTCAACTTGCGGCTTAAAGACAAAGGGAAACTATTTTGTAACATGTATTCCCACCAAGCGGCAACCTCCCGCTCTCCCTCTGGAAGCCAATACGGAAGTAACTAAGACTTGCAATTCATCGAAAATTCCGCTAGTCCTGGCTGTCCTGGCTCCATAATAGAGCAAATCTCTAATGAGCCCACTGGTGAATAGGCCAACTTTACAGCAGAATAAAGGTGTTTACAGCCTGGTACAAATAACGATTTTGGTTCATATAGCTGATATTACCCTTCATGACAACTGTGAGGGGGGTGAATTTTTTTATAACTCATCCGTTTCCTTTATATTAAGCTAAATTAAGTTGGCATAATTAAGGGCGTGGCCACTTGAGTGACAGCTAGTCCCGCTAGTCGCCGTCACGTCACCTCAGCTGATTCCGCCTGATTCATCGTGTTTTTGTGGTGTTTTATATGGCTTTACACAGTCAGTCGCCTTTTGGAATTATTTCCTACCATTATCAGATAATATGGCATGCTGTGTGCGCTTAATTGTGCTCACAAACCATTCACGTGGCCTCCTTTTCCCAGGTGAGTGAAATTATATACTTATAGCATATCTATAAATGTAATTGCTTTATTTCGAATAATTTATGATTTATAATGTTCTTCAGAACTCTAATGCACTCCAGAATCTGACAGATTGATCAGCTGTAGGCTATAAAATCGTCATCTGAAGCGTTGTCATACAGTGTTCTGCCTGGATTTCCTAAATTTCCTAAATATTAAAAAATACATTTACTAACACAGACTATAACTAAAGTATTTGGATGTAATTCACACTTTCTTCCAATGCCAGCATGCGTCCCGTAGCTCCGCTCAGGCTCCGCCCACGCTCCGCCTCTTTGCCCTTGTTTGGTATGCCTCGGTTGGTGCGATGACGCGCGAACAAAATGGCGACGATTGGCCACGCCTACTAGTAGCTTCTTTTGGGTTCATCAGAAACCTATGGGTGACGTCACGGATACTACGTCCATATTTTTTACAGTCTATGATTCCCACATAAAAGCATTTGACACTAGCTCTGCTTGTGGGACAAGTGCAAAAACAAGACTTCGCTCATCTCCCTGTAACCCAAAGTTTTTCAGTGAAGAAACCCCATTCCCAGCTGAAAAGTCTGTCGTAGCACTGGAAATGCTGAAGGCAGAGTTTGACGTTAACAAAGTTTGACATTAGCAAAGCCCTGCCTTCTTATCAGTTAAGTTGGCTGAGTTACAGAACTGTGATATTCTGAAAGACACATTTAAGCCCAACACTCTCCTTGAATACTATGCTGCCCTCCCCAATGAGAATCCGTGTATCATTCGTTCAATCGTTTTTTTCAAATTCAAATCAAAAATTAAAGAACAAAAAAACTACTTGTTTTTCCATTATTTGTTTCCTGAAGGGAAAGGAAAACATGAATAATGACTCTTTATCTGATTTTCTGATCTTGCGTTCAGATCAAAAAAAGAAATAAACAAATAACGAGATTAGACTGATTTTAATTTTGATTTTTTAATTTTAACCAAATTGCCATGACAGAAGAAAACGGACGTTTTTAGGTTTTTCATTTGCTCACAAAAAAACGAGATTTAGGCTTTATTTTCGTTTTTTGATATTAGGGAAGGAAAACGGATAAAGGACTATAAAATTCATTATACACATGTAGGCGTGCTGAAAAAATCTGATTGGTCAACAAAATCTGAGCTTGTGACGATGCCCTCAAAATAAAAGTCCTCTGCAGCTTTGTTTGAATTATTATTATTTAATAATATAAGTTTACATATTCTATCATTTGAACCACACACAGTTAGCAGTCTTCATTGCGTATGCATAAATGAAATAAAAACGTAAGTTAGCAGCATATCAGACATTTGTCTATAAATAATTTTCATAGTTCTCTGCCAGACGCCTTGCTGCTGTGCACCTGATGCTGAGCGAAGAGAGCAATTTCCAAGCATATTTTTATATAGTTGTTAGCAGAACCAGAATAAGAACACACATGCATGCACACACACATATATTGTTGCTGTTATTATTATTGTAGGCTATATTATTATTGTTTTATTTTATATTATTTCATTGATTTGTTTAGGCTATATATAGGCTATATATTATTTTATATAGGCCTAGACCATTGCAGGCTACGCAGAATATTTGAAATAATAAGCCCATATGAAGATTTTGCTCCGCTCGCTCATCCACTCAGGGGTGCGTTTCCGAAAACCATCGTTAGCCAACTAAGGTTGCAAGTTCCCTCGTTATAAGCATAATTCATTGATTTGATGTTTCCCAATTCTGTCGTTTCAACGAACTTTCGCAAATTGCGTCGCAAACTTGGGCACGTGCAACCACATCTCTGGAGCTGTTAGAGACATTATCCCTGGCTGTGCTCTATTCCCAGTTATCCCTATATGCCCTATTCATTCAGAACATTCTAACATTTAAACTTGGAATTATTATTTTAAAAAATACATTAAAGTCATGACTCTTAGGTGTAAGTTGCATTCAAAGCCTTTTTACAGTTCAGTTTTAGCGATCTTCATGTTTACAAATGTGCTCCTTCGGAGTGCACTTTGAAAAATTGATGTCATTTTGAACACAGCGGAGCGGAATTTATGTTACGTCTCCAAAGCTAGCATACTTTTTACAGTCATTGCTCCAAAAGCTTGTGAAAACAAAAAGATAGCATACGTTACTTTTATTTAATAGTAAGTTATTTATTAAGAAATGTAACCTACTGTATATGACATGGGCCTGTTGGTTAGAACATTTTTGCAGTGGTTTGCATGTGTCAAATTGTAAAAGTAGACTTTTCAAAAAAAAGAAAAAACCCAACATCCTACTTATTATTATTATTATTATTATTATTATTATTATTATTATTATTATTATCATTACTATTATTATTATTATTATTATTATTATTATAGGCCTTGCTTAGAAACAATTACTCAAACCAGGTTCTGCTCGGAAATGGAAATCTTTGCTCAGCATCAGGTGCATATTGCAGCAAAAAGTCTGGCAGCCAACTATAGGCATATTATTATTATTATTATTCATTCATTCATTCATTTTCTTTTCGGCTTAGTCCCTTTATTAATCCGGGGTCGCCACAGCGGAATGAACCGCCAACTTATCCGGCATTTGTTTTACGCAGCGGATGCCCTTCCAGCCACAACCCATCTCTGGGAAACACATTCATACATTCTCATTCACACACATACACTATGGACAATTTAGCTTACCCAATTCACCTGTACCGCATGTCTTTGGACTGTGGGGGAAACCGGAGCACCCGGAGGAAACCCACGCAACCACGGGGAGAACATGCAAACTCCACACAGAAATGCCAACTGGCCCAACCGGGACCTGCCCCAACCGGGGATCGAACCAGCGACCTTCTTGCTGTGAGGCGAACGTGCTACTCACGCGCCACCGTGGCGCCCTATTATTATTATTATTATTA
>CAIGQQ010037819.1:5081177-5110877 GCA_903798035.1 Danio albolineatus | reverse complement strand
ATTATGCAGCTTTATGTTCTTAAAATTACTTTCTTTGCCTTTATTTTGTTTTCGGGGTTTAATATTTCAGTAGAGGGTTTTGTATTGTTCTGGGTTGTTTTTTTATTTAATTTTTATTTTGTCACCATTATTGAGATTCAAAGACTAACTGTTAATGTCTGTGTGTGTTTAAGTTCTGCCATAGCTCAAAGTTTCTCATTATGAGTGGTGTATTGAGACGTGTTAAACAGTCAATAATTTCTGAAGCTCCGGTGGTTTTATTAATGTATGTTATTAATATTTCACAACTAACAAGATACTGAATGAGTTAACAAGCAGGCGAGAGTAGCTTCAATGTCATAGTTTATCTTAGACTTAATCTTTCAATTTTTTTTGGCCTTTCGTGCTATAAAATTTTGTGATCAACACACCTAATTTTACCAACCAATTACAAACTAATGTTATAATAAGAAGTTGAAGAGCCCAACTAAAGCAGACACTGACCTCCGTCATGGTGATTTCAAATAAACAAAAATTTAATTAAGAACTTTTGTTCACGACAGAAAAAGTCAAACGTCAGTAATAAGTGAAGCTCCTGATGTTTGTGATGTTGTTTAATGATCTCTGCTGAGATCTTGATAAATAATTGTTTTATTGTGTAATTTGTTTTATTTTTATTAATTATTATTTTTATTTAGAGTTTAGGGCGCCACGGTGGTGTAGTGAGTAGCACGTTCGCCTCACAGCAAGAAGGTCGCTGGTTCGAGCCTCGGCTGGGTCAGTTGGCATTTCTGTGTGGAGTTTGCATGTTCTCCCTGTGGTTGCGTGGGTTTCCTCCGGGTGCTCCGGTTTCCCCCACAAGTCCAAAGACATGTGGTACAGGTGAATTGGGTAGGCTAACTTGTCCGTAGTGTATGAGTGTGAGTGTGACTGTGTGTGTATGGATGTTTCCCAGAGATGGGTTGCGGCTGGAAGGGCATCCGCTGCCTAAAAAATATGCTGGATAAGTTGGCGGTTGATTCCGCTATGGCGACCCCAGATTAATAAAGGGACTAAGCCGACAAGAAAATGAATGAATTTAGAGTTAAATTTTCAGTTGATTTCATCTTTGGTTTAGGCTGTGATTTGTGTTATTTGGTCTTGTTTTTCTTTCCTTCAGTGATTCTGCTTATTAACAGTTGTTCATCAATAATTCTCAATCCTCCTTTAATTAGATACTCAATTATCTCATTAACACTGAGTGTTCAACCCTCTGTAGTGAGGACATTAGGGAGGATTTTGCTCTGGGATTTGAGGGGTTAAATGTGTTCGATGAAAAATGCACAATGTGGAATGTATTTTTCATGGAAATATTCTGTAAATTGAATTTACGACCGTGAAATGTTAAAAACAGTAGATTACTGGCAACCACAGCTGCCAGTAATTTACCGTAAAATCAAAAAAAAAAAAAAAAAAAAACAGTACTGTAAAACATTTTTTGTGTCACCATTGTGGAGGATAGTAGCGTCTGTGTGCAAGTCCAAGATGAACTCAGAGTATCTGATGTTAAGCTGCATCTTCTTTTACTTAAATGTAACTGTGGAGTTACTAATGCATTAAAAATCTGTTTGCTAATTGCAGTCACACATGAATACATTAATGAATTTAATAGTAAGCTTCGTTTTTGTGAACTGAACAATGTATCAGTTCATGAAATACAGTTATTTTCCTTGAATTTAAACAGTTCTATAAAACTTCCGTATTTTTTAATGGAAAAATCCTGGCAACCACAGCTGCCGGTATTTTTCCGTAATTTTTACAGATTTTTTTTAACAGTGTATTTATGCTCTTCGGTTCGTCCATAAATAAATAATTCTCTGTCTGGTACTGTGCCAGTTGCAGTTTTCGTCTCTTAAAAAGGCATAACAGTGATCCAAACAATCTCAATGATTTCCATCCAATTTCACAACTTTAGAGGTTAACTTGTTTGAGCCCTTTCACTCTGGGTTCAGAAAATTGCATAGTCCTGTAACAGCTCAAGTGAAAGTTGTCAATGACTTACTTCTTGCCTCTGATATTAGTTCCCTTTCAATTCTCATTTTACCTGATCTCAGCTCAGTTTTTGATACCGTTAAGCATTTGCTTCTACTTAATCATCTGGAAACTGTCTTTGGTGTCTCTGGGAATGCTCTTGACATTTGGCATTTGCTTTTCAGGGTGTAGTCAATTTGTTTCAATAGATGATTTCAGGCAAACTGCATTTCTGAGATTATAGATGGAGTTATAAATGGCAAACAATTTTTTGTGTTTAAACATCTCTGAAACTGAAGTGATGCTCATTGGTTTTCCCCACCAATTGTGTCAAACAGCTTCTATAGATCTCACAATTGATGGTGCCAACCTTGAGATCCAAAGTAAATAAAATAAATCTTGGTGTCATCTTAGATCACTTGAACCGTTCATAAAGAAATCCTTCTTTCATCTAAGCACATATTTTTACTATGTTGCTCTCTTCTCCCTCTTTTTTTCCCCCCCACAAAATTGACTATTGCAATGCTCTCCTTGCTGTTGTCTCCAAATCATCTCTTAACAAATTGCAAAATCTGCAGAATTCCACAGCTACAATTTTAACTGGGCTGAGGGTATGTGAGCATATTACCCCAACATTGGAGAAGTTGGCACTGGCTGAGTGTGAAGTACCACATACACTACCGGTCAATAGTTTGGTGTCAGTACAACTTTAAAATGTTTTAAAATAAGCTTATCCTGCTTACCAAAGCTACATTTATTTAATCAATAATACAGTACAAATAGTAAAATTTTAAAATGTTATTGCACTATAAAATAACTGTTCAAGAGTAGTTTATAATTTAGTTTAAATAATTTATTCCAGTGATTTTAAAGATGAATTTTCATCTTTATTACTCCTGTCTTCAGTCACTTGATCCATCAGAAAACACTCTAATATTAATTATTACTATTGTTGTTATTATTATTAATAAGTTTATTATTAATGGTATTAGGAATAAAAGCAATAATGACTGGAGTAATAAATTCATTTATAAACTACATTCAATAAGAAAGCAGTTATTTAAATTAATATTTGAATAAATATATAAGAATTTAACATTTTCTTTACATTTAACAAACGTCGCCTTGATGAACAGAATAAATAAATAAAATAAATTAATTAAATAAAAAGGGCGCCACGGTGGCCTAGTGGTTAGCACGTTCGCCTCATAGCAAGAAGGTCGCTGGTTTGATCCCCGGCTGGGCCAGTTGGCATTTCTGTGTGGAGTTTGCATGTTCTCCCCGTGGTTGCGTGGGTTTCCTCCGGGTGCTCCGGTTTCCCCCACAGTCCAAAGACATGCGGTACAGGTGAATTGGGTAAGCTAAATTGTCCGTAGTGTATGAGTGTGAATGAGAATGTATGGATGTGTTTCCCAGAGATGGGTTGTGGCTGGAAGGGCATCCGATGCGTAAAACAAATCCTGGATAAGTTGGCGGTTCATTCCGCTGTGGCGACCCTGGATTAATAAAGGGACTAAGCTGAAAAGAAAATGAATGAATGAATGAATTAAATAAAAAATAAATTTTTAAAAAATAAAAAAACTTTTGACCGGTAGCGTAGATTTAAAAGCTAACTTAGAAAGGTTTGCATAAGCTTGCACCACAATATCTTGCTGATCTTTTAACACCCTACACTGCTACCAGAATTTTGCAATCTTCTCAGTGTGGTCTCAATGCAAAGTCTCTTGCTATTTTTAAACCTTTACTTAAAACCATTTGTTTAGGATTGCTTTTAATTAATATCTTTTATTGTAGTATCTTTTTTGTATGTTGTCTTGATTTGGATGTAAAGCACTTTGAGCAAGTAACTTTTAAAAGGCTCTACATGAAATAAATGTATTATTATTATGTTTTTTTAAAATATAACCAAACAAAAGCACAGAGTGATGATTCAATTTGAACATACAGATATATACTGTCTGCTCCACAAGGGGAAAAATATTTGTACATTAAAAAAAAATGCATGAAAAAACAAGCTTTAAACAGAGATGATCATAAAAGTGAGTGTTGACCATTCAAGATCTGATTAGATGTTGTAGACACTGAAGTCTTGAAGAAATTATCTTCTTTCAGTTTCAAGTGCTCAGGTAGGTCCAGCTTTTTCTTTGCTTCCTCAATGTCATTATGAATTGCTGTTATTAGCTCATCTGTGAAAATGAAAATTGATAAAGTTTTAACAGGTTTGTTTGTGTGTGTGTGTGGACAGTTTGTCACCACTGAGATAATTGTATGCACAGTTTGTCTTACCAAGTGATGTAAATCCTTTTTCAGGGCGAATGTAGCCAGCCATAGCCACACTCAATATATGACCATAGAAATCTTCCTTAAACATGTGGATCACATGTGCTTCCTGCCACAGAGATAAATACACAAAATATGTGACATCAGACACATGATGCACTGCATCACTATTAAAGAGAGGGTTTTTGAAAATTACAATCCATGCAGTGTGTAACATCTCTAGGTAAATGGAACCATCCAGCTGAGGTTTAAATCTGAACCATGGACCATGTTTATTAGTATGACTCAGTGTCAGATGAATGATTCATCCTTTGTTCAGATCTTTTGCCTGGCCGCGTCAACATCGATATGGGACATGGTCAAATATGAAGTGCCAGATCTGGTAAAACCTGAACGCACCTGCATGGGCTTAATCATGACAAGATGACTACTATCACTGAGAAATGGCCAGATGTGGCTGTGGGGTATAAATGGTTAAAGTTCGTTTTTACAATACCACAGTATACCATGTGCTGTGTTTGTTCCTGTCATTTTTCTGATGATTGATACACCACGCAACGTGAGATTCACCAGCCGTTTGTTATTAAAGAAAGGATCAGCAAAGACTACTAATGTATGGGACTTTTCACGAACTGTTACAGTTTATATGGAACAGTTTCTTCTTCCTCTAGATCCTGTAAGTGTTTTTCCTTCCTACAGGACATTTAAGTGTGATTAAAATTGTCTCGTTTCTTATAGTTTGCAATATATATATATATATATATATATATATATATATATATATATATATACTGTATATGTAATGGGTGTTGTAACTTGTAATCGCTTTGCGCAGCTTGTAAACACTTATCTATTAGAGAACAGTGCTTGTAATGTATCTCTCAGGTTAAATCGTTGAGGCTATTCACATATTGCTTCCATAACCATGCTCGCCATCCTCTGCCCTTTTTCACTGTTATGGCCACCATCAGCTGTTCCTACAAATGCGCGTCAATTTTCAAAATAGTTCAGCTTTTGCCACTGTGAGGATTAATACTGAATGTGTATCATTGTTATTAGTTGGGGTTGTGGTTAAGAATAGATTATATGCTGGTGTTTAACTGCATTGGTTTAATGCACTCCTGCATTGGGCTCACACATATTCTCTGTGCTACTTCATGACCGTGGTGGGCGTTTCTCTCAGTCTAACGCTAAATGCAGTAGACTACAACAGACTGGGTCATTGAAACAATTACTGCAGATTAGAATCACGCAAAGGACTGGTTTGAAAACAAATAAATCACTGAACAAATTATATGGGAGTCGTTGGGTTAAATAGGTAAAAATAAATGCATATTACAAGACAATGAAAGTGTTTTTTGACCTTGCATGCATATCAGCCTGTTGTTGGAGACCCCCCAAAACCAAAACATGACCTTTTATAATGCATAATAGGGGCTTTGTAAATAATATTTAATGAATGCAAGCATACCAATTTCTCTTGAGTTTGCACCTTAGAAAGATTTGTACATACCATGGACTTTTTGGTGTTTTTGTAGTAAGGGTTCCAGCCAATGCTCATCACCATCTTGTGAATATCTCCATTATCAAGACGTGCCCAACCGTAGTAGATGCCAGTGCTGATGTCGGTGGGGAGACTGTCCACAACTGACTCTGGGAAATTTGCTAAGTAAGAAATGGAAAGAAATTAAATTCATATTTATTTCTAGTAAGGGTGGGAATCACAGGCTAACTCACGATACAATATTATCACAATATTTTGCCCCCGATATTGATGTAATCACAAACAAAAACTTCCATGATAAATCACAATATTTGTAAATAAATTTTAAAAAGATGCATTTTTTTAACAACAGTAGGTTTTATGAAATTGCTACAATGTAAAACAAGCAAACAGCTGATAAACAAGCTGTAAAAAGCTGATGTGCAGAGAGACGTTTGTGATGAAAAAGGACACATCTCTAAATTAATCACAGCAGAATCTCAATTTTGTGGAAAACACATTGAAGAAAAATTACTTCTTTGACAGTGCTATTACTTTCTAGTTTTATGTAAACCTAAGAAACATACTACTTTGCTAACTAATTTGATGTATTTTATGATTAGCACTGGTTTATATTCAATCATGCAAAATCCCACTGGAAGAATATTTTTTCTTCAAAAACAGTAACTGATCAGAATGATCAGAGAGGTGAGCAGAGACTCCTCTGAAAACTTATTCAACTTATTCTCTGCATGCGAGCGGGCACTGCCAATAATTTTGGCTCGAGACTTCTGGTCTCATTCACTTCCATTCATTTTTAGACGTTAAAAACAGCTCACTACGCTGCTTGATGTAGAGGTAGATGTAGAGCAAGGATTTAACAATTTTCTGCCATTTATTATTCCTAGTCATTTCTCCCATATAGGCAATTGAATCAGAAGTTCTAAAGCAATCGCAAAAATGGGAGCACTTCCACGTTGAAGAATAAGGTCAATACTGTCTCCAGCAGGGCAGAAAATTTACTCATGAAAATTAAAAGTAATTTTTAACATTTGTTTTTCTTATTTTTTCAGCCAAAGTTTTCATAACCTTATCTAGATGACCATGAAGACTTTCCCAAGGTCTGCAATTGTTAAATAAAGGCATAGCCCTTCAAATTATTATATGTTCATGTGCTATCTTTATCTAATATATATTTTGGCAGAATGGAAACGTTGAGCACATATTCCTGTATGAAGTCTCACAGCACTAACCGAGGACATGCGCGAGCGATCTAGCGAAGCCAAAGCGGGTCTGTGAGGGAAAAACTAGTAGAAGAGAGAGCTGGATGTCAAACACATAAATACCTGGCCCAGCTGAGACAGAAGAAAGTATGCATATACCTGAGATTTCCACCATTGCAATGGCTCATCTGTTAGTGGTTTAAACAATGTGGGTGCGTCTATGATGTTTTGTTGATCTGCCATTATGAAAAGCGCCACTTGGTGGCAGCTGAGTGTACTGCAGCCAAAGCGGTAAACTGCTGCAGTCAGTGTAAGACTGATTAATTAATGCACATATTTTGTGAATATCGATACTTGGAGACAGAATATAATGATAATGTATTGTGGAAACCGATAACTGATAAATTTGTAATAAATCATAAATTGTATTCTAATTTGACATTTATTAGTGAAGCACTGAATGTTTGGCAAAATAACAACATGTATAAATAAATAAAAACAAAAGAAAATCAACTCACCAAACAAGTGAATAGACCAAAGTTGATGTTTTTTTTTCACTGAACAATGACATTTTTGATGAAGCAATCAAACATTTGCCATAGAGAGTGCATCAAACATGTTGGCAGAGTGAAAGCATTTCAGACTAAGAAAGACACATCATTTGTGTGGGGAAAAAAAAAATACTCAAATAATTAGCATAGAAATACAAAATGGATTTGTCCTGTAATTTTCTGGTATTTATTTTCTCCTGTTTTTTTTTCCTTACATCAATTCATTATTTGCAAGACATTTTTTCACATTTGTCATTTTTAAGTAAATAAAATGTTATATTAAATAATAAATTTGTGTAAAATCGTGCGGTGATCTGATGAAAACTAAAAGAAACAAATGCTAATTATTTTCCAGTATTATGATCATGTACCAGTAAATAATAGAGACAGTACCATAAACATAATTGATAAACTTTTTTTTTTTTTTTTATTCAAGATGACACCAACAAAGTCACAGGAGTCAAATCCAGTTCCTGAAGGGGCGCAGCTCTGCAGAGTTTAGTTCCAACCTAATTAAACATATCTGATCAAACTAATTGAGTCGTTCAGGCTGGTTTATAGTCTAGGTAGGTGTGTTGTAGCACGGTTGGAACTAAACTGTTGAACTAAACAGAGCTGCAGCCCTCCAGGATCTGGATTTGACATCTGTGTGATAATCTGTCAGCAACTGACAATGTGTCAAACCTCAAAGAAACTCCCCAAATAACTCTATCCAGCAAGAAACCTCAATCTCAAATTGCGCATCATTTTAAAAAGCATTACTACAGCGAGAACGAAAAAGGTTGCTTGAGAAGTTACAAAACAGAGGCAACTACGAACATAATCAAAAGATTATGGAAAGTAAAAGTGGACCACTGAAGGTTAG
Organism: Danio albolineatus; assembly: GCA_903798035.1. Classification (NCBI taxonomy): domain Eukaryota; kingdom Metazoa; phylum Chordata; class Actinopteri; order Cypriniformes; family Danionidae; genus Danio; species Danio albolineatus. The sequence goes on along the minus strand of CAIGQQ010037819.1, from coordinate 5,102,486 downwards.
CAGATGGCCAGGAAGATCAAAGAGTAAACTGAGTGCCAAAACGTATGTTCAATGTGTATGTTCAATACTGTAAAGGCCTGTTTGTTTGCAAGAAGCTGTGGCGTCATACACAGAGATGCTCAAAGTCTTAGTGCTGGCAGATATTGCAGAGTCAACATTCTCCCAAGCAATATCTCCTGAGGTGTAGAAGATCTGGGAAAATATGACTGATGACATTTTATCCGTTTCATCCTGTGAAACTAAAATATTTTTAAATCGCTAAGGCTGTGAAAGATGTTGCTGGTTACTATAAAAAGAGACATTCATATAAGACATCTAGTCTTGCACTGAAGTTAGGACATTCACTTAACTAGAATGGTGACATTATTCTCTGCAGGACCATAGCAGCAGAGGATGATGACAAGACAAAAGCAGCAGATCGATTCCATAGACTATGCTCAAGTAAACTGGCTAAACATGTATCCCATGCTGCTATTGCTACCTTGAGCAAATCAAATTTCAACAAACCATCCACTACACCATTTACATGGAATCTGCAGCTTCTCCACCAGTACCAAGAGAAGAAAGCAGCTGAGCTATTTGACAGCTTAAAACAAATCACAAGACTCCACAAACGCATTCAGAGCTCACCAAAGTGACACTTGAACAAGCAATAATATTTGACATTTCTCAAAAATGATGCTTAAGTGTTTCAAAAGACAAGCTCAGTCTAAGCTCCATGAGGACATAGCTCTCAGTCTCTTTCCATTTAAGCAAAAAAGTCCAAGCATTCCAAAAAAGTAGAAATCATGGGCAAGAGAAAAAGAAAAAAAAAAAACGGTTGTTACTATGTTGTTGAATCCTGAACTTCTCAGAGCAATTGAACTAATTATAGATAAGAGATGCATGATCAAAGATCAAAGTGCTCAACCACCAGCTTCTTCAGGGGACAGGACTGCATCAAACTTTTTGCAAGTCAGTGTGGGTCAAAGAATCCTAAACATCTTAAGTCTACACAGCTCCACAAGGCAAGTGGCTTGATCAGCTGACCAACTTTTTGGGCCATGACATTTGGGTCCACAGAGAATATTATTAGTTGCCAGATGCAACTATATAAATTGCAAAGATCAAACACTTCTCCTGGCAATGGAGAAAATAAATCTCACAAGATTCAAGGAAAATCTCTTGATGAAATTGAGATTAAATGTACTTGGATCATTTTAAAATGATAAAATTTTACAAATCATTTAAAGGGATAGGTCACCATCTTCGAAACCAATTAAATTACAAATGTGATTGTTTACATGATGGAAGGATGAGGAAGTTATGTAGATCTGCCATTTCTGCTGTCATTTCGATTACTATGGTACCAAGACTTGCTACTGTCAGCATACTGTATTTAGAGGCATGAGGTCTGATAATATAACACACTGCTGCTGCAAAAATTATATATAATCCCTCAAACAAGGCAGGACAGTATGAAGAGAAAAAAAAAAAACACCAACTAATCTTGATTATGTATAAAAAGTTGCATCGCCAAGACATGTTTTTTTAGAGAGCTATGGGGCTGCATGTTTTTCAATCTAGGATATACTGGCGACCAGTTTAACGCTAATGAACTAGACTTTTGCTGCATCCCAATTTGCATACTTACACTATGCTCCGCTCCTTCCGAAACGTATGCGTTTGTTGAGTACATGAAGTGTCCATCACTACACACTTCATATTACCGTTTGAATAAGTGCATCATCCGCGTAATTTAAGTGCACTAATCATTTTGAGCTTTCAGTATGAACGCACTACATACTCTATTTAAACTACAAAATGTACTTTTTGTGAGGGAAACATATATACTTTTAAGTGTGTAACAGAACAGTATGCAAGCTTTGGGACATACTACTTCCTCGTTAACAGATCGTTGTATTGCTTAGTTATGAGCCCTGTCAATCATCCACACATCATCCACATTTCTGTCATATTTAATTTTCAACATAAAGCAGCAGCAGGATAATCTGCCATACACAAGTCTTTCATGCAGAGAAATCTCCTCAGGTCTTTGTATAATCACGCAGTCAGACGTTAATGTCCAAACACATCTTTATTACACATCTGTTTTTGGTAAGGAAGACATTTAAAATAGGCTGGGTGGTGAATTGGGAACCACTGGTCTAGTCTACAAGTGTTAAGCTGGTTGGCCAAGTAGCCAAGGCTCACATATATGCTGCTTCCCATATCGCACACTATCCCTCCTAAAAATAGAATTAGTATGTTCCAAATAATAGTATATTGAAAAAGAATATGCCAAAGGTTCCCGGATGGTTTACTATTTCCGTGTAGAACCACCCATACTCTAATCGCTCATATTGCACAGCACATTGTGCATTGAACGTGAATTCGATTAGAACTACAAACGCGGGAGAAAAGTGTAAATAAGGTTCAATACGGTAGATAAAAATTATTTGATCGCAATCGCGATCACTAATACAGAAATAAAACCCATTAATGGGCGAAAATAAAAAAAAATACAACATAATAATAATAACATAATGGTAACACTACATGCTTACCTTTATACATATATTTGTATACAGGATTTTAATGCAGAGAATGTTCACAGAATTACAGAGAATGTATTTCTTGAAATATAATAAAAACATTTTTTTTTAAAAAATATTGTAGTCATACCTTTTGCTTTCCCATTATTTTTAGTAGGACTTTCTATATTTAGCTTACTTTGAAACCGTTGTTAAAAAGAATTTGCCAAGACTACAACCTCAATAAAAACTGCAAACCCAAGCTAAAAAGCATCACACAAAAAATTTTTATAAAATAAATAAAATAATCTACATTGGCGTTTAATTGATGGTAATGACACATTAAATATACATTCAACTATATTTTTGTGCTGACAATAAATGTTTTCTATAATACTGTTGTCTATAAAAGAACTGTACTTTTCGATTCTATTGTTTTCCAATTCAAAGGGCAGCATAAAAAAAAAAATCTGGACTGTGAAACAGTTTGGATTTTCATTTACTGGAAATGTGTGATCCAATATAGCCTAGGCCGCTGCTCACCAAAATGGTGCCCTAAGCTGAATTTTACTGTGGTGCCCCCACGAGGGGAAAAAACATACACACGCACGCACACACACACACACAATCATATGTATTTAAATATGAATTTATTTAATTCGATAAACAAATACAGACTGAAAATTCTACTTTCAAACATTGAAATCTTTACATTATAAAATAATAGTTACATGAAATTAAACACTGACATGTCTTCTGCAAGAGCATTTCTAATTTCAACCATTTACAAAAGGTAAGGAATTAAAACCCTCTCTGTACCTGAATAGCTAGCAGATAGACAGTCCTCAGGGCAGCATCCTGTGTCTGTATCTGTGCATCTGCTGGGTGCCTCTAAAGCAGTGTTGGATGATGCCACCTCATCTTCTTTTGTGACAAATTTTAGCACAGAAACCCATAGAACAATGCAGAAGAAATGTCATTAAAAAATAAATAAATAAATGACACACCATTAAGATATTTAATTACAACCAACACGTGGATTTAACCTGCACTAAATCAATGGTAATAAAACTGACATTTAGTGTCAGTATAAATCAAACCATTTGACAGTTTTGTTTAAATTATAGTGTACTCTTAAACACACAGTTAATGTAAACATTAAGCAAAAAACATAGAGGAGACCATGCATTAAAAATGGTTTATGGCTCATGGCTTATTAGTACAGTGATTTGACAAGCCTTATACTATTAAGCTTTCAGAAATCACAGAATATTTGTCAATTTTGTAATTTCATATAGCAACGCACAAAAAAATGGCCTATTAAAACACACCATTTCATGGATGTACAGTGATACAACAGAAATTAGCTTGAACAGCAGCAATAAACAAAAGTGTAGAAATAGACAAAATAATAAACAAAGAGAACTGCACTGAATTATAATAAATAATACATACATGCAATAAATGCGCAATGCATGTGCAAGTTGTGAAAACAGAACTGTCACCTATTGCTCATATTAATAATAATAATAATAAAGGCTTGGTTTATTACAAAAAGCCATAGTTCAAAAGACAACGCATAGCAGCAAAGCAAGAAATTATATTACATAAACTAAATGAAAACACCTACAATTAAGGCAGATTTGGTAGACTTGTAGCAACATTTAATGTTAATTAGCCTCAACTTGAACCAAAGATGTCATTTGTAACCATAAATAAAATGTTTTATAGGTTTACATACATACCTGAAAGTGATGCATGGGATTTGTCTTGCTATCTTTTCCTCTTCTCAGCGTCAGTCTGCTGTTGTTTTTCCCAGGCATAGCAACCACAAACTTAAGTGGGTCGGAGTACGCGCACGAAAAAAAAATAAAAAAAATAAATAAATAAAAATTTTGTTCGCCATAAAATTCGCATTTTAAATATATCTATCAAGATGCTTTTATTAATACTCAGTTTATGTTATTAGTACTTTTTTGAGCAACCGAGAGGGTGCCCCCTGAAGTTGGTGCCGTGCAACCTGCGTAGTGTGTACTCTGTGTATATGGAGTGGCATTACTGATTGTAGCCTATATGATATTTAATTAATTTGAAATATTCAGTGACTGTGACATGAGTAGCTCTCAGACACCTTCAGTTTTTAAACATTACATATGAAATAATGTTGGAGACCCCTGCTAAAGAACCAAGATACAAAATTCATAGCATTTTCAATGTAAAATGTATGCCTGAATTGTATCAGTTTGTGATAGAGAAGCTAAAACTCAAGTCTGTTTGTCTATTACCTACATGTTCAGAAATATGCAATGTTTACAATTAAATACTAATGTTGCAATGAATATATTTTCCCAGCTTAAAATACATAATTCCTGCATCTGGTTCCTGCAAATGTGATCAACTGGGCACGAAATTCCTGAAAATGAATTAGATTTATTCCAATGCAAAAATTACAAAAAAGGTTACAGAATCAAACATTTAAAAGAAATCGAATTTCATTGTGAATCAAATCATGCAAAATTGATAAAAATCTCTCTAGACTCAAATCGGAAAGTTATTTATCGTGAATCGAACTGATTCGTTTTCTACCCAAAGGCTCACAGGCCTAGTTATTCTACAGAAATTGGTTTTACTGTCCCTATCATTTACAGAAATATTACATTTCGAAAACTCTTTAAGTTTAAATATTTTTCTGTGTTTTCTGTACCACAAGGAATAAACTCTATAAAATAAATACATTTTATAACGAATGTACTGGTCCCCTGGAGTTGTCTCACTTGTGTTTTACAGTTTAACAAAAATCTATATTTTTAAAATAAAAATCACTGGTGACATAACATTATTTTTCCTTTTTTCTAAAGATCTATGAAAGTCTATTGTAACTAGACGACATTGTGTTTTATTTTTATTATTTTTTTAAATCTGTTATCAGGAATTTGTCATATTTATGTCATGATTTCAACTAATTTATGTCATGCTTTTGGCATCACTGGTATGACATCCTTTATTGTGGGGAAACTGGAACAGAAACTAGAATTTAAATAGATTAAAACTAACGTTACTTAATTTAGTGAGTATAAAATTATTGTCAACATAGTTTGATACCTTGTAGCAGACAGAAAATTGTCACTGCTTTCTTCCTTGTCACCACAATTTAAAAGTACCTAAATCATAATAAAATTACTATACGTTTCTGTTGTTTAATTTGTATCACTTTGGGAGGCATTTTTTTAAAATAAAATTTTACATATACAAGAAACAAATGAGGATCCCTCTTTATAGACTATGGTGTTACTCACCTGTTGGGATGCCTAAGTCTTTGCTTCCTCGTCCAAATCCACGGACAACCGGTCCCCGGAAGAAATATGGCAAACTCCTCATACCGAGCTGTTAAAAGTGATTCAGTGATCCAGCGGTCAGTGCTGCTGCTGACAGAAAGATCCTGTAGATTCTAGACTCTTCTCTCTTATCCAATTCGTATCTAATGTGCCCAAGATACACTAGCTACCTTCTTACTTATCCCATGTATATTTCTATTCATATACCATTATACACTGTTATATCCCAGCAGTTTTGGATATTGAAACTTAACGAAGAGGTAAACAAGAGATCGGTAAGCCGATTCTTACAAATTCTTTACCGGTTGGCAAGCTGTCTGTGTTTTTTTTTTTTTTTTTTTTTTTTGCTGAATGACCTTCACTTGCGTATTTCCTTTCGATAATTTCAAAATAAGAGTCCTGTAATTTAAAAGAAAAAATTCCACTTGTTTGTAGGCTATGAACATAAATGATTCAGCAGGCACTACTTAGTTAGTAGTTAAAGAAATAAAATAAAGGATAGCAGGGATAAAGACGCCGCAGCCTATGAAATTCAAGCTTGCAAGGGTTCAACGTTAAAGTATACAGCAGCGACCGGAAGTTAACGTTAACAATAATATTGCAACAAATCAATAATTATTATTTTAACATTACGGTAAGTGGTAGGTTTAGGGTTGAGTTCCGAGGGTTAACGTTAATTTCTAATATCCCTGTGGTAACTGATCTCTCTAATGAAGCCCGTTCATCGCCATAGTGACCAGAAGATGTCGCGATTTATCTGGATATGAGACTTACATGTTTTTATTATTGTGTTTGTTAATGATTTATGTATTTAATTGGATCTTAAATCTTTAAACTATCAGTTACCTTATTAAAAACAGTGAAAAACAATTAAATAATTAACAGTTAAAAACAATTCGAAATTTAAAAAAATCTGGAGAGTACACTTTATACATACGTTTTAATAAATATAAAAAGCTGCATTTTTCCAAGTATGGTAAACGTGCACACATGCTATAAAACTAAAGTTTGAATATGTTAATCATTGTTTCCCATTGGATGGTGAACATTCTTGAGTGCACTTATTTTCAGAGAACTGCACAGGTAACGTTAGGCCTAGTTTAGATCTAACTATGATAGCCTATTAGGATATTTAGAACAAGTATTATTTTATGATAACCAGACTTCATTCAATTCCACATATTCATTTTAGTCTACTTGCTAATTATTATTATTACATTTGGAAAACTCTTTAAGTTTAAATTTTTTTCTGTGTTTTCTGTACCACAAGGAATAAATTCTATAAAATAAAATACATTTTATAGCGAATGTACTAGTCCCCTGGAGTTGTCTCACTTGTGTTTTACAGTTTAACAAAAATCTATAGCCTATATTTAAAATAAAAATCACTGGTGACATAACATTATTTTTCCTTTTTCCTAAAGATCTATGAAAGTCCATCGTAACTAAAGTACTTTAAAAAAGTTATTTTTTTACACGTTTCAAATAATGAAAACCCCAAATTCACTATCTCAGAAAATTAGAATATTACATAAGACCAATACAATGAAATGAGCACACACTGCACTCAATACTTAGTTGGGGCTCCTTTTGCCTGAATTAATGTAGCAATGCGGTGTGGCATGAAGCTGATCAGTCTGTGGCACTGCTCATGTGTTATGAGAGCCCAGGTTGCTCTGATAGTGGCTTTTCTGCATTGTTGGGTCTGGCATATCGCATCTTCCTCTTCACAATACCCCATAGATTTTCTATGGGGTCAAGGTGAGGTGAGTTTGCTGGCCAATTAAGAACAGGGATACCATGGTCCTTAAACCAGGTACGGGAGAGTGGGTTAAAAGGAGACATTTTTTACATTTGCTCCCCTCTAAGTAAGCTAATTTTATAAAATCAGTCAAATGTATACATTTCTCATTACTTCAGAATGTTTCCAATGGAATTTATTAGACTGTATTGAGGATAAAGATCCATTTTAGGGGTAAACTGAGACAGACCAGAGAAATCAACAGGGTAAAGTGGACTAGCCAGGGGTAAACTGATCCACTTATGTTTTCCACTTTAAAACTATAACAGTACATGTTGTAAGAGTTAGTACATGTACATGTTGTACACATTTCAGAACTAATGTCGGACTGGTCAATTATGGATTTAGGATTGGTCAATTAAGCACTTTTTTTTCTAAACACTTGAAAGTATAACTCTGAACAAAATCAAATAGAACAATCTAAATTAAAATACTTTAAGTATCATCCAAACGACAGATAGAGCCAGTGAGATTAGTAGACAATCTGGGTGTCAGAACACAGGACCCTTAGAGCGAACTATAGTGTCTGGGGGTCAGAGAAAAGGGCAATCAGATCCAAATAGAACAGCTTGGTACTCAGAACACAGGACTAGACCCACCTGGATTAGAACATCAGCTTACTGCCATACTATACAACTCCCACTCTTTTGTTTCCCTGGATTCAACCTGATTTCACTAAGTAGGACATGTTCCTGGATAAACATCTATGTTGATCCTGGAACAACATTCCAGTCAGCTAATCAGAATTAAGGGATATGTTTACCGTTTATGTGAAGTTTAGGCGAATTTATGCAGTTCTACATAATTGTTATCAAACTATTGTTTCCTTCTGATTTTTGGAATAATTTACAGGTATGGTTTGGTTTAGGAGTAGGGAAGGGTCAGGATCACTTTTCTCAGAACTATGATTTCCTTTTGGTTGCTTTCTTCTTCAATTTTTACTTTTATTAGCTATTATTTTGCTTCTCCCCTGCTAGTTTACTTTGTCTTTCTTCATAAGCCTTTATAATTGCCTCCTTCTTATGAGTATCAGTTAGAATGGCTGCCTTCTGGGGGACACTTGAGAAGTGGTAGGATTTCATGAAGAGACACATATCCAGTCTGGCTGGAAACACATGGCACATCCATGTAGACTATGCGCAATGCATGGATTAGCATCAGTGAGTAAATTATAAGTAGGTTGATCATCTGCAGGTCGTGGACCATACAAATCTTCTGCAGTGGCATACTGGAGGTCAGGGTTTGGTCAGTCTGACACCATGGATGGTGCAAATGTTGTATCAGGAAAAAAATTTCAGTTATATGGAAAAATCCCAGTGGATCTAAATCCAGAAGCCATGTTGTCACTGCTGATATGAAGGCCTCATTCACAAGTCCTGGACACAATTCACAAGTCCTAGTGACTTGTTCCTCATGTCTCACTTTACCCCAGAGCATTTGTCTGACTTTACCCCACTGTCAAATTTGAGAGAATTTTTTTTTTTTTTTTTAGCAATTCAGGCTAATCTTCAGCTAGCATCATCACATGGTTTTACTGTATATGTTGATAGTTCATCAACATGATGTAATTTTTCTAATTGAATAAATTCACTTTATCACAACAGTTGATTAAGTTAATGGCAAAAAAAAAAACTTTTACATGCAAAAAAATATATTTAAAAAAAAAAAAAAAAAAAAAAACATGCTTTCCATAGTGCCATGAATTCCTGTCCTTCGTGGAGGGGAAACGGAAGGTGCTTGAAAAAAAAGATAGAGCGTATATAAAATTCGTTGTCTAGATACAGGGGGATCTAGGGGGATACAGGGTCGAGATACGCTGTCTGTTGTTCAAGAGTGGCTTGAAACACGGAATGCGATAGCTGAAACCTATGTCTTTAATACATCTGTGCATAGTGGTTCTTGAAGCATTGACCCCAGCTGCAGTTTACTCTTTGAGAATCTCCCCCACATTTTTGAATGAGGTTTTTTTTTTTCACAATTCTCTCCAGGGTGCAGTCATCCCTATTGTTTGTACACTTTTTTTCTACCACATCTTTTCCTTCCCTTTGCCTCTCCATTAATGTGCGTCCATCACACTTCAGAATCTCGCCGGAAGTAGTAAGGCAAGGCAAGGCAAGGCAAGTTTATTTATATAGCACATTTCATACACAGTGGCAATTCAAAGTGCTTTACATAAACAGGAATAAAATTGAAGTATAAGAAAATAAAAACAAATAATAAAAAACAGATAAAAACAGATTAAAATGAGTTAAGACAAGTTATAAAAGAATGAAAAAGAAAAGAAAGACACAATAGTGCGATCTGTCGGACGTAGCACAGTGCTCATTCAGTAAAGGCACAGCTAAACAGATGTGTTTTCAGTCTTGATTTGAATGTGCCTAATGTTGGGGCACATCTGATCATTTCTGGAAGCTGATTCCAGCAGCGAGGGGCGTAATAGCTGAAAGCAGATTCACCCTGCTTTGCCTGAACTCTTGGAATTTCTAGTTTATATGATCCTAAAGATCTGAGTGATCTGTTAGGCTTGTATTCAGTCAGCATATCTGTAATGTATTGGGGTCCTAGGCCATTTAGTGATTTATAGACAAGTAATAATACTTTAAACTCTATTCTGAATGTAACTGGGAGCCAGTGTAAAGACCTGAGGACAGGTGTGATGTGCTCTGATTTCCTGGTTCTGGTCAGAATCCTGGCCGCAGCGTTCTGGATGAGCTGCAACTGTCTGACTGTCTTTTTGGGAAGGCCAGTGAGGGGGCCATTACAGTAATCCACGCTGCTGCTGATAAAAGCATGAACAAGTTTCACTAAGTCTTCACTGGAAACAAAACATCTAATTCTTGCAATGTTTTTGAGATGATAGTATGTCTCATAGTGATATGATAGTATGATGATAGTAGGTCACCCGGTCACCCGATATGATAATGATAGTATGATGATAGTAGGTCACCCAGGTACTTCTCACATTCTGTTTTTCTACATACTGCTCTGCTCGCATACTGTTTTTAGTGTACTATATAGTATGGAAGTATGCGATTTTGAATGCAGCTTGAGAAACCATTTAAAGGCCTTTGCAGGTGTTTTGAGTTAATTAGCTGATTAGAGTGTGACACCAGGTGTCTTCAGTACTGAACCATTAATTAATTTATTTTCTTTTGGGCTTAGTCCCTTTATTAATCTGGAGACGTCACAACGGTATGAACCAACAACTTATCCAGCAATTGTTTTATGCCCTTCCAGCTGCAACCCATCACTGGGAAACATTCATTCACACTCATTCACATACATACACTACGGACAATTTTAGCTTACTCAATTCACCTATACTACATGTCTTTTTACTGTGGGGAAAACCAGAGCACCCAGAGGAAACCCACGCGAACACGGGGAGAACATGCAAACTCCACACAGAAATGGCAACTGACCCAGCCGAGGCCAACCAGAGACCTTCTTGCTGTGAGGCGACAGCGCTACCCACAGCGCGACTGCGTCACCGGTATTCAAGTTTTACGAGATACTGAATTTGGGGTTTTCATTTGTTGTTGTCAAAATCATAAAAATTTCATTTCAGAATCATCAAAATTTCATTTAAAGAAATTAACATTTCAAATATATCAGTCTGTGTGGAAAGAATGTATACGTTATTATACAAGTTTCACTTCTTGAAATGGGGATATTTTCGCAATCTTTTCAACACAAATCTGAGCCTCTCAGACCATATCAAACATGTATATATACTGTTTAAATGAATAGGTTTAATGATAGACATAATTAGTTTGTAATGATTAAAGAAATAAAAAAAATAAACAGGTACTGAATAAAAGTATGAAATAAACAACTAAATTAATATGGTAATAAATACCCACAAAACACAATTGTGTTCAAATTTTATCTTTTAGACGTTCCTTTTGGATAATTAGATGTTGAAATTACATCCCCTAATGGTGCAGAATGAAAGTAAGGATTTTTTCTACTGGCCCGAGGTTCTGATTTTTACTTGCCCTATCAAAATTTTCACTGGCCCCACCAAAAAAAAAAAAAAAAAAAAAAAAGAAAGAAAGAAAGAAAGAAAGGAATTGATAGCTATTTCTTAGCCACATTTTTAAAATAATGTGTCCATCTAGATCAGGGGTGCTCAACCCTGTTTCTGGAGAGTCACCCTCCTGCAGATTTCAGTTGCAACCCTGATCAAACACACCTGAACCAATTAATTAGGACCTAAACAGCACTTGGTAATTACAGGCAGGTGTGTTTGATATGGGTTGCAACTGAAATCTGCAGGAGGGTGGCTCTCCAGGAACAGGGTTGAGCACCCCTGATCTAGATTTTGATCATCTCAGGACTGTAGCCATCTCTGGAGGATGGAGCTATCTCTAAAGGTCTCGCATTTCATTTAAAACATACTAGTTTGTGTTTTGAAGATGATTTGGAATGACACAAAAGAGTAATTAATAACAGAACTTATGTTTCTGGGTGAACTAATATACATTTTTTTAAAAACCACAATGCAATTGCTAAATTTAACTACTAGGTGATAAATAGTCCTACATTCACAATTATGAGCCTTCATGGTAGGACCCCAGGCATTAATGGCATCAACATAAATGCACAATTTTACAACAGTTTCTCAATTGCCAAGACACATTCCTGGAAAGCTGCTCTCCTTTTCTCTAAACTGTGAACACAAAACCAAATTTTCAAGCTACATTCATAAAACCTCAGACTCTTCTTGCAAAACCATACTTTCACCCTAGAACAGTTCAATCTGTGCTCAAAACTGAACCATGTTGTTAAACCGTGCCCTAGTCAATCCAAAACAACAACAACAACAAAAAAAAAAACTATTGACCAGTCACTAAACACTACGTAGAAAAACAGAAAACATAATGCTCAGGATATGAAGCTGGAGAAATACAATTTTATTGTTCACTGTAGGCTAAATGCATGTTGCAAAACAAAGAAAACATTTTGTCTGGCCAGGCAATGGGGTAAAAACCCTGGCATGCTGTATCCAGGCTTGGCATGCATCCACACCTATGTCACCACAGACAAGTTCTATGGCTTGCAGAAGATTTACCCTGGTGTAAGGTTGCTGTTCATATACCTTCCACCGCCATGATGAGTAGAATTCCTCAATGGGGTTTAGGAAATGGAGTGCAGTTGAAGGCAAGATTGATAAAACCTTGGTTCATATTGAACCACTCTCTAACCTGGAGGGCTGACCAACACCAGAAAAAAAAATTGTTGGTAATGCAAGAGTGTAAAAGCCATATATCAGGTGATGTATCAAAAATATGACTAAAGCATACAATAAATGGGTAACGCTTTCTTTTACGACCTGCAAAGTACCCCGTAAGTACAGTGCAAGGAGGCGCAAGGCAAAGGCGATAAAAGTATTGCTGATGTTTTTATAGAAAAATGTAGTGTGCAACTTGGCCTTCAATCAATTAAAAATGCTGATGTAGTTTTCTGTTTTTACTGTTCAAATAAACACTTGTGCGTTGAAATCCATTTTCTTCCCTCCTTGATCCCTGTAGTTATAGGGTAAATACAGCATTTGCGGGTTGTAAAATAAAGTGAAGCATTGTTCCCTCCTTGTTCCCCCCTTGTTCCCTGTAGTTATAGGGTAAATACAGCATTTGCGGGTGGTAAATTAAAGTGAAGCATTGTTCCCTCCTTGTTCCCTGTAGTTATAGGGTAAATACAGCATTTGCGGGTTGTAAAATAAAGTGAAGCATTGTTCCCTCCTTGTTCCATGTAGTTATAGGGTAAATACAGCATTTGCGGGTTGTACAATAAAGTGAAGCATTGTTCCCTCCTTGTTCCCCCCTTGTTCCCTGTAATTATAGGGTAAATACAGCATTTGCAGGTTGTGAAATAAAGTAAAGCATTGTTCCCTCCTTGTTCCCTCACTGTAAAAAAAAAAATCCGTAAAATTTACGGAAAAACACCGGCAGCTGTGGCTGCCAGGATTTTTCCGTAAAAAATACAGAAGTTTTATAGAACTGTTTAAATTATAATGTATTCATGTGTGACTGCAATTAGCAAACAGTTTTTTACTGCATTAGTAACTCCACAGTTATATTTAAGCAAAAGAAGATGCAGCATAACATCAGATACTCTGAGTTCATCTTGGACTTGCACACAGACGCTACTATCCTCCACAATGGTGACACAGAAAAATGTTTTACAGTACTTTGCTGTTTTTTCTTGATTTTACGGAAAAATACTGGCAGCTGTGGTTGCCAGTAATCTACTGTTTTTAACATTTTACGGTCGTAAATTCAATTTACAGAATATTTCAGTGAAAAATACATTCCACATTGTGCATTTTTCATCTAACACATTTAACCCCTCAAATCCCAGAGCAAAATCCTCCCTAATGTCCTTACTACAGAGGGTTGAACACTCAGGCAGTGATGACGTTAATGAGATAATTAAGTATCTAATTAAAGGAGGATTGAGAATTATTGATGAACAATTGTTGATAGGCAGAATCACTGAAGGAAAGAAAAACAAGACCAAATAACACAAATCACAGCCAAAACCAAAGATGAAATCAACTGAAAGTTAAACTCTAAATAAAAACAATAATTAATAAAAACAAAACAAATTACACAATAAAACAATTATTTCTCAAGATCTCAGCAGAGATCATTAAACAACATCACGAACATCAGGAGCTTCACTTATTATTGACATTTGACTTTTTCTGTCGTGAACAAAAGTTCTTAATTAAATTTTTGTTGTTGTTTTGAAATCACCATGACGGAGGTCAGTGTCTGCTTTAGTTGAGCTCTTCAACTTCTTATTATAACATTAGTCTGTGATTGATTGCTATAATTAGATGTGTTGATCACACCATTTTATAGCATGAAGAACCAGAATAATAACTATAAAAATAAGTCTAACAAGATTAACTATGACATCAAAGCTACTCTTTCCTGCTAAGTAACTCGTTCAGTATCTTGTTAATTGTGTGTGAGAAATTAATAACATACATTAATGAAACCACCGGAGCTTCAGAAAGCAATGATTGTTTAACATGGCTAAATACACTACACATAATGAGCAACTTTGAACTATGGCAGAAACGGAAAACACACAGACATCAACAATTAGTCTTTGAATCTCAATAATGGTGGCAAACAAAAATAAAATAAAAAACAACCCAGAACAATACAAAACAATCTACTGAAATATTACACCGCTAAAACAAAATAAAATAAAGGCAAAGAAAGTCATTTTAAGAACATAAAGCTGCATAATTTATTCATGCTGCAATGCATGCTGGGAGTTTTGCACTATGCTGGCACCCAGCATGCATTGCGGCATGAATGAATCATGCAGATTTTTCTTTTTAGCAACCATGGTTGAGGTTCATATCCTGATTCTTGATGTCTGTGTGTTTTAACATGCTGCAGGTGTTTTCAAAGTTTTGTGCATGACATTCTGATTATTAATTTCTATTATTTCCTTTCTAATTGTTTGTAGATTTTCCATGTAAAGCAGCAGTATCGTCCCAAACAATGATGAAATAGTTTTCTGTATTTTAATGAACTAACTTACAAAACACTTGACACTACATCTATTACAATTAATAACATTTAGTATATTACTTTTCTCAAGACTTTTTTTTTCTTTCTTGCTATAACTGATGAATTTCAGAAACACAGTTATAACAGTCAGAGAAACATTAAGATAAAATGGTAAAGGTTCAAAAGCCCAACTAAAGCAGCTTCTGATCTCCTCGATGGTGAGGTCAAATAAAAGATTCTCAATAAAAAAATATAAACCTCTGTTAATTATCAAATATTCTTGCAGATATGACAGAAATGAAGTCAAACTGTAATCAGTGAAGCTGGCAATGCTGTTATTAAATGGAGTTGTTTAATCCTCTGTTTTAATATAGTTGGTTTGGTGTGAGGCTGTGTGTGTAGTTTTATTTCTTCCTTCAATTTCTTATTCCTTCAGTGATTGTGCTTGTTAACAGCAGCTGTTCATCAGTGTCTAAATTCAGTCATTTGTGGTCATTCACTTTCTGTAGTGGACTAAACTAATTGACTAATTTAGGGACTAGTGAATGAGGGTGTATGGTGAGATTTCAGACACTCTGCCTACTTTCTCGAAAACAAAGGTTTGATCTTTTACAGTTATTTTCCGTATTTTGTACAGAAATAAGCTGTTAATAATTCTACAGATTTTTACCGTAGATTATACAGACTTGTACTGTTAAAATCACGGACATTTTTTACAGTGTAGCATATGCAGGTAAGACATGTTTTAATGCTGAATTTAGCTATCCCAATTCATCTATAACATATATCTTTGGACTCTTTGAACTCCACGTGAACACAGGGAGAATTTGCAAACTCCAAAATTTACCAGACGAATAAATTAAACAATTCAACCATATGAAATTATACAATAAAGCCTGGACTAAAATGTTCAGAAAACATCCTGGTTAATGCAAAAGTCTTTTGAATAAGCACTTTATTTATTTTATAATAATTTTAAAATAACTTTTTATGTAAAAATGGTAAAAGTCAATTACACTCTGGCACTATTGGTGATAAAATACTCAAATCAACTCTAAAAATTACTAATTATTTAAGCTTTGTGTTTTAAAGTTATGCCTTTGTTGATTTTATATACAGTAATGAATCCATATTTTTAGTATATTGGATACACTGTAAAGACTTTAATTAATTAAACTCTGACACTATTTGTGATAAAACATTCAAATCAAACCTAAACATTTATAACTATTATTGTCTATTCATTTAAGCATTTACAGTGTATCTAACATACAGAAAAATATGGATTCATTACTGTATATAAAATCAACAAAGGCATGTCTGTAAAAAACAATGCTTGTGCATGATAGAGAATATTATTTAAACAATTTCAGAGTTGATTTGAGTATTTTAACTCAAATTTATCTCTCTATGAAGCTTTGTTTTTTACAGTTATGCCTTTGTTGATTTATATACAGTAATGAATCCATATTTTTATTAAGTTGAATACACTGTAAACACTTAAATGAATTAAACTCTGACACTATTTGTGATAAAAAATTCAAATCAATTCTAAAATTGTCAAAATATTATTCTGTATGATGCACAAGCTTTGTTCTTGTGCAATAACCAGGATGTTTTTCTGACCAGTTTAGTCCTGGTTTTATTGTATAATTTCATTCGATTGAATTGTTTAATTCATTTGTATGGTTTTTTTTTTAATCAAGAAATTAAGATTTGTGCAACATATAGGGCACATATTTTTGGCTCAAACTCTAACAGGAGCGAAGAATTGAATTGGTTTGAAACCGAATGTCTAATGAATGCCAAACGCCATACTAATTCACCATAACTTCAACACACAACCTGCATAGCAACAACTATTGACTTGATGCTCAAATGTTTATATAAAACATTACTGCTCATTAACATGATTACTCATTAAACAAACCCTGTTGTAAAACCCCATTTATTCACAAATACACTTCACTGTTATACACAAATACACTTTACTGAAAAGTACAGTATTATACACATAGACATTACCTTTTTTTGAAAGGTTCCTCCCTATATATTGTATAACTGCAGGTTAACCATGTACTGTATCCACCCTACACTGTAAAAAATGTCCGTGATTTTAACAGTACAAGTCTGTATAATCTACGTTGAAAATCTGTAGAATGATTTACAGCTCATTTCTGTACAAAATACGGAAAATAACTGTAACAGATCAAACCTTTGTTTTCGAGAAAAGTAGGCAGAGTGTCTGAAATCTCACCATACACCCTCATTCACTAGTCCCTAAATTAGTCAATTAGTTTAGTCCACTATAGAAAGTGAATGACCACAAATGACTGAATTTAGACACTGATGAACAGCTGCTGTTAACAAGCACAATCACTGAAGGAATAAGAAATTGAAGGAAGAAATAAAACTACTACTCTGTGTCTGAAATTCATCGGTTATAGCAGAAAAAAAAAACAGTCGTGAGAAAGAAATACACTAAATGTTATTAATTGTTACAGATGTAGTGCCAAGTATTTTATAAGAAATTCAATAAAATATTGATAAAAATATTGTTGTTTGGGATGATACTGCAGCTTTACATGGAGGGTCTACACACAATTAGAAAGGGAACAATAGAAATTAATGATCAGTGTGTCATGCACAAAACTTTGAAAATCAGTGCAGCATGTTAAGACACACAGACATCAAGAATCAGGATATGAACCTCAACCATGGTTGCTTAAAAGAAAAATCTGCATGATTCATTCATGCCGCAATGCATACTGGGTGCCAGCATAGTGCAAAAACTCCCAGCATGCATTGCAGCATGAATACATTATGCAGCTTTATGTTCTTAAAATGACTTTCTTTGCCTTTATTTTGTTTTAGCGGTGTAATATTTCAGTAGATTGTTTTGATTTGTTCTAGGTTGTTTTTATTTTATTTTTATTTTTTCTTTGTCACCCATGTTGAGATTGAAAGACTAATTGTTGATGTCTGTGTGTTTTTGAGTTCTTCCATAGTTCAAACTTTCACATTATGAGTAGTGTATTTAGACCTGTTACACAATCACTGATTTCTGAGACTCCAGTGGTTTCATTAATGTATGTTATTAATTTCTCACACACAACTAACAAGATACTAAATGAGTTAACAAGCAGGCAAGAGTGGATTTGATGTCATGGTTAATCTTATTAGACTTATTCTTACAGTTTCATTTTTTCTTACTTTTCATGCTATAAAATAGTGTGATCAACACAGCTATTTATAGCAACCAATTACAAATTGATGTTCTAATAAGAAGTTGAAGAGCCCAACTAAAGCAGACACTGACCTCCGTCATGGTGATTTCAAATCAACAACAAAAATTTCATTAAGAACTTTTGTTCACGACAGAAAAAGTCAAATGTCAGTAATAAGTGAAGCTCCTGATGTTTGTGATGTTGTTTAATGATCTCTGCTGAGATCTTGAGAAATAATTGTTTTATTGTGTAATTTGTTTTATTTTTATTAATTTTTATTTTTATTTAGAGTTTAATTTTCAGTTGATTTCATCTTTGGTTTTGGCTGTGGTTTGTGTTATTTGGTCTTGTTTTTCTTTCCTTCAGTGATTCTGCTTATTAACAGTTGTTCATCAATAATTCTCAATCCTCCTTTAATTTGACACTCAATTATCTCATTAACATCATCACTGCCTGAGTGTTCAACCCTCTGTAGTGAGGACATTAGGGAGGATTTTGCTCTGGGATTTGAGGGGTTAAATGTGTTAGATGAAAAATGCACAATGTGGAATGTATTTTTCACTGAAATATTCTGTAAATTGAATTTACGACCGTAAAATGTTGAAAACAGTAGATTACTGGCAACCACAGCTGCCGGTATTTTTCCGTAAAATCAAGAAAAAAACAGTAAAGTACTGTAAAACATTTTTTGTGTCACCATTGTGGAGGATAGTAGCATCTGTGTGCAAGTCCAAGATGAACTCAGAGTATCTGATGTTATGCTGCATCTTCTTTTGCTTAAATGTAACTGTGGAGTTACTAATGCAGTAAAAATCTGTTTGCTAACTTCAGTCACACATGAATACATTAATGGATTTAATGACTTTTGTGCACTAAGCTACGTTTCTGTGAACTGAACATTGTATCAGTTCATGAAATGCGGTTATTTTCTGTGAATTTAAACAGTTCTATAAAACTTCCGTATTTTTTACGGAAAAATCCTGGCAACCGCAGCTGCCGGTATTTTTCCGTAAATTTTACGGATTTTTTTTAACAGTGTACTTTACAACACCATAACTTTTCTGAATTTGACTGTAGTGTAATAACGTGCAACTGAAAATCTGCTTTGGAAGAATAGTTATCGTGAAAAGCAAAGCAAATAAACCTGCATTTATTTGTATTTAAGTAATAAACTCTGAATCCAAAAGCAAAGAATAACAGCAAACTCACTTACCTGAAAATGCGTCAAAAAATCATGTTTTATGGATGCAGTCCTGGGCCGAAAACAATTATGAAAGACACGCAAAAATATGTAACAAATAGCATGACAGTAAACATTCGCGGCTTGCCGTTTGGATTCGGACATGGACTATGCTAAAACAAATAAAGAAAATGCAAGTGAACAAAACATGAGTATAATCAATACATATTATTCGGTTAACGTAACATTTTTAATCATCACATTAGCCTGCATCTACTAACAATGTTTAAAACAAATGCGGTTTACTCGTGTCCCAAAGTACTGGCGGTACTGCAGTTTGAGTCGGATCTTGATTCAAAACTCTTTTGAATCAGACAGAGAATCAGTAGGCGTTCACTTCAAGTGGTACGATATCGCGAGAATGATTCAAACGCATGCGTAGCTGTCTGCTGTTCTCGCGATACTTTGTTGAAGACGAGGTAACTCCCATTCTAGAATTTTCCAGAATTTCAAGGAAGGCAGTGCAAGCTGAGGTAAATATATTTACTACATTATGATCATAGAAGTGTTTGTTTCTTTTTTTTGTTTGTTTCTGTCAGATGTTGAGTCCTGAAGGACTCGATTAGTTTGATCAGGTGTTTAATTAGGGTTGGAAATAAACTCTGCAGTTTGACACCTGTGCTTTACAGTAACAATAAATTTGAACCCTACAAAAGGCAAGACCATAAATATTCACCAGAAAATTGTTTTATTTCTATTGTCCATATTATTGGGAAGCAAATAATACATTAAAAAAAATAAAAAAAAATAAAAATAAATATATATATATATATATATATATATATATATATATATATATATAATTCTCATTTACTAATTCCTGCTTCTACGTTTTAAACTATTTTAAAACATTTGACACTCCAATGGCCTACAATAAACATTCTTTGTAACAAATAAACAATATGTGATAAACAGCATTCATGATTACATTTATAAGGTAAACTTCCATACTAATGTATAGAAGATACTGCACAGCAATGTACATGTATATTTAACCTTTTTTCTTCTGTGTTTTAATCATTATCACTATAAATTAACACAATCTTCCATATGATCTGATAATAGTATTTGTTTATAGTACTGTATAGTATCCGTATGGTATTCCTAAATGTTTTAGTGTGTGAAATAGTTTGACAACCAACACACATATATTATACAGCAAAAGGAACATATAGCTTACTAAAAGCCTTTATTTTTATTTTCTAACATAAAATGCAGAGCATCAAGGGATTCAATCAGCAACTCATCATCATCATCATCATCATCATCATCAGTCCACTGTGGAATTGAAGAAAAAGAAGAGCAGAAAAAGGAAACAAAGCAGGAGACACACACAAAAAAAAAAGGGGGGGGGGGGGGGGGGGGTATGTTATGTTATTTTGTTCTTTGAGTTGTTGTTTGATAGAGAATATTTTTTTTGATTAGGATGAAGCATTTTGAAATCACAATTTTCTAAAATAAATGTTACAAAGTTAAGAAATATATTGTGTGTTTGTGTATTTATTTCACTACCTTCAAGAGTTTCCCTGTAACTACGGGGAACAAGGAGGGAACAATGCTTCACTTTAATTTACAACCCACAAATGCTGTATTTACCCTATAACTACAGGGAACAAGGAGGGAACAATGCTTCACTTTATTTTACAACCCGCAAATGC
>CAIGQQ010037819.1:5068491-5080652 GCA_903798035.1 Danio albolineatus | reverse complement strand
GTTACCCCCTTATTACCCAAACATTACCCGTTTGTTCCTTTGCACTTCATAGAAAAGTACACTGTAAAATCAATACTTACTTTGCATATCTAGTTGTTACCCCCTTATTACCCAAGCATTACAGTTTGTTCCCTTATACCTACACGTACGTTCAAAATACTTATACTACACGTACAGAAAAGTACACCGTTATTTCACTGTACTTACGGGGTACTTTACGGGTCGTAAAAGAAAGCGTTACCTACTATCATCTCAAAAACATTGCAAGAGTTATATGTTTTGTTTCTAGTAAAGACTTAGAGAAATTTGTTCATGCTTTTATCAGCAGCAGGGTGGATTACTGTAATGGCCTCCTCACTGGCCTTCCCAAAAAGACAGTTGCAGCTCATCCACAACGCTGCGGCCATGATTCTGACCAGAACCAGGAAATCAGATCACACCTGTCCTCAGATCTTTACACTGGCTCCCAGTTACATTCAGAATAGATTTTAAAGTATTATTACTTGTCTATAAATCACTAAATGGCCTAGGACCTCAATACATTACAGATATGCTCACTGAATACAAACCTAATAGATCACTCAGATCATTAGGATCACATAAACTAGAAACTCCAAGAGATCAGTCAAAGCAGGGTGAATCAGCTTTTAGCTATTACGCCCCTCGCTGCTGGAATCAGCTTCCAGAAATGATCAGATGTGCTCCAACATTAGGTACATTCAAATCAAGACTGAAAACACATCTGTTTAGCTGTGCCTTTACTGAATGAGCACTGTGCTTCGTCCGACAGATCGCACTATTGTGTTTTTCTTTTCTTTTCATTCTTTTATAACTTGTCTTAACTCATTTTAATCAGTTTTTTTATCAGTTTTTTAAATATTTTATTTTCTTATACTTCAGTTTTATTTCTGTTTATGTAAAGCACTTTGAATTGCCACTGTGTATGAAATGTGTTATATAAATAAACTTGCCTTGCCTTCTGTCTGTGTTCAGGTCTGGCATGGAGACTCGACTGATACCTAGATCTGCTATTCTGTTCCTGCCTGTTCAACCAGCCCCGTTTGAGCAGGATATTCTCGTATCTTTTGTTTGTTTATTTATCATTTTGGACCCCTTTGTTTCCATACTGTAAGAAAAAATGTGGACGACGTGGAAATCTCAATGAAGATGTTTATTCAGCATAGCAGTCTCAAAATACACCGCAGTATCTTGGGTTCACCGGAGTAAGAATGAGCCCCGAACATCTCTAAACTCAAACTTTTATACTGTTTTAGCTGTTGCCTCTAGACCTGCCTTTCAGATGTAAATTAAGTTGCTCCTTGGCTTTTGACCCAGCTGCATCCTCTATCTCTCTATGTTAATGCAGTTTCAACACTATTGAACAGATGGTTCTCTGTGCACCACACATATCCCCATTCTACAATTGTTACAATTTGGTTGAGATGTAGTCACCTCAAACAATGAAGAGACAACAAACTGTTGACTTCTCATAAGTCAGCCTGTTTGGGAAATGAGCATCAATTCACCATTTAGAGTGGAAGTTGGGTCGAGGCAGACCATTTCTTACAATACTTATTGACCACATCAATAAAGTCATTTTACTTGCATATTGGATCCTTCTAGTACTCAATTCATGTAACAGAACAAACTGACCATTACTCATGGATCCAGCGAGTATAGCTCAAATTACAGAGTTTGTAAATCACACTAGCACCAAGATAGACAGACAGGAACAATTTTTGGCTAATACTAATCAAGCCATTCAGACCTTGGCAGGTCAGATGTCTGAACTCACCGCTCAGATTCAGCAGTTGACTGGCGGATTGGTCCCACAGGAAGCGGCTCCATCTCCAGACCTGAGACCAGCACCAGAAGCGGTGAACTGACCACCTGAATCTCGCCTTCCTTATCCATCTTGCTACTCTGGAGAACCTCAACTGTGTCAATCCTTCTTAGACAAATGTCCAACAGGGTGTACCCTCTGAACTGGTCCCTGATTTCCCTGCTCTTTCAATGGTTCCGGAGGTTGGGACCACTGACCCGCAGCCCATGCAGCTGGGCAGGTCCCGTCTCTCGATACAGGAGAGGCATCGACGTAGGAATTAGGGTCTTTGTTTATAATGCGGAGGAACGGGACATTGAGTGTCTTCATGTCCATTAAAAGACCACACCCATCAGTAGGTAAGAGGTTACTGATGGGTTAGATTAAGTTAAATAAATCCTCTATTACTACCACCCATCTGCTGGCTACTCTGTGTTGGGCTTCAGAAAAACAAAACGTTAAAGGCCTTATTGATTCAGGAGCTGAGGGAAATTTTAGTGACGCTAGTTTTGCCTTCAATTTAAAGCTTGCGGTTATTTCCCTTTCCCAACCCATCACAGTACACGCTCTTAGCAGGCTTTCTCTTCCAACCATCACTCACTCCACCAAGCCCATAAGACTTATTACTTCAGCAAATCATGTTGAACACATATCCCTTTTTTTAACAGCCTGCACTAATACACCAGTGGTCTTGGGGCATCCTTGGTTGCTTCTTCACAAGCCCCATATTAATTGGGGCCACAATACTGTTTTTTTCACGGAGTGAGAACTGTCATGTATCTTGTTTCTTGTCTGCTCGTTCTGCTGTGTCTTGTTCTGTGTTTCAGAAGGAGCGCACGGACCTGTCAAATGTGCCCAGTGAGTACCTCGACCTGAAGAGAGTGTTCAGTAAGTCTCGAGCTGCTTCTCTTCCTCCTCATCGCCCCTATGACTGTGCCATAGAATTATTCATAGGCACCTCTCCACCTAAAGGCAAGTTATATTCAATTTCTGCTCTCGAGAGGGAGGCCATGGAGAAATATATATCTGATTCTCTAGCGGCTAAGATCATCCACTCCCCTTCTTCACCAGCGGGAGCGGTATTTTTTTTCATGAAAAAGAAGGATGGGTCACTTCGACCATGCATTGATTACCAAGGGCTGATTAACATCACGGTAAAGAATACCTATCCTTTGCCATTGATGTCTTCAGCATTTGAGCGTCTGCAGGGGCATCTTGTTTCACGAAATTAGATCTCCGCAACGCTTATCATTTGGTCTGCATAAGAGCGGGGGGCGAATGGGAAACAGCATTTAATAACCACAGGGGGCATTTTGAATATTGTGGTTTTCTCTTTGGGCTTTCCAATGCCCCCGCAGTTTTCCAAGCACTCGTTAATGATGTGTTGAGAGTAATGTTAGATCAGTTCATTCATGTCTACCTGGACTACATACTGATATTTTCTCGTTCTTTCAAAAAAAACATATACAACACGCCAGGTGCATATTCAACAGCTTCAGAGACTGCTAGATAATGAGCTTTTTGTCAAGGCAGAGAAATGCGTTTTTCTTGCAAAGTCTGTTCCTTTTTTAGGACACATCGTGTCAGTTGAGGGGGTGTGCATGGATACAGAGAAGGTTCAGGCTATGGTAAATTGGCCAATCCCAGAGACGCAGAAGGCCCTGCAGAGATTTCTGGGCTTCGCCAATTTTTACTGCGGCTTTATTCGTAACTTCAGCCAGCTTGCAGCCCCTCTGACGTCCTTAACCTCCTCCAAAACTCTCTTCAGGTGGTCGAGTGCAGCACAGGCTGCATTCACAAAATTAAAGGGCAGCTTTGTTTCAGCTCCTATTCTGGTGGCTCCTGATCCATCCTGGCAGTTTGTGGTGAAAGTTGACACGTCAGAGGTAGGGGTTAGAGCTATCCTGTCCCAGCGCGCATCTTCGGACGGCAAGATGCATCTTTGCACATTTTTTTTAAACACATTTAACTCCCGCAGAACGTAATTAGGACATTGGTAATAGGGAGTTGTTGGCTGTCAAGCTCGCATTGGAGGAGTGGCGTCATTGGTTGGAGGGTTCGGGGGTTCCCTTTATCGTTTGGACCGATCATAAGAATCTGGAATATATCAAATCCGCCAAACGGCTAAGCTCTAGGCAGGCTCGGTGGGCATTATTTTTCGGACGTTTCGACTTCACCATTTGTTATCGGCCGGGTTAAAAAAAATCAAACCCAATGCGTTATCGTGTCTATTTGATGTTTCCAAACGCACTACGTCTCTTGAACCCATTGTTCCCCAGAGGATTTTTATTTCTGCTGTGACATGGGAGATCGAGAGTAAGATTCGCCTTGTCTTGGAAGGGGTAACGCCCCCGCCCGGAGGCCCACCAAGTCGGTTGTTCGTGCCAGAGGAGATTCGGTCGGACTTCATTCGATGGGGACACTCTTCCAAAGTGGCTTGTCATTCGGGGGTGAGTCGCACTTTTTTCTGGTTAAACAGCGATTCTGGGGGCCAGCTATGGCTCAGGACATACGTGAGTTTGTTTAGGCCTGTTCTGTTTGTGCTGTTTCTAAGACTTCCAATTGCCCTCCCGCTGGGCTCCTTCAACCTCTGTCAGTGCCTTCAAGACCCTTGTCGCACATTTCGCTAGATTTTGTCACATGTCTCCGACTGTTGTGGACCGGTTTCGAAGGCTACTCATTTTACTCCTCTGCCCAAATTACCCTCAGCCAGAGAGACTGCGGATGCTGTCATTAATCACATCTTTCGCATTCATGGCCTCCCAATGGATGTGGTTTTTGACAGGGGGCCTCAGTTCGTCTCTAAATTCTGGAGAGAATTCTGTCATTTAATGGGGTGACTGGAAGTCTTTCTTCTGGTTTCCATCTTCAGAGTAACGGACAAACAGAAAGGGTCAACCTGGACCTTGAACGTATGTTACGATGTTTGGTTTCTCAGAATCCCTCCATCTGGAGTCAACAGCTTCCATGGGTGGAGTACGCACACAATTCATTGCCAGTGTCAGCCACAGGCCTGTCTCCATTTGAGTGTACAGATATGGCCACAAAAATCACGCGAGTGATCTAAAGTGGTCTCACATCTTACTGCAGAATCCCGTGGGAAAGCAGAACATGGACCAACACAAGATGCACATGGCCAGCAGGGGGCAGTTATGTAACATAGTGAACATGTACGGCAAGCAGCCAGTCACGTGAGCAAAAGCAGAGAGTGACGCTCCGCTAAACATTCCTCCAAGCAGGTCATGCAGACCGGCTAAAGCAAGCGCTCCATTCCGTTTATGCTCGCTGGTAAACCAATATAGCTCAGATCCCAGCATACATAAAATTTCTCTAGTAGGCTAACTATGTTTTTGCTGCCTAAATTTAAAACACTTTGATTAAATGAGTTTGTTTCAAAGCGCCATTCTTTCTTGTGCTTTTTTTTTCTTTCAGTACAGTGTTTAAATAATATTTAATAGGCCTACATCAACTGTGTATTTTATAGCCTATTTATTTAGACAGTGTGTGTTATACTATAGTTTAATTGACTGTTACCATATTTTAAACTATGGAGCTCTGAGCATAATTCGAATTACAAATTCGCTTCCACGACCACGTCTTATTAATGCATATACTTGTTTTAATTAATGTTATACTTTAATAATTAATTATGAAATGGAATAATTCGTTCCTGAAATACTTCTATTAAATCTATGAAACAAAAAAAAATTAACTTACAAATCAATTTATGGAATTTAAGCCTGCATAAGCAACAGAACATGTACAGGTACGAAATTCAAATCGAATAGATTCTAAAAATATTTTTTAATTAAAGTCATAATATTTATTTAAATTATTAATATTTAATATTAGGTTAAACTATTAATATTAAATTATAATTATTAAATTATTAATTTAAAAATTGTTTAATATTTAAATTATTAATGTTTAAATTATTAATATATAATATTTATTAACCCTTTAAGACCTGCCATAGAACAATTCCGCCAGGGTATATCTTAGTATTTTTACATGCTGTGATGTCATTCTTTTGAGTATTTTCAAATGCCATATATCAAAAAAATCCTTACATCCCCAACTTTAAGTGTATGTGTGTCATAAATCCATATTAACGAGTTAAATAGCTTAAAAGTGCAATAAAACACAAAAAAATTAAAAATCGCTTAGTTTTTATTTTAGTTTTTACTACATACAGAAATAACACAAATGTAAACCTCAAACTTGTCAATGTAAAAAACATGCATAAAACCCTTTGAAACTATATAAAACTGATTTGGACTAATTACATCAATTCGTTTGTGAGATACACTTATTTTTATTAACAGTGTAGACAGAACAATTTGATTGATCAACAAAAAAATCTCTCTACAAATTACCACACATGAGGGGTTCTGAGGGCTTCAGTGTTCAAAACAACATCAATGTAAGTAAAATAATAAGCACGACTCAGCAATACAGCAAAAAATGTAAGTATAAAGGTATAAAAGTTTGATGTTTTAGGCATAAAAGTGAAACGATAAGAGTAAATAGCGCGTCATCTATCGGGATTATTCTGTGCGGTCATGACTCCATGCCAGTGTGTGTGTGTGTGTGTGTGTGTCTGATATTGTGCCTGTATGTGTAAATGTGGATGTGTGTGTGTTGTGTGCATGTGTGTGAAAGAAATTATGATGTTCTGACACGGATAAAGAGAAACTGCGACGAGCATAGCGCACACACATACATAGAAAAGCACGTGCATGTTACGTATATCAAACAGCGCGCTGAGTGACATCACCACGCGAGACAAGCCTGATAGGTTCACAGTGGACACGAGGTACTTACGTCACATACATAGCAAACAATAACAACATTTATAAAACACATTTGCAAAGGCGTGCAATAAATTAAAGTGTTTTTTGTTGTAAACATTTTAGGCTATTTGTGTAAACTCATTAAAGAATGAAAACATTGCAACAGGAGACTGTTTTGGGCTAGATCTGAAAGTATAACGTCTCTGATTTCATATGCAAAAAAAAATTATCGCTCTACCTATATGCTTTCGGTTTTTATTGGCTTTCAAACAGAGGCACGCAAACCAGAGCGCGGGCACTCCCGTCGGTCTTAAAGGGTTAATATTAATAATATTTATTTAAATTATTAAAAATCTAGCTTAAAGACAACTATTTTAAACACCTGCTTTAAATTTGTTTGCATGTCATCAGGAATCCGTAGCTCGCACCCAAACAACAGACATGCGAAGCGTGTGTATCCTACAGTACGGCTGTAGCATATATAACCAACAATATAACCATATAGCATATATAACAATATAACCATATAGCATATATAACCAACAAACCAACTTAGATCTTATAAAAGATCCATTTTTAAAATGTTTGCATGATGACTCCATACCAAGGCGTTCACTTAATAAACTATATCTATGCAAATTAATGCAATACTATATGTAAAAAAAAAAGAAAAAAAAAAGCGAAATTATTATATACCAGTAGCCTATAGCCCGTATATACGTAATCAACATATTGCCTTGCTGTTTGTTTACGTGCAGGACGCACATTGTTACGCGAGTGACAGAGAAAAGGAAAGCACAAAAAGTCTAAGATAAAATAAAGTGTTTAAATCACAATCTTTAAATAATTACTTATGTTCAAATGTTAACAGAGATTTGTGATTATTAACAATTACAGCAGAGCAATTAAAAACATACTTTCCGTGGAGCGATCGGCTTGCTTTTTTAGATTTCAGTGTTCTCCTTCAAATTGATGTTATGTTTTTTGAAAACTGTTTAAATGAACTGCCCAGTTTTAGTGTGTTTCATGTGTTTTAATTTTGTTTCGTTTTTTTTTTTTTTTTGCATGTGCAAGTGAAATAGTGACAACTTTAAATGATTAGCTGACTGGTTATGCACAGGCTACATTATTCAATGGCATTTATTATGACATAATTCGTCAGAAGATTGTGATATGCTACAATCATTAAAGCATTAATGAAATCCTTACACTTTGCACTGACTGAAAATCATCCACCCGCACAGTTGAGCAGTAGACGGGCTCAAATAAAAAAATGTAATTCGTATATTTTTGCTTGAAAAAAATATATTTTAAAAAACGAATTTTATATAGTTTGTCTAAAGTTTAATAAGTTTTGTTGGTCAGTTATTTTCAGTTCAACTTTTGTGCAGTGGCGCCTGTAGTAGTAATTTTAAAAGGAACAATAATATGCAGTTTCGTTATCATTATTGTCATTATTGTTATATAATTATACATATTATCATTATTGTTCGCCATCATTATTGCAAATGTTAGGCTATCATTTGTAAAAACGCCACCACAAGCCATTAGGTTAGGCCTACCCATTTTATTTATTTATTTAACCTAATAATAAGTTTTAATAACTTGTTTTCGGGTTAGATTTTCATATTTTAGGGCAATGAACTTATATACAAGTCAAAATACAATCGATATGCTTTAGCCGTTAAAATAGGCCTACAGTACATTTTCTTGCGTTTAATTTGGCATAAGCAAATACAGTAGCAGTGTAGGCTTGTAGCCTAAATTACATATTTTTTAAGTTAATCATTCAGAGAACCGCAGCGTTGATGTCGGAAATTATATATATATATATTATTTTAAAATCATATTATATTAAATAATAAATTATATTAATTTTTTTTTTTTGCATTTTCAAAGCCTCAGTGTTCTCCTTCAAATTAATTTTTGAATTTTTAACAACTGTTTAAATTAACTGCCCTGTTTTAGTGTGTTTCGTGTGTTTTAATTTCGTTTAATTTCGTTTTACTTATTTATTTTTTATTATTATTTTTTTTTGCATGTGCGTGTGAAATATGCACACATATCAGCAACAAAAATAGGACAATATAACATGAGATATATTTAAAAAGTATTGTATAGCAGACCATTTTAATGCGTTGTGCTGCGCTCTCCGTTTTCTGTGCATTTGGTGTGTGTGTGCTAGTGTGTGTGTCCGCCATGTTTGCTTGGACACAAACAAATCAACAGATAGGCTACTTTATTAGAGATGTATGAATATGCGTTCGATGATACAATTCCTATAAGCAGGGCCGGATTAACCAATGGACATTATGGGCACAGGTCGATTTCTGAGTGCATTTTAATTTCATGCAATTACAACACTGAGACAGAGAAGTAAAGATTTTATTGACAGTGGGATTAATTTCTACACAGACTAATAAGAAAACTACAGCTATAATTTATTTATTTATTATTGTTAATAATGATGATGATGACAAACATATTCGCTTTTTCTAAATAAACTAAATGTCCTAAAGGCTTGGACGGACGGTGGAATTTTTTTCCTTTTTCAAAACCCAAAGGGCGAAATGCCAGCGTGGATCAAGCTCTGTGATTTTCCACCCCATTAAAGGCTTCTTTCTTGTCATGTAGTTAATAACAAAAGATATGTGTTTTTGGGTGTGAGACGTAAGAAAGTTGTGTGCGATTCTTCCTATTTTGAAGTCATGCAGTGTGAAACTCCCTGTCACCGATACATCTTGCAGTGTAAACAAAGCAGCGACAAAACGCTAGCCCAGATAATCATGCAGTGTGACACGACTACTTTGAAAATCATCTGTGACACGACTACTTTGAAAATCATGCAGTCTGAACTCGGCATTGGAAACGTGTTCGAGTTGCATGCGCCTCTGAAGTCACGCTGACGTGCACCAAAAAACTCTCGGGACGTTGAGGCGGATGTCTCGGATTAAGCAGTCGGCTGTGGCTGCAGCTCTCAAACGACTGCGTTTACCAGTCGATCATTCTTTAAGTTTTAATTCTTTAAGATTGTGCTGTGCTCTCTGTAATCTGCGCATTTAGAGTCACAGCAGTGGGCGGAGTCTCACTGTACCCTCAACGCGGGGTGTGTGTGTGGGTGTGTGTGTGTGCGTGTGTGTGTGTGTGTGCAGTGGCGCCTGTAGTAATATTTTTTAAAGGAATAATATGCACAGTTTCGCTATTGCTGACACTATCAATGAAGGTTATGCAGCCATTCCGTTTATTATACGGATCATGGCTTCCACGCCAAACAAGTAGATTAAATTATATTTTATTCTCCTTATTACTTTTGTTTTACTTCAAATAAAACACATCTTTAAAGTTTTTATTTTTCATTAATCATTCATATTAGATATTGAAAAGGGGGAGGCCAAAAGGAGATTCTTATTTTGACTGGTTAATCATATGTCCCTCCTCAAGCTTCATGTTTCATAACATTTTAGCTAAATCAAAAGAAAAATAGTCAACTATTTAAAATAAAATATTGGCTTCATTCGCATTTTCATTACATACAATTACAACACTGAGGCAGAGCGGTAAAGATTTTATTGACAGTGGGATTAATACATTTCTGCACAGACTAATAAGAAAACTACAGCTATAATTTAATTATTTATTATTGTTAATAATGATGATGATGACAAACATAAAATATTCGTTTTTTTTAAATATACTGTGTTTGAAGCGATTCTACTTTTAAATAAATCATTTTTATTTGTTTTATTCCCCCTCTAGTTTCCCCATTTCTAACATCTCTAACATTATTAAAAAACTCGAACTCACTGTTCGATAGAGGCCTTGTTTTTTCCAGGTCGTTAGACAGCTTTTCGTATGCTAATGGTCCCTGCTTGGGTCATTTGGTCAAGCTTTAGTCAGGAAAACCGGTTTGAATTCGGGTTTTTTTAACTCGCACATGAAGTTAGAAATGGAAAACTAGAGGGGAAAATAAATAAATAAATAAAAATTATTTACTCAAAAGTAGAACTGCTGCTTAAAACATTGTATATTTAAACCAATATTTTATGTTTATCATCATCATTATTAATAATAATAAATAATTTAATTAAATTATAGCTAGTTTCTTAGTAGGTACATCTGTTATAAAGTAGCCTACTGTATCCCTGGATTTGTTTGTGTCCAAGCAAACATGGCGGACTCACACACACCAAATGCGCAGAACACTGACAGTAGAGCACAGCACAACGCATAATAATAATAATAATGACATATTTGACGGGACGAGGCGAGCTTGTGTCCGCGGAACTGCGCCATCGCGGCTCCGCCTGCTCTGATCATACAGGTTTTCAGCAGCGGCGTGGAAGGAAGGAGCCTCCGCTCTGTCTGTAACAAGCTCCAAGTCGTTTATCTAACTAACTTAATCTTACTTATCTATATTATAACTATTCACAATTAGTCTGAAGCTGTTTAAGAATGGTTGAAAACAATAAACATCCTGCAGTTAGTTTGCTCTGACAGCTCAGCTGGTATGTTGCATGTAATGCAACCTTTTCATTCAGGGGCTGCCCTGGATTACTGGCGCACGCCATTGGCACATTATGTTTATTATGGCATTATGTTTTTGAATATTATGAATATTTACGATTAATTGATAAATTATTGTTAATTTTCTCACTGATGATCCAAAAGATTTCTTCAAATGCCACAGTGAAGCCTGCTTAAATCCAGTGTTTTTATAAAATTCCAATTTTTAAAACTTGATGTTTGCATGATGACCCCAAACCAAAACGAAGGTATTCATTTAATAAACTATAACTATGCAAATTAATGCAATACTATATGTAAAAAAAACGAAAATATTATATACCAGTAGCCTAGTCTATAATAAGCCAACATATTGCCTAGTTGTTTCTTCACGTGCAGCATTGGAACGCGAGTGACCGAGACAGAGAAAAGGAAAGCACAGAAAGTCTAAGATAAAATAAAACGCTCAAGTCAAATTCTTTAAATAATGACTTATGTTAAAACGTTAATGTGGCATAGTTCACGACAACCGATTCCATGTCTGCGACGCCTCAGAGTTGATCACGGGTGGATATGACCAGTCATTGGTTATGCAATCTTTAAATACCTTCTCTAAAATATTAAGGTGTTTTAAGCAATTTTATCTGACAGTCTGGCACAAATATGCCGACATCTCTGTGCACAATGAGTTTCTGAGTTCTCTGTTTATTGATAGACTATCCTGCTGTAGCCTATTTTACAATGTTCTCTTCAAAATAGTATGTAATAGTGTCTATCACAACATAGACTAATATGAAAGGAAATGGTACAGAATACAATATAGCAAAACAGCTCACTTTTCAACACAATAAGCTTTTTATTAATCACAAATTTTTGTAAGTGCCACAGCAACTTTGATTTTTTTTCCTTCTTTAAAAAAGCGGAAATGTTGCTCTTTTGTTTCTAAGAAGTTCTTTAAGTCTGTCTCTTATCTGCTTCCAGTCACGGGCTTCGGGGTGGAATCTACGAGTAACGGCATCCGTCAGTGATTGGCGAAGATTATC
>CAIGQQ010037819.1:5036357-5065846 GCA_903798035.1 Danio albolineatus | reverse complement strand
CACACACACACACACACACACACACACACACACACACACACACACACTCATTCCATGAACTACAAATCTGCTTGTATACGGACTACAGTTCTAGTCATGCAGCACACACACACACACTCCTGCTCCAAGTCACCATCTGATTAGACTCTCTCTTTCTGCATTTCTTTTGTCTAGTCTTTTGTGTTTTGATCCTAGTCTTGCTAGTTTGTTTATCCTTGTCTGCTACCAGCCTTATTGACCTTCCGCCTGTTCTATGACTACAATTCTAAATACCTGTATATATCTGATTGCCCCTGTTGACCACTAGCATTGCTGACTTCCAAAATAAATCTGCGATTGGATCCTCACTGCCATTGTCAGTGTCATCCCAGTGTTACACAGCTGCTTAGGATTCGGCCTGGTCCAAGATTATGGAAACCTCTGGAATAATAAAAAAACAGATTAACATAAGTGCAGATGCCATTCAAATGATATATAAATTCCCTTTTGGGAACTGTTCCCCGCTCTAGTTACCCTAAATAATGCAGACTAACAATCCTTTAGAGGATTTGGATTTCAAGAGCATTTTTGTTTTATGTGTATGCTAATGCAAAGAGATGTATCTTTAATCTAGTTTTAAACTGACAGAGTGTGTCTGCTTCCCGAACTGTGCTAGGAAGGCTGTTCCAGAGTTTAGGTAGAATTAATTGAGTGTAGAGGACGTGATGGGCCATAATACACCAAGAGCTCCCTCAAATACTGGGCAACTAAGCCGTGCAGAGCTTTGTAGTAGTCAGTAAAATTTTTAAAAAAGTATACGATATTTAATAGGGAGCCAATGCAATGATAAAAGAACTGGAATAATATGATCATATTTCTTTGTTCTTTGAGCTCAGACTGAACTAAAAGATATGAAAACTCGCATGAAAGAATTGGAAATTTGTAAACGTGAAATGATTGAACATTATGGCACTGACTGTATGGATGAGAAATTGTTTCTGTTTCGGAAAGTGGGTATGAAAGAGATGAGAGCACAGGAGGCTGTGTTGAGACACAAAAAAGAGCTTCTGAAACTGCAGCTTGAGGAGAGGAAGTCAGCTAAAAATAAAGGCTCATGACTGGGCACCATTGACAGACAGATTATCAGTAGCTAGAGAGGGCCTGATGGCCTCCCCACTTCCTGAAACAGACAACCCAATCACATTGTTTACAGATGGTAGCTGCCACAGGGCAGATGATAGAACATTAAAAGTAGGATTTGCTGTGGTTAAATTACAGGGTGATCAATTTGACACAGCACAAAAAGCAGAACTGTTGGCCCTAATCAATGCATTGAGACATTAAGAAGGAAGAGTTGCAAAAATATACTGTGATTCTGCATACGCAGTGTCAGCAGCACACGTGGAGCTGCCTGCGTGGATCAGATGTGGATTCACAACTTCCTGTGGCCGGACTATTACTAATGAGGAAGAAGCAAGAGAGCTCTCTGAAGCCATAATGTTACCAAGCAAAGTGGCTATCAATAAGTGCACTGGTCATTCTCAAGGAACTGACCTAATATTAAGAGGGAATGAAGCACCAGACTTGGCAGCAAAACGTGCCTCAGACTACCTAAAAGGTCAGTTTGTGGTAACCTCTGAGCCAGACGTGACATCGCTCCTAACAGTATTCTCAAGAGAATTTTTGTCTGAGTAGCAAGACATGGCTGCTCCAGAAGAGAAGTCTGTGTGGAAAAATAAAGGAGCAATCAGACATGCTGATGGCTTATGGACAGCACTGCTGTCATTAAATGCTTGATTTGTTTTAGAGCAGATGATAATAGTCTGAGGACAGGTTAGGGAATATAAATTAGAAAAGTTGAAATGATGCCAATGGTTGAGACACTTAAGTTAGCAAAAGATTTAAGGGTTAATATCTAATTTGATTGTGCATATGTGGGTACAGCTGTATCTGTCAAATTGCCACAGTGGCGGAGGTCAGGTTTCTTCACCTCCTTGGGTCAACCCATTTCAGGAACAGAGAACTGTTGAGCATTCCTTGGGTCTGGCTCGTTCGTAATGGTACCACTGGCAATAAATATAATTATAGATGACAGGAAATTGGCTAAAATCTGTGCGCACGCTAAAATGAACTGACTGAATGTTTTGCCAATTGTATTAATGTCTATACATTTCTCTACAACAGGACCTGACTTCACACGCTTTGAACTTTTGATAGGTCGACAGTATCCTGGCCAGAGTTCTGCTCTGTCCATGGAAAACATTTACACCATTGGCACCAATCATGACAAACTAACAATTTTTTTCCTAAACAGGTTGCTGAATTAATAACGGCCTGGAGCTAGGTCCAGGCCGAAAGGGGGATTAAGTAATAGATCTCTAGTTGGGGACAACTGACTAATTGGAGTGTGTAAGCATGCATTGGTGTACGAGCTGAACATGCACCAACACCAATGCATTTGCGAAACTGTATATTAGATACAGGCCAACACAATATTAGATACAGGCCAACACAAAAAGGGGAACAAAGGACCATGTTAAATTCTAAAATAGAAAGGAAAAATATTGATTTACTAACATATGACAATCTGACACAAGTGTGTGGGGCATATGCTGGATGAGTTGGCGGTTCATTCCGCTGTGGCAAAAAGGGCTAAATCTAAAGAAAATGAATGAATGAACTAATTGGACAAATTAGATTATTTATTTTTTCAAAATTTTCTACAAATAAAAAAATCAAATCACATTATTTTAAATTTTTTTATTTTACACACATTATGTTTTGGATTTTTTTTATTCTTTTGTTTTAAGACATTCTTATTTATTTTTTTAAATATTTTATTTTAAGACATTTTTAAGACTTTTAGTTTGAAGACTATGTTATTTTTTTATTTTTAGTTTGAAGACATTGTTATGTTTTTAACTTTAAGTTTGAAGACATTGTTATGTTTTTAATTTTAAGTTTGAAGACATTGTTATGTTTTTAAATTTTTAGTTTGATGACATTGTAAAGATTCTTTGATTTTAATAACACTGTTGTGTTTCTGATTTTCACATTTTAACGTTGACATGGAGAGAAAAGGGAAAAAAAAGTTCTAGTTTTAATATGTTTAAATTTGGGCTTTAATCATATATTATTTTAATCATATTGAGTTGTCAGTTTAATAACAATGTTAAGATTGAGTTCTGAATTTTTCATTTCAATAAGTGAAGTTGAGTTGAGTCATACTTTAGAAAGTGTTGATTTTTGATTGCAAATCAATTTGAATTGTAATTGTCCAGTTGTATAATGACTTTAAATTGTGGAAGTTCAATTTGAACTCTAAAGGTTGATTATACTTTCGTATTGGTGAATTCCTGATTTTAAAGATGTTGTTACAATTTTGAATTAAAATTTTAAGCATATCTTTATGGGTGTGGATTTTCGTTTGATCAGATTTTTACTTTTACATGTTAGAACCATTTGTTTACATTTTTATTTTTTATTTTAATAATACTGTTGCTAAAAAAAAGAAGAGAAACTGGGAAAAGGCGATTGTAGATATATTGAAGAGGTTTGAGAATTGTGAACTGTGAATTTTGTTTTATGTAAAGTGTGGATGCTTAATTGTTGTCATTGCGAGTTAAAGTGGACAGAAAAAAATGCAGATGTCTAGTTGGCTGTACAGTAAATAAGCGTATTTGATATTCAATTAGACGTCAATTAAAATTGTGAAAGTTCAGTAACTGTAAAAGGGCAAGAAGTTTAATATTGCGGGTGAAATTTGATTGTTGGAAGAAGATAAATATATATATTTTTTTTTTTGGATGGTGTATGTTGTGTAAATGCGACATACAGAAGTTCATTAGTATGTGTGTAAAATACGTTATGTAAATTTGATAAATGAGTAAAAGTGAAAATTGTGAGCAATATGGAAAATGTCCCGAAACAAAATTAAAAACTTAATAGGACAAAGTGGTAAATAATTTAATGGTTGAAATTAAGAGGAAGAATAGACAAAAAACGAAAAACAAAATTCGGGAAAATTCATACAATGCTTAAATGCAGAAGTGGCTGAGTATTGGATTGAAAAGAAATAATTTAATTGATTTAAGATTCACTGGAATCTTGAGTAATGGAAAACTCGAGTCTTATGAACAAGTTAAGGAACATAGCAAAAGGGGGCCACAAGGATGTTGGAAATTGGAATTGGAAAATCTGAAGAAAAAATCCGTCGTAATTTTTAATGTGGCATGATTTGGCATTTGTTAGAACAGCTGTAGAAAGACTGATGAGGAGCGAGAAAAGAGGAAGTGCTAAGGCTTAGACAGACATGACAAAAAGGAAGTAAAGTGAAGCCATGCCTTTTCATGAGGAAGAAACAGTTGATGTAGAGGCAGAAGAGAATAAAAAATATATAAATATATTTGATCAAATACTGATAAATTTTGACATAATAAAAAGGGGTATGGTATAAGTTACTAAATAAACAGATCTATTACAATGCAATACAAAAAGACAAGAGAAATTAAGAAATAATGAGAAATATAATTAATAATTAATTAATATAGGGCGCCACGGTGGCGCGTGAGTAGCACGTTCGCCTCACAGCAAGAAGGTCGCTGGTTCGATCCCCGGTTGGGGCAGGTCCCGGTTGGGCCAGTTGGCATTTCTGTGTGGAGTTTGCATTTTCTCCCCGTGGTTGCGTGGGTTTCCTCCGGGTGCTCCGGTTTCCCCCACAGTCCAAAGACATGCGGTACAGGTGAATTGGGTAAGCTAAATTGTCCATAGTGTATGTGTGCGAATGAGAATGTATGGATGTGTTTCCCAGAGATGGGTTGTGGCTGGAAGGGCATCCGCTGCGTAAAACAAATGCCGGATAAGTTGGCGGTTCATTCCGCTGTGGCGACCCCGGATTAATAAAGGGACTAAGCCGAAAAGAAAATGAATGAATGAATAATTAATATAGTTTCATTAGTTGAAACGGAACTCAAAGATATACGAATGAATCTATTAATTGGTAAATAAATGAGTATGACTAAGACAGTAGATCAGTTAGTGTGTTTATTAGAAAAAGAAGAAGAAATGAATAGATAAATAACAATAGCAGATGATAAAACGAAATTAAAAATACAACATAAATACCAGCTACTAAAGAAACATTAGATTAGATATATTAGAAGGAAAATGAGGAAAATAACTTAGAGATAGAGAAAAATAAGCTGTCATGTATTAGTGTCATGTAAATAATAACTAAGAAAAAGGCTTAGAGGAGAATACACAATGAATCTTTAAATGTATAAATGATATTTAACTATTTAACTATTGTTGTTTATTTTCATAGGTTTAGTGATACAGGGCATGAACAGGAAATAGGATGAATTACAATGCATGGTGGTGACTAATGAAAGAGAGACAGCTCTTGGTAACTGAAGAAATAATTTGAATTAGAAATTGATGAAATCCTACAAAGAAACAATATTTATGAAAAATTTCAATCTGGATTTAGAGCATTTCATAGCACAGAAACCGCACTCCTAAGAGTCTCAAATGACCTCCTTCTGTCATCCGACCGTGGTTGCATTTCTCTCTTAGTGCTATTGGACCTCAGTGCTGCATTTGATACAATTGATCATAATATTCTCCTTGATAGGCTTGAAAATTCTGTTGGTATTACAGGAACTGCATTGGCCTGGTTCAGGTCTTATCTATCTGAACGTTATCAATTTGTATCAGTTAATGAAGAGACATCATACAGATCAAAAGTACACTGTGGGGTACCACAAGGCTCAGTTCTTGGTCCCTTACTTTTCACACTATATATGCTACCGCTAGGTGATATCATTAGAAAACATGGAGTTAGCTTCCACTGTTATGCTGATGATACACAACTTTATATCTCCTCTCAACCTGGTAATTTGTTTGAATTTACTAAATTAACAGATTGTAGAGATGATATTAAAAATTGGATGACTAATAACTTCTTATTACTAAATTCAGATAAAACTGAGGTCTTGCTTATTGGTCCCAAAAATCTCACACGCACAAACTTGGAACACTATCTAACCCTTGATGGATTCTTAGTTCAGTCCTCATCTTCAGTCAAAAATTTGGGGGTGATTTTTGATAGCAGCCTGTCATTTGAAGGCCAGATTTCAAGCATCTGTAAAACTGCTTTTTTTCATCTTATAAATATTGCCAAACTTCGACACATGCTATCAATGTCTGATGCGGAAAAGCTCATTCATGCTTTCATGACGTCTCGATTAGATTACTGTAATGCATTACTAGGCGGCTGCCCTGTTGGCCTGATTAACAAACTTCAGCTAGTTCAAAATGCAGCTGCTAGAGTGCTTTCTAGAACACAGAAATATGATCTTATTACTCCAGTTCTTTCAGCATTGCATTGGCTCCCTATTAAATATCGTATAAATTTTAAAATCTTACTGACTACCTACAAAGCCCTGAACGGCTTGGCTCCCCAGTATTT
Organism: Danio albolineatus; assembly: GCA_903798035.1. Lineage (NCBI taxonomy): Eukaryota > Metazoa > Chordata > Actinopteri > Cypriniformes > Danionidae > Danio > Danio albolineatus. The sequence goes on along the minus strand of CAIGQQ010037819.1, from coordinate 5,059,398 downwards.
GCCGGAGCTCCTGATTTATTATAGCCCATCACGTCCGCTACGCTCAATTAATTCTGGACAATTAATTATTCCCAAAATATCAAAATCAACTGTAGGTGGTAGATCTTTCTCTTATCTGGCACCTAAACTCTGGAACAGCCTTCCTAGCACAGTTCGGGAAGCAGACACACTCTGTCAGTTTAAAACTAGATTAAAGACACATCTCTTTACATTAGCATACACATAAAACACAAATGCTTTGGAATCCAAATCCTCTAAAGGATTGTTAGTCTGCATTATTTAGGGCAACCGGAGCCGGGAACACTTCCCAAAACACATTATAATTTGAATGGCATCTCTGCTCATGTTAGTCTGTTTTTTATTATTCCTGAGGTTTCCATAATCCTGGACCATGCCGTATCCTGAGCAGCTGCTGTGGTGGTCATGGAGGAATGGAGAGCATGAGACAGTTTCCTGTAAGATGATCCCTGTGACAGACGAGTCCTCGCATTGTTCCTGAAGGGCCAGCCTGTTGACCAGGCGGTGACCCGCCTGAGGTCTCTCCATGATGGATGTCCAGCGTTCTCCAGCCCCGGCGCCATAGACTGCAGCTCTGCACAAGACGTCTGGCCATAGGAGAAATGGTCGTGCCCAACTGAGCTTTGATTGGTCGGGTCTTGTAAGGGCTACTCATCGATGGATTACTATTCAGTGTTTGGACTCTCAGCAGTGATTATTAAACCACGCTGATATGAACTAAACTGAACTTCAACACTGAAAACTGGACTGACACTGTTTCAATTTTTTATAATGCATGTGAAGCTGCTTTGACACAATCTACATTGTAAAAGCGCTATACAAATAAAGATTAATTGAATTGAATTGAATTTAGATTTTTCTGAGCGTGTTTCGTCCCTCGAACCTATTGTTCCACAGGGGATCTGTGTTTCTGCCGTGACATGGGAGATCGAGTCTAAGGTTGGCTCTGCCTTGGAAGGGGTAACACCCCCGTCCGGATGCCCACCTAGCCATTTGTATGTGCCAGAGGAGATTCGGTCTGACGTCATTCGATGGGGACACTCTTCCAAAGTGGCTTGTCATCCGGGGGTGAGTCGGACTTTATTTCTTGTTTAACAGCGATTCTGGTGGCCCGTTATGGCTGGGGATATGCGTGAGTTTGTTTTGGCTTGCTCTGTCTGTGCTGTATCTAAGACTTCCAATCACCCTCCTGCTGGGCTCCTTCAGCCACTGTCGGTACCTTCGAGACACTGGTCGCACATCTTGGGCCCCAGTTAGTCAAATGCCAGCACTAAGACTATATGCGAGATTACTAGCGAGGAGAGCTTCTCCAGCCCGAGTGGGATGAAGACAATCTCTCTTCAACAGGTCAGGTCTACCTCAAAAACTTGGCCAATTGTCTACAAAACCTATGTTATTCAGTGGGCACCATTTTGACATCCAGCCATTGGGTGATGAGAGTCTGCTGTGAAACTCGTCACCACGGTAAGTGGGCAGGGAACCAGAGCATATTATGGTGTCTGACATCGTCTTTGCAAGATCACACACCTCTTTAATATTACTTTTAGTGATCTCTGACCGACTAACTCTAAATACAGCAATAAGCGCGATCAAAATCTGGATGAAATACACTCGGACAATACAAAGGGTGCAGTCAGGCACGAGTAAGTAGATAAACTACAACACACGTAAAAGAAAAACAGGCGCAAATCAGCAAACAAACTGGAAACGAGAGCAATAAAAGCAAGCCGGAGTCTGAATAATAAGTACAACTGTGAGCTGTTTACACGTGAACTGCTTTGCTGTGACCGTGGAAGAGATTTAAAATTAAATATCTAGTAATAAACTTGACTGACATAGTTTTATAGTCTTGATTAGGGATTGTAAACAGTTATAAAGGGCAGAGAAAACAGGCCAAAGATGAGCTAAAGAGTATTTATAAATTGATTGTTGAAATATGTTAGCTGCGATGCTAACACATTGTGGTTGTACTTAATATTTATGGAGTTAAAATGATTGGAAGAGTTTGATCGCGACTTCTAGTATTCAAATTTAAAATAAAAACTGAACTTAGCAACAGACGAGCTGAACTAGAGCTACACTCGGCTAGAGAGCAACAGGAAACAGGCATGAAACAGAGCAAGACCAAACTCAAGTCAATGGCTGGTTCCTGGTTCAACATCCCTCTTCCAGCTCCTACTTCTTTATGTTCCCAATTTTAAGCCCCTCTCTTGTTTGGCCCTTATAATGTACAGATCCAATGTAATGTAACTTTTTTTTGTTTTTTTGTATCCATTAACTAATGCAATGTTAATTTACAAACCTTTGAGTTAATTGTTTTTATTTGCAGAAACCAACTACACTTTAATTGTCATTTACTGGAACTAAAACCAATATTTTAAATTTCAAAGTAATGTGAGCATATTGCTTTTGAGAACCATTCTAAATTTCACAAAGAAAAAACTTATTGAATAATGCAAAATAATAATTTCAATTGTGTAATAGTAAATTTTCACTGCATTGGCAACTACTGTTTATTTTCTTCATTTTACAAAACAATTGTGGCAGCTGTGGTTAACAGTAATCTACTGTCTTTAACAGTTTACATTTGTAAAATGCAATTTAAAGAATATTCACAGTGTGTATTTTTCAATAAATACATTTAACTCCTTAAATCTCAGAGCACAAATCTCACTAGTGTCCTCACTACAGAGCACTGAACACTAAGGCAGTGATAATGAGATAATTGAGTGTCTAATTAAAGAAGGATTTAGAATTATTGATGAACAACTGTTAACAAGCAGAATCACTGAAGGAAAAAAAAACAAGACCAAATAACACAATTTACAGCCAAAGATGAAATCAACTAAAAAATTAAAAAAAAAAAAAAATGAATCTCTGAATAACTCAGCAGGGATCTCTACAAACAATAGCAGCTTTACTTATTACTATTTTTTTACTTTATTCTGTCATGTGTACAAACACGTGTTTTTGTTCTTCCTTTGAAATCACCATTATGGAGGTCTGCATCTGCTTTAGGTGGGCTGTTCTAATTCTCATTTTAATAATACTTTTTATTTTGGTTGTTATAATAAATTGTGTTTATTATACTGTTTGAATAGTATGAAAACAAAAGAATTGGTCAGATGATATTGTGTGTTTATGATATCAAGACGTTCTTAGTATTTTGTTAGTTAGTTGTGAAAAATAACAATGTACATAAATTAAACCACTAGAGCTACAGCAATTAATTAACATTTATCAGGTCTAAGCACACAATTTCACAATGAAAATGTTTGAAGTGTAAAGATGGGATTTTAACTATAGCGGTTTGAACTGTAATTTTTCTGAATGGCTAAAAGTTATCAGTATAGTGGTGAAAAACTGTACATTTCTAATCAAACCACCCTTCTGTAATCAATCTTATACCAAAAACGTAAATAAAAGCAATTAAAATAGCTTAAAAAGAGCTATTATGTGATTGTATATTGTATTGCAATATGGAGCAATTAAGTGATGATGTTAAACTAAAAGTAAATCACAGGATACGTACAAAACTGTGTAAGTCATAAATCGTGATCTTGATAAATCAACCTGATTTTATCAATATCTGCCTTTGGAATCTGCATGAATTCTTGGTGAAGAAGTGTTTTGTAATAAATAACTACATACATGCATACAAACACATATGATAATTTACATTCCAGCAGAACTTCAAAACCCACAAACACCAACAATTAGTCTTTGAATCTCAACATTGGTGACCCACACACAAAAAGAATAAAAATCAACCAAGAACAATACAAAACAATCTACTGAAATCTACTGAAATCACCACCTATGTATGTGTTGTTTCAAGGAAACAACCATTTATTTGAGTTGTGTTTTATTTTCATTTTGTCACATTACAATCATAAGGTTCTATCTAACATTTTTTCTTAAAATTGAGTTATTGACATATTCTTATTAATTGTCAACTTATTCACATTATGGGATTTTTTAAAAAGTTGTTTACATTTTAAGTAACTTAAAAATTACTTAACTTTTTAGTAACTTTTTATAAAAAAAAAATTAAAAAAAATGTTACACACATACTGTTTGCTATGGAATGCAAAAACTTTGAAGCTCAATATCTCAAAATCACTCAGAAAGTGTAACGTGGGGAGTGACCCTGACAACAGAGGTGAGGATCCAATCGCAGGTTTATTAGTGATGTCAGGTAAGCAGTGGTCATGGTCAGAGGCAGGCAGCAGACCGGGATATACAAATAAACAGGGCAAGGATCAAAACACGGCAAGAAAAGACAAAGGAAATGTGTTGTAATATCACTTTTACAGTAAACAAGACTCAGCGACTAGAGTGAGTGTATGTGCTGCTTAAATCGTGTGTGTAATCAGTCCTTGACAATCCTCCGGTGGTGTGTGTGAAGTGGTGACTTGGAGCAGGAGTGTGTGTGTGTGTTGCATGGCTGGATTTATAGTCCATTTACAAGCAGATTTGTTGTTCATGAGATGTTAGATCGTGGGTGACTGTGACAGAGAGCAGATAGAACCTTATAATTTCAAGGTGACGATTTGTTTATATCAATTTGTTCTTCATTTAAATGCTTTATTTAATCATTGATCATGTCATTTATATATTTATCATTTTATTGTTTATTAGTTAATAATTACATTATTATTATTGATTATTATTTGTGATATGTTTTTATTCATTCATTCATTTATTTTCTTTTCGACTTTTCGTTTATTAATCTGGGGTTGCCACAGCGAAATGAACCACCAACTTATCCAGCATATGTTTTATGCAGCGGATACCCTTCCAGCAGCAACCCATCTCTGGGAAACATCCAGACACACTCATTTACACACATACACTACAGACAATTTAGCCAACCCAATTCACCTATACCACGTCTTTGGACTTGTGGGGGAAACCAGAGCACCCGGAGAAAACCCACGCAACCATGGGGAGAACATGCAAATTCCGCACAGATATGCCAACTGACCCAGCCGGGGCACGAACCAGCAACCTTCTTGCTGTGAGGTGAACGTGCTACCCACTACGCCACCGTGGCACCATTATGTTTTTATATTTTTTATTACTAATTTCCTATAATTATTGCTTTATTATTATTTAATTTTTCCATGTTGTTATAATCGTATGACTGTGGATTCAAGCAACACATCTTTTCATGTGTAAGAAATAAAAGAATGTCTCAATTTCAAGATCTGTATTTTCACTGGACAATGTTGTTAAGCAGTAATTTTCCATTGTTGTTGTTTGTGGTATACTAACACTTGTTGGGTTAATTTTGGTCCAACGAAGTCTGAGCATTGAATCATATGCAACTAAGATTGTTCAGTAAACTCTGCTCTTTTTTTTATCATCATTACTTTGTCTCATGCTTCTGCTCCTCTCTGGTTTTCTCAGCCAATTTCTATGTTGATAAGAGATAGGAGTTAATTCAGTTGAATACTGGTTTGGGTATTGGGCGGCTCTGCTGGCTTGTTGTCTGGATACTCAGAAAAACAGACATTTTCTGTCAGGATCTGGTGTCCGGGGCTAGATCTAATTTATTTGGCATGGAGAGCTCTCAAGATATTGTGCATAATGCATTATTGAATTCCTTCATAATTGTTTGTAAACTCCTCGTGGGAAGCAATGTTTACAATTCACAACTGATAAGTTTAAAATTTTTTATGACTTACCTTATTCAATTTCAATTAATATGTCAACTGTAACAGTTATATATATATATATATATATATATATATATATATATATATATATTTTTTTTTTGCTTTTATTGACATAATTGATATGTTTTAAAAGCACAATTGTATCAGCCAGAGAAACATTAAAGTAAAAACGTAAATTAACAAGAGCCCAAAAGAAGGATCATGGTGAGGTCTAATGAAACATTTTCAATTAAAAATATAAACCCCTGCTAATTATCAAAGATTGGTGTAGATGTGACAGAAATGAAGTCTTACTAAGTATACTAGGTATAATTATCTTAATGCACTGGCAGATCAGTTGACTTGTTTTTAGTCTGTATCCTATTATTTTTATTTTTTTATTTATTTTCTGAGTGTATGGACTTATGATGAAACCTGTCTCAGTCCAATTATCCGTCTCTCCATGATCTCTATTCAATAAACAAGCCAAAAGTCCAAAAAAATGTTAATAATAAAAACATTATTCAAATCTAATGAGGATGTTTGCCCTGTCTATTATCAGCACAACCAATTGCCCACGAGAGTCTAGCAACCACACTGCAGTAATGGTAGAGTGGGGCAGAGGCAAACAGATGGCGAGAGAGTATCATTGCACAGGTGTGTTTAAGCAGTCAGTGTGTATGTATGAGAAGAAACTGTGAGAGCTAGAAAGACAGAGGAGCACTGCTGTTGTAATAATGTTGGAGTGGGTGTATAATGTGAGTATACAAGATGTTAATCTATCCTGTGTAGCTGTGTTTAAATGTGTTTATGCTTCATTAAGCATGCATTACCTGCTTCATTACCACTGTGTTGCAATCACAGCCAGTGAGTCTCGCATTTTTAGTGTGGGTGTGAGGTAGTTCATAAAAAAAGACATGTTAAAAAGAACACAACCTGTATTATTTCTTAACACATTATGTTACGTTAAGGACAAAACTTTGCCTACTTTCAGCCAGTTAGTCACAATTTGCAAACCTTATGAAAATTTTGTGTTATTTTTAATTAATCAGTCTGTTACTTTTAATACAACCATGTGTTAAAATGTTAAAATATTTGAACATATTGCAATGACAGAACTACTCTAAAATAGATCAAATCAGGAAAACCTGTGTTACATGTAACACGTGTTAGATTAAGGGCAACACATTTTATGTTAAAACAGACAGTTTGTTGCAATATTTTAATTCAAATGGAACTCAAAAGTGTGTGCATGTGCAGCTTTTGTTCACAATCCCTAAGCCACAAACCTTTTATATATATTTTCTTCATTATTAATGAATATTATTTTATGAACCAGAGCCAACATGGACCTTAGTATTTTTTATTATTTTACTAATATAAACAAAAAAAATTGATAAACAGAAGATCTTTGCATATTAGACTGCTTGTTAGTGCTACTAGTTATATAAAAAATATATTTTGCAGCATTTATTTCACATATAATAATCACATATAATATTTTTTATTCAATGCACATACATGGCGCAATGCTGAGAGCATTGCTTTACCATAGGGCCCCATGTGTGTGCATCAACCAGGGCTGCGTTTCCCAAATAACCACATGACTCGCGGCTGAACTATCATAGTATGATACATCGTTTGAGAAATGAATGATGTAGTGATAAATATTCCCCAAAACCATAGTTTCTCTGTCGCAGATCCATCGTTTCAGCCACATTAGTTATAAAGTAAAACCTCCGTAATGACGCTCTCTATATGGGGTGGAGTAACAAATTCTTTAGAGAAAAACATAGTAATTTTTGCGATAATTATATTGTTTTCCATGTTGTCACGGTTGCAATTTTATGCTCATTGCAGTTTTATGCTCTCTCCGGATTGTCTGTTTTCACGTGGGGTTGTCTTGTTTTGATCGTTCACGTGTTTATTGTTTTGGTGCTTCTGGGCTGGTCACACGTGATGACGTTACTCAGCTGTTCTGATTAGCCACCAGCTGAGTGTCATTATTATGTCTATATATGGACACCGCTTCTATGTTTCTGTGTCAGTTCGTTGTGTGTGAAGTCACTTACCTTTGTCTGTGTTCAGGAAAGCTGGGAGTGACCACTGGACCCTGTCCGTTTTCCGTTCCGATCTTCCCTGCCTCCTCGTCCCTGTCTCTGCTAGCCCCTGTGTGGTTGTTTTTTGACTTTGTCAATAAATACTTTTTACTTGCATTTTGGATCCATCTCTGTTCCTTATCACACGTGACAGAACGAACTGACCTTTCTACATGGATCCAGCAAGCATGTCACAGATCTCCGAGTCTGTCACTCTCAGCAATGCCAGGATCGATCGACAGGATGAGGCGTTGGGCACAACTGCTCTGTCCATTCAGACCTTGGTTGGCCAGGTTTCTCTGCTGACCACCCAGGTACAACAGCTAGCTACTGGAGCGGCGCAGGGAGAGGCCGCACCAGCTCACGAGGAGTCACCGGCACAGTGGGTGACTAGCCGCTCTGCTGAACCTCGTCTTCCTCCCCCGGCGGGTTATTCGGGGGAGCCTCACTTGTGTCGATCCTTCCTATCCAAATGCTCACTGTACATCTCTCTGCAGCCATCATTTTTTCCCACAGAGCAGTCCAAGGTCGCTTTTGTGATTACCCTCCTTTCTGGGAAAGCGGCCCTTTGGGGAACAACAGCTTGGGAACAAAAACTACCTTGCTGTTCCACCTCCGAACTGTTCTCCAAGGAACTAATAAAAGGTATTCAATCAATCCGCTTCTGGGAGGGAGGCCGCTCGAATCCTCGCAGAGCTCCGCCAGGGGAATCAGAGCGTGGCGGACTACTCGATCGAGTTCCGGACCTTGGCGGCGGAGTGTGGCTGGAACATGGAGGCACAGTGGGACATGTTCCTGCATGGATTATCTGACCGTCTGCAGGATGAAATTTATTCACTGGACCTGCCGAAAACTCTGGACGAGCTCGTGGAGCTCGCAGTTCGGGTGGATTCCAGACTGCGTCGCAGAGAGACTCTTAAACATCAAGGGAGGCTCTCGGATCCAGTTCCGGGGTTTCCGGCTTTAGTTGTGGCGGCGGAAGCGGGTGAGCTTGACCTGCAACTCATGCAGGTGGGTAGATCCCGCCTGTCCGTGCAGGAGAAGCGCCGACGAAGAAACCAGGGACTTTGTCTCTACTGTGGTGGCGCGGGACATCGCGTGGCTTCTTGTCCTGTAAAAGACAACACCCATCAGTAGGTAAGAGGTTACTGATGGGTGAGATCAGTCTAAATAAACCCTCTGTGACGACTAGTTTACTACCCGTTACGTTGATATGGGGTTCCGGAACTCAGAACACCCAGGCCCTTATTGATTCCGGGTCAGAAGGGAATTTCATTGACTCTAGTTTTGCTTTCAGTTCTAAACTTCCGGTTATCGCTCTCACTCAACCCATTGCTGTACGCGCCCTAAGCGGGCTGTCTCTACCCACTATCACTCACTCCACTAGACCCATTAAACTGATTCATCTTTATTTTCAATTCATCTTTATTTGTATAGCGCTTTTACAATGTAGATTGTGTCAAAGCAGCTTCACATGCATTATAAAAAATTGAAACAGTGTCAGTCCAGTTTTCAGTGTTGAAGTTCAGTTTAGTTCATTTCAGCGTGGTTTAATAATCACAGCTGAGAGTCCAAACACTGAAGATTAATCCATCGATGCGCAGCCCTACAAGTCCCGAACCATGCAAGCCAGAGGCGACAGCGGCGAGGAAAAAACTTCACCAATTGGCGAAAGTGAAGACTTAAAAAACCTCGGGAGAAACCAGGCTCAGTTGGGCACGACCATTTCTCCTATGGCCAGACGTCTTGTGCAGAGCTGCAGTCTATGGCGCCGGGGACTGGAGAAAGCTGGACATCCATCATGGAGAGACCACAGGAGGGTCACCGGCTGGTCAACAGGCTGGCCCTTCGGGAACAATGCGAGGACTCGTCTGTCACAGGGATCGTCTTACAGGAATCTGTCTCATGCTCTCCACTCCTCCATTACCACCACAGCAGCTGCTCAGGATACGACATGGTCCAGGATTATGGAAACCTCGGGAATAATAAAAAACAGACTAACATGAGTGCAGATGCCATTCAAATTATAATGTCTTGATGAATTCAAAATGTTAAGAACAGGTTCAGAAACTTCTGAAAACAATTGTTTTAGTAATTTGGTCGGTATGGGATCTAGCATAGACGTTGTTGATTTTGACGAATTTATCAGTTTAGATAATTCTTCCTCACCTACTGTTGAAAAAATTTGAAGTTTATCCATTACCGGTCTACAATGCTCTAATTGGGACGAGGCTGTAGGAGGCAGACTGATGGTGCTTATTTTATCTCTGATATCATCAATCTTGCGTGTGAAAAAGTTCATAAAGTCATTACTGCTATGCTGAGAAATGCATGTTGATGCTTTATTTTTAGTTAGATTAGCTACAGTGGTAAACAGGACCCTAGGGTTATGTTTATTTTCTTCTATTAAAGTTGAAAAATAAGCAGATCTGGCTGACGTTAAAGCTTTTCTAATGTTAAGCGAACTTTCTTTCCAGGCCAGACGAAAAATTTCTAGTTTTGATTTCTTCCATCTACGCTCCATTTTCCGGGCTGCTGTCTTTAAGACACGTGTGTGCTCATTGTGCCATGGCGTCAGATTTTTTTCCCTAATCTTTTTGAAGTGTAACGGGGCAACTATATTTAACGTATTAGGAAGGACGGAATCAATATTTTCAGTTGCAGTGTCAAGCTCTTCTAGACTGCCTGGAATGTTATAAAAATTAGACAGATCAGGTAGGTTACTAACAAAATCATCTTTAGTGCTAGCGGTGATCGTCCTGCCATATTTGTGAATAGAAGATGATTTTGTAGAGCTATCAATGCACAATAAACAGGAGATTAAATAGTGATCTGAAATGTCATCACTCTGCTGCACAACTTCAACATTATCAATATCAATACCATGTGATAATATTAGGTCTAAAGTGTGATTATGTCGATGGGTAGGCCCTGAGACATGCTGTTTCACTCCAACAGAGGCTAGTATGTCTAAGAAGGCCAGCGTTAAGGCATCTTTTTCATTATCTATATGAATATTAATATCACCAACAATTATAACTTTGTCTGTGGCCAGAACTAAATCAGATAAGAAATCAGCAAATTCTTTTGTAAAGTCGGTATGGTGCCCTGGAGGCCGATAAACAGTTGCCAGTACAAATTTAGATTGAAATGTATTGTTTAAATTGTTCACTGAAATATACATCACTATTACTTCAAATGAATTATATTTGAAGTCAGATCGCTGAGTAGCACTAAAAATATTACTGTATATTATACCCACACCTCCACCTTTGCCTTTAGGACGCGGCTCATGTCTATAATGATATCCTTCAGGTGAAGACTCATTTAGGGGCATGTAATCATCTGGTTTTATCCAGGTTTCTGTTAGACAGAGAGCATCTAGCTTTAGATCAGTTATCAAATCATTAATAAAAAGAGTTTTAGATGACAGCGATCTAATGTTCAATAATGCAAGTTTTATCTTTTGGTTAGCTTTATTTTTTATTTTTTGAACATCAATTAGATTATTACCTTTAAATGGATTTGGGAGTTTTTTATATTTAGAGGCTCGGGGAACAGACACAGTCTCTATGTTCTTATATCTAGGTGACTCTATGTGCTGCAGATTATTTGAGTTGGGTAAACCGTGGAGACTAGCAGACGGTTGGTTAAGCCAATCTGTCTGCTCCCTGACCTGGGCCCCAGTTAGTCAAATGCCAGCACTAAGACTATATGCCAGATTACTAGAGAGGAGAGCTGCTCCAGCCCGAGTGGGATGAAGACCATCTCTCTTCAACAGGTCAGGTCTACCCCAAAAACTTGGCCATATGTCTACAAAACCTATGTTATTCAGTGGGCACCATTTTGACATCCAGCCATTGAGTGATGAGAGTCTGCTGTGAAACTCGTCACCACGATAAGCGGGCAGGGGACCAGAGCATATTACGGTGTCTGACATCATCTTTGCAAGATCACACACCTCTTTAATATTACTTTTAGTGATCTCCGACTGACGTAGTCGAACATCATTAGCACCAACGTGGATAACGATCTTACTGAACTTACGTTTAGATTTAGTCAGTACTTTTAAATTTGACATGATGTCAGGCGCTCTGGCTCCCGGCAGACATTTGACTATGGTGGCTGGTGTCTCTGTTTGTACGTTCCGTACTATGGAGTCGCCAATCACAAGGGCACTTTCATCAGGTTTCTCAGTGGGTGCATCACTGAGGGGGCTAAACCTGTTTGATGTTGGAACGCACATACGATGTTTTCTCCCACTTCTAGTTTCCCTCACGGTGACCCAGTCGTCTTTCTGCAAAGACGCAACAACTGGAGCCGAACAATGTGAATGGCTTGCTAGACTAGTCACATCCAAGTCCTTATCTAGAGACCTAGGACTCTTACTATCCTTAATTAAAGTTTGGATGTGTGTTTCTAATTCTGAGATCTTCTCTGTCAGCCTAACTATTTCCTTACACTTATCACATGTGAAGCCCTCCTTGCTGACAGAGAGAGATACACTAAACATGTGGCATGAAATGCATGTGACAAGAGCAGGAGAAGCCATTTTTACTCACCGTAAGTCGAAGTAAATTCTGACTTACCACAGCAGCGTATAGAGTTAACAGGAGCAGACGGGTGTCTGTATAATCAGCAGTAGTCAATGAAGAGAGAAGGAGAGGGGGAGAGAGAGAGAGAGAGAGAGAGAGAGAGAGAGAAAGAGAAAACTAGAGAGAGAGATAGAGAGATAGAACAGGAGAGAGAGAGAGAGAGAGAGAGGGAGAGAGAGAGAACAGGAGAGAGAGAGAGAGAGAGAGAGAACAGGAGAGAGAGAGAGAGAGAGAACTGGAGAGAGAGAACACCTGCACAAAGTGATTTATAACGTAATATAAAAGGTGTAAATAGGCGGAATATGTGATTAAACTGGACGACGCACGTGAGAGAATAGACGCGAGCTAGTTAACTGGAAAGTGAAAGCAAAATAAACAAATAGCGCGATAGGCACGATCAAAATCTAGGTGAGATATAAAGGTGAAATATGAGGGTGCAGTCGGGCACGAGTCAGCAGATAAACTACGACACTCGTAGGAGGAAAAAAAGGCGCCAATCAGCAAACAAACTGGAAAAGAGAGAGCAAAAGCAAGCTGGAGTCTGAGTAAAAGCCCAACGGTGAGCTGTTTGCACGTGAGCTGCTTTGCTGTGACCGTGGAAGAGATTTAAAATTAAAGAGCTATTAATTAACTTGATCGACAGAGTTTTATAGTCTTTATAAGAGATTGTAAACTGTTAAATCGGGCAGAGAAAACAGACCAAAGATCAGCTAGAAAGTACTTACAGCTGGATTGTTGGAATGTTAGCTGCGATGCTAACACAGTTAGCTCACGGTTGCAGTACAAAAATTTATGGATTTAGTATATAAAATGATCAGCGGAGTTTGATCGCGACGTCTAGTAATCAAATTTAAAATAAAAACTGAACTTAGCAGCAGACAAACTGAGCTAGAGGTACACTCGGCTAGAGAGCAACAAACACACAGCTACACTCGGCTAGAGCAAACAGGAAACAGCCACCTGGCTGGAGGCACAGTGGGACATGTTCCTGCATGGATTGTCTGACCGTCTGCAGGATGAAATTTATTCACTGGACCTGCCGAAAACTCTGGACGAGCTTGTGGAGCTCGCAGTTCGGGTGGATTCCAGACTGCGTCGCAGAGAGACTCTTAAACATCAAGGGAGGCTCTCGGATCCAGTTCCGGGGTTTCCGGCTTTAGTTGTGGCGGCGGAAGCGGGTGAGCTTGACCTGCAACTCATGCAGGTGGGTAGATCCCGCCTGTCCGTGCAGGAGAAGCACCGACGAAGAAACCAGGGACTTTGTCTCTACTGTGCTGGCGCGGGACATCGCGTGGCTTCTTGTCCTGTAAAAGACAACACCCATCAGTAGGTAAGAGGTTACTGATGGGTGAGATCAGTCTAAATAAACCCTCTGTGATGACTAGTTTACTACCCGTTACGTTGATATGGGGTTCCGGAACTCAGAACACCCAGGCCCTTATTGATTCCGGGTCAGAAGGGAATTTCATTGACTCTAGTTTTGCTTTCAGTTCTAAACTTCCGGTTATCGCTCTCACTCAACCCATTGCTGTACGCGCCCTAAGCGGGCTGTCTCTACCCACTATCACTCACTCCACTAGACCCATTAAACTGATCACGTCTGGTAATCATGTTGAACATATATCATTTTTTAACAGACTGTTCTAACACACCAGTGGTTTTAGGTCATCCATGGTTAGTCCTCCACAAACCACATATTAATTGGGGTCTGAATACAATATTCTCGTGGAGTGAGAGCTGTCATGAGTCCTGTCTTTCGTCTGCTCGTTCTGCTGTGTCTTGTTCTGTGTTTCAGGAGGAGAGCATGGACCTGTCAAACGTGCCCAGTGAGTACCTCGATCTGAAGAAAGTGTTCAGTAAGTCTCGGGCTGCTTCTCTTCCTCCTCACCGTCCCTACGACTGTGCTATAGACTTATTGCCAGGGACCTCTCCACCTAAAGGCAAGTTATACTCTCTTTCTGTTCCCGAGAGGGAGGCCATGGAGAAATATATTTCTGATTCTCTGGCAGCTAAGATAATCCGCCCCTCTTCTTCACCCGCGGGGACGGGGTTCTTTTTCATGAAAAAGAAAGACGGGTCTCTTCGACCCTGTATAGACTATCGAGGGCTGAATAACATCACGGTGAAGAATACCTATCCTTTGAAGTTGATGTCTTCAGCATTCGAGTGCCTGCAGGGGGCGTCCTTTTTCACGAAATTAGATCTCCGCAATGCTTATCATTTGGTTCGCGTAAGAGCGGGGGATGAATGGAAAACTGCATTTAATACCCTCAGGGGCCATTTTGAATATTGTGTTCTTCCCTTCGGTCTTTCTAATGCCCCTGCAGTTTTCCAAGCACTCGTTAATGATGTGTTGGGAGATATGATAGATCAGTTTATTTATGTCTACCTGGATGACATTCTGATTTTTTCCCGTTCTCTCCAGGATCATGTGCAACACGTCAGGTGAGTGGTTCAGAGGCTGCTAGAGAATGGGCTTTTTGTCAAGGCGGAGAAATGCATGTTCCATGCACAGTCTGTTCCTTTTCTGGGACACATTGTGTCGGTCGAGGGCGTGTGCATGGATCCAGAGAAGATTCAGGCTGTGGTAAAGTGGCCAATCCCGGAGTCTCGTAAGGCCCTGCAGAGATTTCTGGGTTTCGCTCATTTTTACTGGCGTTTTATTCGCAATTTCAGCCAGCTCGCCGCCCCTCTGACATCCTTAACCTCCTCCAAAACTCCCTTCAGGTGGTCGAGTGCGGCACAAGCAGCATTCGTTAAATTAAAGGACTGCTTTGTTTCAGCCCCCATTCTGGTGACTCCTGATCCGTCCCGGCAGTTTGTGGTGGAGGTTGATGCGTCGGAGGTGGGGGTGGGCACTATCCTGTCCCAGCGCGCATCTTCGGACGACAGGATTCATCCCTGCACGTTTTTTTCACACCGATTATCTCCCGCAAAACGTAATTACGACATTGGTAATAGGGAATTGTTGGCTGTCAAACTCGCTTTGGAGTAGTGGTGTCATTAGTTGGAGGGTTCGGGGGTTCCCTTTATAGTTTGAACCGACCGTAAGAACCTTGAGTATATCAAGACCGCCAAACGACTTAGCTCCAGGCAAGCTAGGTGGGTATTATTTTTCGGACGTTTCGATTTTACCATCTCTTATCGACCGGGTTCCAAAAACATCAAACCCGATGTGTTATCTCGTCTAGCCCATCATCCCTCAGAGAATTTGTATTTCTGCTGTGACATGGGAGATCGAGAGCATGGTTCGCACAGCCTTGGAAGGGGTAACGCCCCCGCCCGGATGCCCACCCAGTCGTTTGTTTGTGCCAGAGGAGACTCGGTCTGACGTCATTCGATGGGGACACTCTTCCAAAGTGGCTTGTCATCCAGGGGTGAGTCGAACCTTATTTCTAGTTAAACAGCGATTCTGGTGGCCAGCTATGTCATGGGACATACGTAAGTTTGTTTTGGCCTGTTCCGTTTGGGCTCCTACAACCTCTGTCAGTGCCTTCGAGACCCTGGTTGCACATTTCGCTAGATTTTGTCACAGGTCTCCCGCCATCTGATAGCAATACGGCAGTTTTGACCGTGGTGGACCGGTTCTCAAAGGCTACTCATTTCATTCCTCTGCCAAAATTACCTTCAGCCAGAGAGACAGCGGATGCTGTCATAAATCACGTCTTTCACATTCATGGCCTCCCGACGGACGTGGTTTCTGACAGGGGGCCTCAGTTTGTCTCTAAATTTTGGAGAGAATTCTGTCGTTTATTGGGGGCGACTGTAAGTCTTTCTTCTGGTTTCCATCCTCAGAGTAACGGACAAACAGAGAGGGCCAACCAAGATCTAGAGCGTATGTTGCTTTGTTTGGTTTCCCAGAATCCTGCTACTTCGAGCCAGTAGCTCCCATGAGTGGAGTACGCACACAATTCATTACCAGTGTCAGCCACGGGCCTGTCTCCGTTTCAGTGTAGCTTAGGTTACCAACCACCTGTTTTTCTCAGTCTGGAATCCGAAATCACGGTTCCCTCCGCTCACACCTTTGTCCAGAGGTGCCGGCGCACTTGGAACAGGGCCAGACAGACCCTCCTCCAAGTGGGTGCGCGCACCAAGGCTAAAGCCGATCGCCACCGGTCGAAGCCTCCCGTTTACGTCGTCGGTCAAAAGGTGTGGCTTTCAACCAAGAATATTCCTTTGCGATCTGTATGTAATAAACTTGCACCTAAATTTATTGGCCCATTCACTGTCATCAAGATCATTAGTCCGGTGGCAGTCCGCCTCAGACTTCCTCCAGCGTACAGGAGAATTCATCCCGTTTTTCATGTTTCCAAATTAAAGCCCGTTTTTCATGCGGCCATTAATCCGCCCTCGTCGGTCCCTCCCCCGCTGCGTCTCATAGATGGAGAGACCGTCTATTCGGTTAAGCGTTTTCTGGACTCGAGATGAAGGGGGCGAGGATTTCAGTACTTGGTGGACTGGGAAGGTTACGGTCCAGAGGAGAGAAGTTGGGTTCCTGCTAGGGACATACTGGATCACTCTCTTATCAATGATTACAATCGCCAGGTAAGCTCTTCTGGGAGCACCAGGAGGTGCTCCTAGGAGAGGGGGTACTGTCACGGTTGCAGTTTTATGCTCTCTCCGGATTGTCTGTTTTCACGTGGGGTTGTCTTGTTTTGATCGTTCACGTGTTTATTGTTTTGGTGCTTCTGGGCTGGTCACGTGTGATGACGTTACTCAGCTGTTCTGATTAGCCACCAGCTGAGTGTCATTATTATGTCTATATATGGATACTACTTCTATGTTTCTGTGTCAGTTCGTTGTATGTGTAGTCACTTACCTTTGTCTGTGTTCAGGACAGCTAGGAGTGACCACTGGACCCCGTCCGTTTTCCGTTCCGATCTTCCTCAGCCCTGCCTCCTCGTCCCTGTCTCTGCTAGACCCTGTGTGTGTTTTTTTTGACTTTGTCAATAAATACTTTTTACTTGCATTTTGGATCCATCTCTGTTCCTTATCACACGTGACACATGTAGACGCACTTAAAAAAATCCAATATTAGTTCTAGTAAAAAAAACATGCACTCTTTTTCCATATTATTTGAAATATATGTAAACGACACATATATGATCTACATATGTTTCCTTTACAAATACTATTGAGAATAGCCTATTCCATATAAAATCATTCTAACCACTGAAGAAATGTTCTAACCAACAAACATCATATGCAGTACAGGTACACTTCTTAATAAATAACCTAGCCTACTATAAATTAAAGCACTAACCTATGCTATATATTTTGTTTTCACAAGCTTTGTAAACGTAGCATAAATTACACTTTTAAATAATAGGTCACCTATAGCTTTCATCATAAGCCACAGCTGCTTTAAAATTGCATAAATGATTTTTAACATGCACTATGAAGAGAACGCAATTGTCAATATGAAGATCACTAAAACTGAACTGTAAAAATAGCTTGGAATGCAAATTACACGCAAGAGATATGACTTAAATGTTTTCTTTTTAAATCATTCCAAGTTTAAATGTTGTGTTCTGAATGAATAGGACATAGGGTGCATAACGGATTCACAGCCAGGAACTATGCTTCTAACTACAGCTCTTCAGGTGTAGTTGCAAGCGTACAAATATGCAATGCAGTTTGCGAATGTCAGTTGGAAAGATGGATTTAGGAATTGCCAAATCTACGAACTATGTTTGTAACGACAGAACTTAAGACCTTAGTTAGCTAACAATGCTTTTCGGAAACGCACCCCAGCTCAGTGATACATCTTGAATGCACATTATTATAACCTGAATTTTCAATAATACAAAAGTTAGATACAATAGATAATGTGGTGCTTAACTGTGCATCCAGAACAGATAGTGAACTTCACAGTTCACTCTTTACATGAGAAAATATTGTAATGTTAAAGTGCAGATATGAGTTTTACTTACCCAAAAGTGTTCTGAGGGCAGAAAAGAAAATGATTGGTTCACAGATTCAACAAATTAATTTTGAAGAAGAGGCACTGCTTGCATGCTCGTAAACGTGTGGAGGGAAACATCTGAAGATACGTTACACAGACTTTGTGGGTTGTTTTTATTGACTGGTAAGTGATTTTGTGCTAAAATTGGTTAAAATCGTGAGATAAACACATTCAGTACGATCACTTGGACAACTAAGAAACTGCTAGTAACGTCTATAATAAATCTTCTCTCGTATACGACTCGACTGCTGATCAGTCAACCGCACCAAAGCAAGTTTGTCAAAGGTAACGTTAACTAACTCGAGACAATTAAATCTTTCCAATGTCGCCTGCTGTCTGTAAAACTGAAATGTGACATCAAATTTCTTTTAAATATTTGCTAAAATCGGTCAAAAGAGGCAGGAGTTATCAACATAAGTCTATATCTGTGTAACTGTAGTGAACTACGCGCTGCTATCGGGGCAGGAGTTTAACATACTTCATATCTGTGTAACTGTAACTGCGCGCTGCTCTCGGGGCAGGAGTTTAACATACTTCATATCTGTGTAACTGTAGTGAACTACACGCTGCTCTCTGGGCAGGAGTTTAACATACTTCATATCTGTGTAACTGTAGTGAACTACTCACTGCTCTCAGGGCAGGAGTTTAACATACTTCATATCTGTGTAACTGTAGTGAACTACGTGCTGCTCTCAGGGAAGGAGTTTAACATACTTCATATCTGTGTAACTGTAGTGAACTATGCACTGCTCTCAGAGCAGGAGTTTAACATACTTCATATCTGTGTAACTAGTGAACTACGCGCAGCACTCAGGGCAGGTGTTTAACATAATTCTTATCTGTGTAACTGTAGTGAACTACGCGCTGCTCTCAGGGCAGGAGTTTAACATACTTCATATCTGTATATCTAGTGAACTGCGCGCTGCTATCAGGGCAGGTGTTTAACAAACTTCATATCTGTATAATTATCGTGAACTACTTGCTGCTCTTAGGGCAGGAGTTTAACATGATTCATATCTGTGTAACTGTAGTGAACTACGCGCTGCTCTCAGGACAGGAGTTTAACATACTTCATATCTGTGTAACACTCCAGTTACTAAAGTAACCCTCGTTCCCCGAGGAGGGGAATGCAAATGCTATGTGGAAAATTCCACTGGGGATTTCGTTCAGAAAGTCAATCATCTGAAAGAGTATGTAAACGAGCCAATGAAATGCCAGTGAGTTGGCAGCTTCAGCTTGCACAGCTGATGCTCGTTGCAATCAATTTGTCAATAAAAGCACAACGATAGAGCTGAGTATCCTTTTTTAGCTGAAGAGACTTTCACCCCAACAGCTAAGGGGCACTCATTGTGGCGACAGAACATAGCATTTCCTTCCCACCCATGGGGAACATTCGGGAGGGGAACTTCAATGCTATGTGGAAAATTCCACTATAGGGAAATGTATGGAAAATGCCACAATGAATAAAACTTACCTTGCCCCCGATGAGAGGTAATGCCAGGCCAAGAGAGCGTGAGCACACCTGCAACGCCAGAGGCGCGGTCTTCCAACGTGTTCCCTGGCCTTTACTTATCCCACTTCAACAGGAGATTTACAGATATAGATATATTTTTCCCGATAGGAGACAAGAAGAGTCCCGATAGGGAGGACGCTGCAGAGGCCACCTGCTGCCTGAGTGGGGAGACTGGTGGCAAGAGAGCATAAGGACTAGCCCTTAAAGGGGGAGTACACATATGAATATAAGATGGCTAGCGGTGAGGGAAGACACGGGTCCTGTCTGTGAAGGGGGACAGACTGTGGCTGAATAAGCATAGGGGGTTGGGTTGGGTTTGGGGCATTGCAAGGAGGGAGAGTTCTGATATCCAGCCCCGGTTGGGCCAGAGAGGCACAACTAGCAAGACCTGCTCCTCGTCCTCCCTGACTTTGCACAGTAACTGCGCAAGCAGGCTCACTGGGGGAAACGCATATTTGCGCATGCCCCGAGGCCAGCTGTGGGCCAGTGCATCCGTGCCAAGGGAGCCCTCGGTCAGGGAAAAAAAACACTGGTAATGAGCATTCTTGGGGGAAGCAAGCAGATCGATCTGGGCATCCCCGTAGCGCCCATATCAGCTGGACAGACTCGGGGTGGAGTCTCCGTTCTCGTAAAGGCCATAAGATTGCATTGGCTGCACGGTTGAGCTCGCCTGGAATATGAATAGCGCGCAGTGATTTCAGCTGCAGATAACTTGCACCGAGAAAAACGGCGGAGAGCGAGAAACACTGTCAACAGCTCTAGGCGATTGATATGCCAATGCAGCTGGGTTCCTACCCATAGGCCTTTGCTAGCTTGGTGAAGACCCGTGGAGACAAGAACAGCCCGAAGAGGAGGATCTTGTACTGCCAAGCTTGACCCTCGAACGCAAACCGCAGAAACTGGCAGTGGCGTGGAAGAATGGAGACATGAAAGTACGCGTCCTTCAGGTCAATCGCTGCAAACCAATCCTGAGGACAAACGCACCAGAGGATGCGCCTCTGCGTGAGTATCTTGAACGGGAGCCTGTGAAGACAGCAGTTCAAAGCGCGCAGATCTAGGATTGACCGTAACCCACCACTCTTTTTGGGCATGATGAAGTACGGGCTGTAAAACCCGCTCCCCATCTCGGCTGGAGGGACCGGCTCTATCGCATCCTTACCCAGGAGGACTGCAATCTCCTCTCGCAAGACAGGGGTGGACAAGGGGCTGGCCGTGGTGAAATACACACCCATGAACTTGGGAGGCCGTTTCGCAAATTGAATCGCATAGCCAAGTCTGATTGTGCCTATGAGCCACCATGAAGGACTGGCCCGCGGTAACCAGACAGGCAGAGCCCTCGCTAATGGCTGAATCACTACAATCGCTTACGTACCTGCAGTGGGGCAGCATGGAGTGGGAGTGCTGATCCGGGAAGCGCTGGGGTTCCGCGGAAGAGCTGGAGGTGAGAGATTCACTCCCACCTCACTCCCATGCTCCAGGAGGGGGGCTGGAGGAGTGGGAGAAAGGAGCCCGTCCTCCCACAACTCGTGAACCACTGGCGAAATGCACCGACTCTGCGGGGCAGCACTCGCAGGTGGGCGCCCTCGGCGAGGATCAGCAGATGTGGATGGCTCGGCAGGCGGATCGGTCTTACGTTCCCGCCGATAGATAACCTTCCCCATCACATCTGACTGCTCACACACCCCCTTGAATTTCTGGGTGAATTCACCGACAGTGTCGCCGAACAGGCCAGCCTGGGATATGGGGAAGTCAATGTAATGTAATGTGTATTTATATAGCGTATTTATTGTGTATGGCCATACACCCAAAGCACTTTACAATTATTAGGGGGTTCTCTCCACTCCACCACCAGTGTGCAGCATCCACTTGGATGATGCGACGGCAGCCACAGGACAACGGCGCCAGTGCGCTCACCGCACACCAGCTATTGGTGTAGTGGAGAGACAGTGATAGAGCCAATTCGGAGGATGGGGATGATTGGAAGGCCATGATCGTAAGGGCCGATTGAGGGACTTTGGCCAGGACACTGGGGTTACACCCCTACTCTTTTACGAGAAGTGCTATGGGATATTTAATGACCACAGAGAGTCAGGACCTCGGTTTAACGTCTCATCCGAAAGACGGCGCCCACTGACAGTATAGTGTCCCCTTCACTTTTACTGGGGCATTAGGACTCACATAGACCGCAGGTTGAGCGCCCCCTGCTGGCCTCACTAACACCACTTCCGACAGCAACCTAGTTTTCCCATGTGGTCTCCCATCCAGGTACTGACCAGGCTCAGCCCTGCTTAGCTTCAGTGAGTAACCGCTCTTGGACTGCAGGGGTGATATAGCTGTGAGTCAAGAAAGCGAACTTTGTCGACTTTGTGCATATCTGCCAGGTTTAGCCAGAGGTGGCGCTCCTAGACCACTAATGTGGCCATCGTCCTTCCCAGCGCACATGCAGCGGACTTAGTGGTCCGAAGAGCATAATCGGTTGCGGTGCGCAGCTCGTGTAACAAGCCTGGGTCAGAACCACCCTCGTGCCGCTCAGCCAGCACCTGCGCTTGGTAGCGCTGGTAGGTGGCCATCGCGTGCAGGGCAGAAGCAACCTGGCCCGCGGCTCTGTAGGCTCTGGCTCCGAGGGAGGCAGATAACCTGCAGGCTTTGGACGGGAGACAAGGCGGACCACGCCAGGGGAGGCACCACGCGGACAAAGGTTGACCGCAATGGCACGCTCAATCTGTGGGATCACCTCATACCCCCTGGCTGCTCTGCCGTCAAGGGTGGTGAGGGCGGAGGTGCACACAGTTCGGGCAGAGAAAGGTGCCCTCCAAGACTGCGTGATCCTACTGTTCATCTCCGGGAAGAAGGGGACAGGAGGCCTCGAAGGTCTAGCCTTCTTATCCTCCATGTAGCACCCATCTAGTTGGTCCGGGCGCGGGGCTGGATGAAAAATCATCTCCAAACCCATGGCCGAAGCAGCTCGGGAAAGCACGGCTAACATGTCCACTTTGGGATCCGTCGCAGCGCTCACCACCCCAGAGGGGCAGACCCATCTGCCTGTCTTTCAATGTCCCAGGAGAGGGATGCCACCACCATCTCCTTGGGTATGATGGTGTCAGGTGGTTCCTCCTCCTCTGGAGCCTCAAACAGACAGGAATCAATTCAATTCATCTTTATTTGTATAGCGCTTTTACAATGTAGATTGT
>CAIGQQ010037819.1:5016762-5035957 GCA_903798035.1 Danio albolineatus | reverse complement strand
AATTCAATTCATCTTTATTTGTATAGCGCTTTTACAATGTAGATTGTGTCAAAGCAGCTTCACATGCATTATAAAAAATTTAAACAGTGTCAGTCCAGTTTCCAGTGTTGAAGTTCAGTTTAGTTCATTTCAGCGTGGTTTAATAATCACTGCTGAGAGTCCAAACACTGAATAGTAATCTGTCGATGCGCAGCCCTACAAGTCCCGAACCATGCAAGCCAGAGGCGACAGCGGCGAGGAAAAAACTTCACCAATTGGCGAAAGTGAAGAATTAAAAAACCTCGAGAGAAACCAGGCTCAGTTGGGCACGACCATTTCTCCTATGGCCAGACGTCTTGTGCAGAGCTGCAGTCTATGGCGCCGGGGCTGGAGAACGCTGGACATCCATCATGGAGAGACCACAGGCGGGTCACCGGCTGGTCAACAGACTGGCCCTTCGGAAACAATGCGAGGACTCGTCTGTCACAGGGATCGTCTTACAGGAATCTGTCTCAAGCTCTCCACTCCTTCATGACTACCACAGCAGCTGCTCAGGATACGGCATGGTCCAGGATTATGTAAACCTCGGGAATAATAAAAAACAGACTAACATGAGCGCAGATGCCATTCAAATTATAATGTGTTTTGGGAAGTGTTCCCGGCTCCGGTTGCCCTAAATAATGCAGACTAACAATCCTTTAGAGGATTTGGATTCCAAAGCATTTGTGTTTTATGTGTATGCTAATGTAAAGAGATGTGTCTTTAATCTAGTTTTAAACTGACAGAGTGTGTCTGCTTCCCGAACTGTGCTAGGAAGGCTGTTCCAGAGTTTAGGTGCCAGATAAGAGAAAGATCTACCACCTACAGTTGATTTTGATATTTTGGGAATAATTAATTGGACGTGATGGGCTATAATAAATCAGGAGCTCCTGCAAATACTTGGGAGCCAAGCCGTTCAGGGCTTTGTAGGTAGTCAGTAAGATTTTAAAATTTATACGATATTTAATAGGGAGCCAATGCAATGCTAAAAGAACTGGAGTAATATGATCATATTTCTTTGTTCTAGAAAGCACTCTAGCAGCTGCATTTTGAACTAGCTGAAGTTTGTTAATCAGGCCAACAGGGCAGCCGCCTAGTAATGCATTACAGTAATCTAATCGAGACGTCATGAAAGCATGAATGAGCTTTTCCGCATCAGACATTGATAGCATGTGTCGAAGTTTGGCAATATTTTTAAGATGAAAAAAAGCAGTTTTACAGATGCTTGAAATCTGGCCTTCAAATGACAGGCTGCTATCAAAAATCACCCCCAAATTTTTGACTGAAGATGAGGACTGAACTAAGAATCCATCAAGGGTTAGACAGTGTTCTAAGTTTTTGCGTGTGAGATTTTTGGGACCAATAAGCAAGACCTCAGTTTTATCTGAATTTAGTAATAAGAAGTTATGAGTCATCCAATTTTTAATATCAGCTATACAATCTGTTAATTTAGTAAATTCAAACAAATTACCAGGTTGAGAGGAGATATAAAGTTGTGTATCATCAGCATAACAGTGGAAGCTAACTCCATGTTTTTAAATGATATCACCTAGCGGTAGCATATACAGTGTGAAAAGTAAGGGACCAAGAACTGAGCCTTGTGGTACCCCACAGTGTACTTTTGATTTGTATGATGTCTCTTCATTAACTGATACAAATTGATAACGTTCAGATAGATAAGACCTGAACCAGGCCAATGCAGTTCCTGTAATACCAACATAATTTTCAAGCCTATCAAGGAGAATATTATGATTAATTGTATCAAATGCAGCACTGAGGTCCAATAGCACTAAAAGAGAGATGCAACCACGGTCGGACGACAGAAGGAGGTGTCTGACATCGTCTTTGCAAGTTCACACACCTCTTTAATATTACTTTTAGTGATCTCCGACTGACGTAGTCGAACATCATTAGCACCGACGTGGATAACGATCTTACTGAACTTACGTTTAGATTTAGCCAGTACTTTTAAATTTGACATGATGTCAGGCGCTCTAACTCCTGGCAGACATTTGACTATGGTGGCATTTGACTAGAGAGAGAGAGAGAGAGAGAGAGAAATGGACAGACAGACAAACAAATGGCGGGATGGATAGACAGACAGACAGACAGACAAACAGACAGACAGATGGAGGAACAGATAGATAAACGGATGGGGGAGGGCGGGGGGAAGGGGGGGAGGGAGAGAGAGAGAGAGAGAGAGAGAGAGAGAGAGAGAGAGAGACAAATGGACAGACAGACAAACAAATGGCCGGATGGATAGACAGACAGACAGACAGACAGATGGAGGAACAGATAGATAAACGGATGGACAGAGAGAGAGAGAGAGAGAGACACGCACACACACATACGCACACACACACATCTAGATGATTATAATTGAATCATTGTAAATATACTGATTATTCCTGTTTTTATTACTATTTTATCCAACAATGTTGATTGTTAAATGTACAGTGTTTTCTGATCTACTATTATTTTATTGATATAAATGAATATGATATATATGAATGATATGATATATTGAATAATAATATGATATATATGAATGATATGACATATTAAATAATAATATGATATACTGAATAATAATATGATATACTGAATAATAATATGATATATAGGAATGATATGACATATTAAATAATAATATGATATACTGAATAATATGATATATTGAATAATAATATGATATACCGGATAATAATGTGTATATATCTTTACATTTTTTTTTTACTTCTACTATTTACTGTGTTTACTGTGGTTTTTTCATTACATATTTATGTTCTTTTATTTTTTTATGTAAACTTTATAACTGCTTTGGCAATACATTTGTAAAATTTGTCATGCCAATAAAGCAACTATTGAATTGAATTGAATTGAATTGAATTGAGAGAGAAAGAGAGAGAACTGTAGAGAGAGAGAGAACTGGAGAGCGAGAGAGAGAGAGAGAGAGAACTGGAGAGAGAGAGAGAGAGAGAGAACTGGAGAGGGAGAGAGAGAGAACTGGAGAGAGAGAATACATGCACAAAGTGATTTATAATGTAATATAAAAGGTGTAAATAGGCGGATTATGTAATTAAACTGAACGACGCACGTGAGAGAATAGACAAGAGCTAGTAAACTAGAAAGTGAAAGCAAAATAAATAAATAGCGCGATAGGCGCGATCAAAATCTGGGTGAAATACAAAGGTGCAATACAAGGGAGCAGTCAGGCACGAGTAAGCAGATAAACTACGACACTCGTAGGAGGAAAAATAGGCGCGAATCAGCAATCAAACTGGAAAAGAGAGAGCACAAGCAAGCCGGAGTCTGAGTAAAAGCCCAACGGTGAGCTTTTTACAAGTGAGCTGCTTTGCTGTGACCGTGGAAGAGATTTAAAATTAAAGGGCTAGTAATTAACTTGATCGACAGAGTTTTATAATCTTGATAAGGGATTGTAAGCAGTTAAATCGGGCAGAGAAAACAAGCCAAAGATCAGCTAAGAAGTACTTACAGCTGGATTGTTGGAATGTTAGCTGCGATGCTAACATAGTGAGCTCACGGTTGCAGTACTAATATTTATGGATTTAGTATTTAAAAATGATCGGCGGAGTTTGATCGCGACGTCTAGTAATCAAATTTAAAATAAAAAACAACTTAGCAGCAGACGAGCTGAGCTAGAGCTAGACTCCGCTAGAGAGCAACAAACACACAGCTACACTCGGCTAGAGCAACAGGAAACAGAGCAACAGGAAGCAACAGGAAGGAGACACAAAATGAGAAATGAGACGACAAAATGAGAAATGCACAGGAGAGAGCATCTGACTTGGCGTTCTTAGATTCCGGCCTGTCAGATAGGGTAAAATTAAAACAGCCAAAGAAGAGGGCCCAGTGAGCCTGTCGGGAGCTCAGCCTCCTGGCTGAATGGACACATTTGAGATTTTTACGATCCGTCCTGACCAGAAAAGGCTTATAAAAGAAAAGGCACTTATAACCAGTGCCTCTGCCTCAAAGCTAACCTTACTGCCTACAACTCCCGATTACCTATGTCGTAATTCTGTTCAGAGGGACTCAGGCGGTTGGAAAAGAAGGCACAGGGATGCACTTTTCCATCCAGACGTGACCGTTGAGATAGGACCACTCCAACTCCAACATCAGAGGCATCTACCTCAACAATAAACTGCCATTGAGGATCTGGAATAGACAAGACAGGAGCAGAGATAAAATGGAATATTTTTAATTGATCTCCTGAACATCAACATTCCATTTGAACAGTACCTTAGGAGAGATGAGCCTGCATTTCTCCTGCTGACATTGTACATCTTAGGATCAGAATCGACTGGGCATGGAAAATGCACTTCTCCGCTTTAACATAGAGCTGGTTGTCCAGCAGCTGTTGTAGAACCTGGCAAACATGTTGAGTGTGTACCTGTGGGGAAGGGGAAAATATCATATTATTAAGGTACACAAAGACAAAGCTATTGACTAAGTCTCTCAGCACATTATTGACTAAGGCCTGTCTGGGGAGTCAACGGATCTTTCCAGTATCGAACATAACACAACCATATTATCCTTATAAGATTGATTGATGCCTACATGTCTGAGCTTTGATCTAATTTTCAAAGCTATCCACAGGCACCCAGCAAAAGTTTATCCACAGGATAACTTGACAGTCGCGATCACAAATGCTTGCTAATTAACTCTGCATCTTAAAACAATAAAAGAGGCTACATTCAAAGACCCCCTCAAACTGTTTTTTTTTTAGATAAGCTCCACAAGCCCTTTTGGTTCGCGCCTGTGACCCGTGCTGCAGGGGAATACACATTACTCAGGCAGACAAAGGAACCCTCAAAAAAGCTCCCAAAGTTTAAATGGACAGTCAAGTTAAACTGTGTTTGAGCAGTGTGTGCTTATTTTACGTTTTTGTAGGTTTTAGTGTGTACATGTTCGATGTGTTTAACATAACAGTTAATGGATAGTTAATGTGTCACGAGAAAAAGTCAGGAGAGGAATCAAGTGCAGGTAATAAAGTTTATTCAGTGGCTTGCAGGAGGGAACAAAAAAAAACAGCACTGGGAGCAGTGAAAAGCCACACAATAATTCTGGCAAAAAACAAGATTCAAGTCCAGCAGAGGACGCCCAGCAATCCAAAAAAAATAATCAGTTCTGCCAAGGAAAAAATGTAAAAAAGGAAAAACAATACCAAGTGGGTCCAGCAGGGGGTGCACGATGGTCCAAACAGCACTAGACCATAATGGGTCGAAAAAAACTAAAAATAAATATAAAGTGCACTGTGGTCCATTTGGCGGTTCCTCAAGGAAATACTACTGCGGTGCCAGCGGCCAGAAATAAAGCACTCAGGCGGGATGCAAGGCGACTAGAGAGGGAGCAGGAAGATCGTTGGTGGGCAATATAGAGGGGCTGGAGCAGGAAGTGTAGAGGAATGCGTCTGCCACGAAAAACGGCAGCATGAGCAACCTGACACTGAGAGAGACGGGGAAATAAGTCTAAACAAAACAAAACAGAAACTGGAATCTAGACGGTGACAAGACTAGACAAGACAAGACAAGAGCTGAAGACCAAAACGAAAGGCAAACATGCACGAACGATAAGGTACAAGAGACTGAGACTGAGACGAATAAATAGGGAGACTAATAGAGATAAAATTAGAGACATGTGCGCGTTATGAAATAATGATCTAATGAGTTAACTGATGAGTGGGTGGAGTGAGACAGCGGTGCACATGGCGAGCTGTCAAAACAACGCCATGTGTACCGAGAAAACAAACACAAAATGACCGTGACGACAACATGCAGGTGACAGACCATGACATAATGAGTTTTAACTATTGATGGTGAATAAAATCTAAAGAATGTTTTCGAAATATTTCATGTTTGGCATTGATTGAAAGCTAGGAAAGTCTCAAATGCATTGGTTTATATGAAGAAACTATACTATGAAAAATGTCCATGTTATAAAACTTTATTTTAATAACTTCCAGTCAAAGGCAGGTAACACAGGGCACTCACACAATGTGCCAACCCGGCCTCCTAGAGGAGTGAATGGGGGTGTGACCCCACTGCCCAGCTTCTCTGATTGGACAGTCACTGTGTAGGCCACACCTAACCCTAAGCCTACAAAACTTTGGACAAAGGAAATTTCTTCATCTTTGCTGCCGATCGTCTTTCTTGCCGGTCTTCTTTGCCAGTCATCAGTGTCGTCGATGACTGGACGTTGCGCTTCCCGTGCTGTGACCGTTACATCGCCTCGCCGGAAGCCTCGTTACATCACGCAGCAAACTTCTCTTACTGCCGGCTCGACCCCCAATCTGCAGTCATCATAACTACAGAAACCCCAGGAAGGACTTCACCTACCAAACTGCCTCGTCCAACATCCATATCCCTGGTAACCAACTACAAGCTTCGCTGAAAGTAAGGAAACCCCCCTTACCGAAGAGGGAATTCCAGTGCATCTTTGGAGTTGCTACGCTGACCAATAAGCTTCACTGGGATCTCCCTTTTGGACCAGTCGAGGAAACCAGAATTCCATCAGAACGCAAGTAACACAAACAAGGTTTCTATCCATTGCTGTAACTGGTGTGAATTATATTTAAGTAGTAAAGAAAAGCGAAATTCTCTGCTTTTATGGTTTCTCTCAGGTTGCAATGCTAAGAACTTAGCAAATGCTAGAAGTTGAATCCTTCCTCTCTCTCCATCATAACTCTCCATAAACTGCTTGTGTGTGTATGTGCGTTTGTGTGTTTTATGTAGACTAGAACGTTGTGTTATAGAGTAGCAATAAACTTTGTTTCGGTGTGTTGTGTGCTTTAGAAGTTAATGTCTCAGCTTCAGATACTGCTACCTTGCTCATTAAATAATTAAATATTGTTTTTATATTGTTATAGTTGGCCATGTAATAATATAATACAGGATTGCTTTACACCAACCATTCTATTTGCTGGACAAATATGTAGGTTAAAGTGTAAGCTTTTAATAATTATGATTTTTTATCAGTATGATTTCGTACATCGTGATTCCCGGCTCGAAAGTCAACTGTGTTTTCTCCTGGTAACCGATTTAGAATAGCTAACTAAATTCTTGTTGCCATTGTAATTTGCTAATTCTTAGCGAATTATTTAAAACGAGAGAGAAATGTAACCACGGTCTGACGACAGAAGGAGGTCATTTGTAACTCTTATGCTGTGTTTACACAAGACGCAGCAAGCGCGGAGAAATCATTTGATTTTTATTTGCTTCATTCGCGTGGACAAATCCACATGTTCGTGTGTCAAAATCCGCTTCATTCGCGCGTCAAATTCACTTGAGAACAGAAGCTTTATTGCTAAATGGCTAACATGGATTTTACAGAAAAAAAACTGTGTTTATGTACTTTATGAAGGCTGAAAAACAGCATCGATTTTTTTGGAGCCGTGTCTGAGTACACTAGATTCTTACAGAGGTGCACCGATTTCTATGAGTTCATAAACCCCTCCAGAAACTTAACCTGGATGATGGAAGCTTTCAGCGGTGCTTCTGACTGAGCTTAGCCCAGTTTGATGAACTGTTTTCGGTGTTGGTAGGAGGATTTTCCCCTGGGACCCTAACAACAGGTGCTACGTCATAATCACACCCCCACAAGAGCAAGCTCCTGATTGGTTAACGCGGCGCGAATGTCCGCTGACGTTTAGATTTTCGAACTGGAGCAAGTATATTTGATAGAAAAGGAAGGTTTGAAATGGGGTTATAATTTACCAGTTCTTTGGGATAAAGCTGTGTTTTTTTAATAAGAGGTTTAATGACAGCTAGTTTAAAAGGTATCACTGTTGCTTCTTTCCAGGAAGCTGGTATTTTAGCAGAAGACCAGACAAAGTTGAAATTATCCAATAGAAGGCATAGTAAACTATAAGGTAAGTGCTTTCAGAATAATGAATTTTATCTGGACCAATAGCTGTATCATGTGAACATTTGGTCACACTTTATTTTGATGGTCCGTTTGTTGAATTTAAGTTACATTGCAACTAATTCTCATTAGATTATAAGTAGACTGTTAGGTTGAGGTTAGGGTTGGGGTTAGGGGTAGAATTAGTGAAAGTTGACATGTACTTGCAAAGTTTCTTATTGTCAGTTAAATGTCTGTTGAATGTCAGTATCAACAGATATTAAGTACACAGTCTACTAATACTCAAATGGACCATCGAAATAAAGTGTTACCAAACATTTTAATGAACATTTTAAAGAGTTAATTAATTCTTTCATCTTAAAAGGTTGGTTATATACTTCCTTGTTATCAACAATTTTTTTTTATTTTTTTTACATTCCTATTATGCTCATATTAGATGAAATTCAGGAACTTCAGAATGAGTTCAGGATGAATTATTTTCAAAGGATTCAGCTTCTGTTTTTGCTATATCCATTTCTTTTGTCTGAAATATCCCTTGTTTTTCAATATGTTGAATATGAGATCCATTTTACATTCCTTTCATTTTACAAATCATGTTCCAGATCCTCTTCATGTTAAACTTGATACAAAGTGTTTCCAACTGTGTTTCTTTGCTTTGTTAATGTTTTTTGCGAGCTTGGGACCTAAAAATTGAGAAACAAATAAAATTTGTAGTTGATGGATGTTTTTTAAAAACATGTTCAGCCTTTTTCCGTGCTTCGATAGCTTTTTTTACATTGCTCATTAAAACATGGATTGGTCTTTCGTTGTGGTTTTGTTTATGTCTTGTGGAATGTGGAATTGTTTTATCTGCTATAGCAATTGACTGCTGAGTGAAAGATTGTTTGGAGGTCTGATTATCTTGGGTTGTTGAAATAAAATTTTCGAAAAACTGTTTAAAAAGTGAGCCAGTCTGCTTCCTTGAATTGCCAGCTTGATGGTCTAAGTTGTACTTCCATTTGTGGAAATGTAAGGATAATTCGAATGTGGTCACTCTCACATGGGTCATCCCAACCCTCCATGAACAATCAAGGAAAATGATCAGCACTGCATATTGTCAGATCATTTACAGTATAGGTACCATTGCCTAAATGAAGATATGTTTTTGTTCCATCGTTCACATAAATCATTATTTTCTATAAAAAATGTCATGGTTACTAATCTCAGACAATGGGAGTTGTCAGACGACCAATCACTCTGTTATCGGCCTCATCCGGAATGGTGACAAGTCTGCATACAGACAGGAGGTGGAGCGGCTGGCTTTATGGTGCAGATACAACAACCTGGAGCTGAACACGCTCAAAACGGCGGAGATGATAGTGGACTTTAGGAGAAACCCTCCTGCACTCCCCCCACTCACCATCATGAACAGCACTGTGGCTGCAGTGGAGTCATTCAGGTTCCTGGGCACCACCATCTCTCAGGATCTGAAGGGGGACACTCACATAGACTCTATTGTGAAGAAAGCCCAGCAGAGACTGTATTTCCTTTGTCAGCTGAGAAAGTTCAACATGCCACAGGAGCTGCTCGTGCAGTTCTACTCTGCTGTCATCCAATCCATCCTCTGCACTACAATCACCGTCTGGTTCGGCTCAGCTGCCAAATCTGACCTCCGTAGATTACAGCGAATAGTCCGGACTGCTGAACGAATAACTGGCACTACCCTTAATACACTTCAAGAACTGTACTCTTTCACAGTGAGTAAAAGGGCTCGCAAAATCACCCTGGATGCCTCACACCCAGCACACTTTCTGTTTGAACTGTTACCGTCTGGCCGGTGCTACAGAGCACCGAGCACAAAAACAGCCAGCCACAGGAAAAGTTTCTTTCCTCAGGCCATCTACCTCATGAACAGTTAATGTTTTTCCTATTCTGCAATAAACGTGCAATACTTTCTCATACGCACTTGTACACACCTCTATATAACAATGTACAATGCAATACTTCTTATGCATCTGTACACAGCACCTTATAACAATATACAATGCAATACTTCTCCTTACGCATTTGTACACAGCACCTTATAACAATATACAATGCAATACTTACGCATTTGTACACAGCACCTTATAACCTGTACATTTATAACAAATCTGTACATACATTTCAACATCCAGATTATTGGACTGACTGCTGATCTCTGTTTAATGTCTATCGTCTTCTTTTTTATATTTATTCTGTGTTGTCACTTGTCACTTTATGTACACTGGAAGCTTATGTAGCCAAAGCAAATTCCTTGTAAGTGTGAAGCACACTTGGCAATAAAACAGATTCTTATTCTGAGTCAGGTGCTGGGGGCCTTGGAGAAATTCTCTAGGGTTCGTCTGAAAAGGTAAACTTACTAGTAGAATAAAAAAATGCGCACGCATCTCCGGGTTAGGGAGCCTGGCACAGCAAGCATTTGTTGACACTGAGCCTAATTTTCTCCCGACTAATCGGGGTTACCCAATAATCTGGAAAAAACGGCTCCACTCGAAGGTTATAAAACCTTGCAAATGTATTAGGTGTTGTTCAGCCCGCAGCTCTGCAGATATCTGTGAGAGAGGCGCCGCGTGCTAATGCCTAGGAGGAAGCAACACTTTTAGTAGAGTGTGCTCTCACATTCAAGGGGCGCGGCTCGCCTTGGCGTTCATAAGCCAGTGTGATGGCATCAACTAACCAGTGGGGCAACCTCTGATTTGATACAGCACTTCTCTTCTGCCTACCACCATAACAGGTAAAGAGCTGTTCACAAGATCTTATGTTTTGCGTTCGTTCCACGTGAAGGCGCAAAGCGCGAATGGGACAAAGCAGTGAATAGGCTGAGCCTGCCACCTCCGAGGGCAACGCTTGCAGGTTCACCACCTGATCTCTAAACAGGGTGGTAGGAACCTTGGGCACGTAGCTGAGGCACGATTTGCTGACCGTAAATGCCTCCAGATCACAGACTCTCTTAAAGGACGCCAATGTGATCAGCAGAGCTGTCTTTATAGACAGGAATTTAAAAGATACTGATTCGAGTGGCTCAAACGGGTCTCTCTGCAGACCTGCCAGGACTACAGAGAGATCCCAAGAGGGCATGAGAGGGGAGCGGGGTGGATTTAAACGCTGCGCACCTCTTGAGGAACCGGATAATTAGATTATACTTCCCGAGCGTGTTCCCATCCACCGTGTCATGATGAGCAGAGTTAGCAGCCACGTAGACCTTCAGTGTGGAGGGCGACAGCCTACGCTTCAACTCCTCCTGAAGGAAGGATAACACAATGCTAATCTGGCAAGTTCGGGGGTCTTCTTGATGAGAAGCACACCACTCAGCGAATAGACTCCACTTCAGGGCGTAGGCATGCCTCGTAGAGGGTGTTCTAGCCTGAGTGATGGTGTTAACTACCGAGGGTGGTAAGTCTTCCGAGCTCCGTCTATGTACCACACGTGGAGGTTCCATAGATCTGAGCACGGGTGCCAGATGGTGTCCTGTCCCTGAGAGAGGAGGTCCTCCCTCAGAGGAATGTGCCAGAGAGGGGCCGCCGCGAGGAGTGAGAGCTCGGAAATCCAGGTCCAGTTGGGCCAGAGAGGCGCAACGAACAAGACCTGTTCCTCGTCCTCCCTGACTTTGCACAGTGTCTGTGCGATTAGACTCACTGGGGGAAACGCATACTTGTGTATGCCTGATGTCCAGCTGTGAGCCAGTGCATCCATGCCAAGGGGCCTCGGTCAGGGAGTAAAACACCTGGCAATGAGCGTTCTCGAGGGAAGAGCGCCCATATCAACTGGATCGCATCAGGGTAGAGTCTCCATTCCCCTCAGTGCACTAGCTGCCGTGAGAGCGAATCGGCTGCATGGTGAGAATGAGAATGAGAATGGCTCACAGCGATTCAGCTGCGTATGACTCCAGAGGAGCAGACGGTGAGTGAGCCGAGACATGCGGCGGGAGCGTATAACCCCCATACGGTTGATATAAGCCACCGTCGCCACGCTGTCTGTCCTGAACAGCATGTGTTTCTGCTCCATCACCGGTAAAAAGCGGCGGAGAGCCAGAAACACTGCCAACAGCTCTAGGCAGTTGATATGCCAATGCAGGCAGGGTCCGGACCACGAACCCGCAGCTGCATGCTCCTTGCACACGGCCCCCCAGCCCGTGCTGGAGGCATCTGTCGATACAACAACATGCCTGGATATTAGCCCTAGGGGCACAGCGGCCCGTAGAAAAGTCAAATCCATCCAGGGACTGAGGGTGCTTCGACACAGTGGAGTGACGTGCACCTGGTGCGTAACCGCGCGCCATGCCTGTCTGGGGGTTCGATCGTGAAGCCAGCGCTAAAGTGGTCTCATATGAAGCAAACCAAGCGGTGTGACAGCGGCTGTGGATGCCATATGCCCCAGGAGCCTCTGAAAAGATTTCAGTGGGACCACTATATTCCTGTCGAGCTCTTTCAGACAAGAAAGCATTAGCCTGGCCTCCTCGGAGAGGTGCGCTACCATGGTGATTGAATCCCCAGACAGCACGGGGCAAAGTTTGCTCTTCTCTCGGTTGACCCAAAACCCCAACTGGTCGAGGTGCTGAAGCACTTTGTCTCTGTGTATAATCAATTGATCCTGGGACGAGGCTATAATAAGCCTATCGTCAAGATAATTGAGGATGCGAATGCCCGAGAGCCAGAGAGGTGTTGTAATGACACCATCGGAGAGATCATTGACATGCCAGCGGAGGGGCAGCTCGGGAAGGGAGTGCTCACCCCGAGAAGCGGTGCGTCCTGAGGAAGAGCTGAAAATAAGAGAGTGCATCTTACCTTCCTCCTTGGATCCCGCGGTGAGACCAGAGTGAGAGAAAGTAGTCCGTTCTGGATCGTAGTGCACTCTAATGGCCCGTTTCCACTGCGTGGTACGGTACAGTACGGTTCGGTACGCTTTTAAGGCCGTTTCCACTGTCTAAAAGCGTACCGAACTGAACCGTACCATACCAATTTTTAGTCACCCTTTGCAAAGGGTCCCAAGCGTACCAAAGGGTGCTGTAAGGCGGAGCTAGACGCGCAGCTGAACGCCATTGGCTTACAGAGATACGTCATTTGCTTGCGCAACAAGCCAGAATGAAAACAAAAGACCCGCCATGTTTATTACACAGCCGAGAGACAATGCTCCAAAATAATATCAGCATATAATAACGAGTCATGGTCGACCCGAGCTTAAACAAACCTTGTCGTCGACTTGAACAGCCACAAAGCTGAGAGAAGAGCAGATTCTTATGGGTTACGAGCCCATAAGCGCGAGGGCGAGTGGTTTCGCTTTGTCGCATAAACGTCTGCTGTGTGTAGTTTTTCTGTAATTTGGTAACATCGGAGACTGTGTGGGGCTGTATGTGTTCATATATGCTGCATTTATTTATTTATTTTATTTAATCGCGGACAGTAGGCTATTTCGCATCATTGATCTAGTTATAATCAGATCATGTTCAGTCAGTAATGACATTTTTACACCAGTGTTTATGTGTATAATAAAGCCTCTGTTTTGTGAGAAGTGCCTCTCGTATGATTTGTGAACGACCCATAAAGCTTTACTGTAGATATTTCCTCGAGCTTAAATGACGTCGACAAACTTTCTGTCGTACACCACGCCCACCAAAAGAGTACCCTTTTGCAGTGGAAACGCAAGCCTGATAAAGGTGACCCGTACTGACCCGTACCGTACCACTCAGTGGAAACGAGCCATAAGGGTCTGTGGCAACAGTGCCCGGCATTGCGAGCTGGAAGGCAGAACGTCCCAGACTGGCAGTGCTCGGGTTTGCACATCTAGTGAGAGAGGAAACTGCTCTTTTGAAAATGTAGCCGCTGCCAGCCCGGAGGCCAGCAGCGGAGTTTTCAAAGTCGATGCAATAGACTGATGTTGTTGTCCTTGGCCCCCCCACCGAGGAAAGAGCAGGTCCCCTTTTCTCCGGATGGCTCGTCCCAGAGACGCTTCGCGATCCGTTTACCGGACTTAATGGCACCCTGGAGCAGGGGCGTTCCAGTCCCGCGAGTGGCTCGGCGTTGCTGCTTGGCCGGTGGAGCGGGCAGCGGAGGCGGAGCAGATGTTGAAGCCGCAGGTGGACGCCCTCGGCGAGGAACAGCCGAGGCGGATGGGGCAACAGGAGGAGCAGTTTTCCGAGCCCACTGATGGATGACTTCGCCCATCGCCTTGGACTGCTCTGCGAATTCCCCCACGGTGTTGCCGAACAGGCCAGTCTGGAAAATGGGAGCATTAAGAAAGTCTCTCATCTCCGCCAGAGGTGGCGCTCCTGGACCACTAATGTGGCCATTGTCTTCCCCAGGGCACAAGCAGGCGATTTGGTGGTCATGAGAGCATAATCGGTTGCCGCGCGGAGCTCATGCATTAAACCTGAGGAAGAACCACTCTCCTGCATCTCGGCCAGCTTCTCGGCTTGATATCGTTGATAGGTGGCCATAGTCACCCATACACAAAGTCCTACATGGGGAAGTTCAAAGCCATGGACATCCTCTCGATATACATTAAGGATACAGAAATGATATACTTGAGCATATAAACACAAGGTCTAAACTACTCAATTTACTCTATGCCAGCACCTTCTGGAAGGAATAAGAATTGTATGGTTGATTGTAAACCCAAAATAGTTCCAGGGCAGGTCCTGACAAGCCGAATGATCAGAACAGGCCTTTTCAACCTCAATGTGTTGTATAACTGGTAGCCGCAGCAAACTAAAATCCTTTAGCACAGGGATCTCTTCCTCCACTGACACGAGTCGCAACTCACAGCCAACAAGTTGCCCCATTTGTCGCCTGTTATGATCAGCAAGGGGGTGCTGGGGACCTATTCTACCTCGGGGGCCTATGGGGGGATATGGCTTATAGATGAATGAAGATTCTTGATACAGTGCAAACTGAGGGATTGGAAGTCACAGTTGTTCAGCTTAGGCTTAAATAACATAATCCTTTAATTATGTTATGCACTGTTGAAGGTGAAATATTCAAATGTCTTCCTATTTTTCTTTGAGGAACATTGTTTTTATACCCTTCAATAACTGTCTCACATATTTGTTGGCAAACTGGTGATCCTCAGTCCATCTAAAGGACTAGACCTTTCTTGGATGCTGCTTTTG
Source organism: Danio albolineatus (assembly GCA_903798035.1). Classification (NCBI taxonomy): domain Eukaryota; kingdom Metazoa; phylum Chordata; class Actinopteri; order Cypriniformes; family Danionidae; genus Danio; species Danio albolineatus. The sequence continues at coordinate 5,020,932 of CAIGQQ010037819.1, read as the reverse complement.
TATCAAATCACATCATTAATTAAACAATTGACCTGATTACTAGCCCTAAATTGCTGCTGTGTCACCTTTTTTGAAATGTGTTGCAAGAACTAAAAAAAATCATGAGGAACTCATTGAACAATGTTGTTGTATTGTCTGCAATAATATGCAAATTTAGAATCATTAATTTCTTTTTTATTTGCATTTTTTCATAATGTCCCAACCTTTTCTGATTTTGAGTTGTAACATAGTATCAAGAAGGAAATTAAATTCACTTACTTTCCCTGATGTAGAAGTTTTTGCACTGCATTCAATTGCAGTCACCTATGACTCTTCACGCAATTCTTGTACAATTGAGAAAGAGAAACACAAGGTTGAGGCAAGAAGGTTTGCAAAGTGACAATCTTATTTTCTTTAATTAACTTGATGCAAATGATTAGTGTTCAAAAATGTTTTGAGACATTTAAATTTATTTATACCACATAAGTTACATTTGCAGCTTTAGATGGAAACCTGGTTTGTATCAAGAAGGGAAAAAATTGACAACTTTCTCTTTTCCTGATGTGGAAGTTTTCTAACTACGTTCAATCATTGCCATTGATGACTCTTCACATAAGAAGGTGCTTAACAGGCCTACAGGTGCTGTCAGAGTTTAAATATCTCACAGTGAACAGGTTGATGGGGATGAGGTGATGCTAGCAGTGTAGTTTATTTATAGCCTTGTGTGATTTTTAGTTGTTGTGCTTGTATTCAGGCTTAAAAATTCAAAATAGTTATATTAATTTGTCAAGATGATCTCAATCGACAAAGGGTGAAGAAAACTATGGTTGAGCACAGAGCTTAGTTTTTGCAATAATCCTACTGGATTTTTGTCAAGGGAACCAGTGCAATGCTAACTACTGTTTTGCCTACAAAGTGACATCATAGTCCCACCAGCGTATTCATCAAATGTGTGAAAATGGGGGGTCCTCACAAGGCCATGTCGTGCCCATACCCCAATACACTACTGATTATTATAATCTAAATGAATAAAGACAGGTATATTTTACTTAAAGAGAGTCGTCACAACAACGTTTTGGAGACAACAGCCTGTGAAAAACAGCCTAAAATGATGCTCAACCCTCCTACACCTAACATTATCAGTGTCAAGAAGGAAATTAAATTAACTGAAGCTTTGTAATGTGTTGATTTTATTCTTTAACTCATTTGATGAAAACAGTAATAGTTTGCAATTGTTTTATGCAATATTTACATTTGCAGCTTTGGATAGAAACCTAGATCGTGTTAAGAAAAAAATTTAGTTAAACTATGTATTAAGAGACGAAAGTATCTGCGCCTGGTAATGGTTGTATATGCTATATAATGATGTCTAATTTAAGTGAATTCTCTAAAGATATTTTACCGGACTTTTATGATAGGGAATGGTAGAGTGGTAAGTTACCTAGAATATGGAAAGAGGCAATAATAATTCCAAATTGTAAAGCAGGGAAGGAAGGTAATAGGCCAATTGATTACTGGCCAATTGCATTAACTAATCGTATAAAGGTCAACATACCATATGGAAACTAAAGGATATGTTATAAATTATCAAAATGGATTCAAGAAAGGGAGAAGTACTATAGATTCTACAGTGTGTTTAGAGTATGAAATAAGGAGAGCACAGATTAATAAAGAAAAGGTAGTAGGATTTTTCTGGATATTGAGAAAGCTGATGACATGATGTAGAGAGAGGGCTTGATAATTAAATTAAATTAACAAAAGCAGGGATCGATGGAAAAAAATGGTAAGATGGATTAAAGACTTTTTATTTGGAAGAATTATCCAAGGTAAAGTGTATGGAGAATGGTATCCTCAAGGAAGCATAATTAGCCCCTTGTTATTTTCATGCACGATTAATGATGTATTTTCAGATATTGAGAATTAAATAGATTGTTCTCTTTTTGCAGATGATGGTGCAATCCGGAAACGTGTAAGGAATGTAGATTTTGTGGTAAGAAAAATGCAAACAGCTAAAGCAGTGGTGGAAAAACAGTCATATAAGTGGGGGTTTAGATTCTCTTTTGAAAAAACAAAGACACTTTTTTAAAGTTAATTTAAAAATTATATGGACAAATTTTTTTTTTTTTTTTTAAAACTAATTTTGGAATTATTAAATATTTTGAGGGGTATGGTATGATGAGAAGTTTAATTTTAAAGTACACATTGAGAAAATTGTGTATAACTGCAGGAAAGCACCGAATGTAATGAGATCTTTGCTGGGTGAGGACGGGGGAGCTGAAAGGGTAGCAATGAATAATTTTTATAATGGTTTAATATGATCAGTACTGGCTTATGGTTGTATAGTATTTCAATCTGCTATTGTAAGTGTTAAGGGAACTAGATAAAATTCAGTGTAAGCCATAACAATTACAAACAGTACGGGCTACCCCTAGCCGCAGCTCAGATTGAAACTAAAATGCCATTAGAACTTAGGAGGGTTCAGTTGACAATGAATTATTGTGTCAATATACAGGGGCATAACCCATCCACTTAAGGAAGTGGTAAAACCTTGTTGGGAAAAAATAAAGTCAGGAATCAAGAGTTTTGGGTGGATAGTACCAAAAGTGGCTGAAGATATGGAAATAAACAAGATGCCCATTAGTCCAACAGTACCATGGTCAATCACTCCTGAAGGGTTACTACTAAAATCCATTGTAGATACATCACTTGTAAAAAGAAGAGATGAGAGTCAAGAGGGCAATTTTAATATTCAAATGGTGCAAAAACATCTTAAAGAAATATTTTAATCATGTTTTAATATATACAGATGTATCTAAAGATAGAGGAAATAGAGTGGGGGTAGCACACACCATAATAGATTTTAGAATAAAAGTTATCAGAAGAATCTCAGATTATCTTTAAGTTTACCACTGGAAGACTGGAAAATGTGATTATTGTGGGCAAGAAGAAGAAATGGAACATGTTATTATGAAATGTCCAAAGTGCAATAGGGAAAAGAAAGTATTTATTTTAAAATTGAAAAGAGTTAAAGGGAATTTTGATTAAAGTGCTACAAAACAAGTCAGATGAGGACTGTGTAGAATTTTTTATTATATTTTTGAAAATGTCTAAATTAGATAAAATAATTTATATTGAAGCTGTGTAGGAAGTTTTTTTTGTTTGTTTGTTTTGTTTGTTTGTTTGTATTTTGTTTTGATTTGCCCTATGTTTATTTCTTATATAAACAGGGCCTGATGTCCCAGAGGTTTCAATGAATGGTGATTGTTTGATGTATACTTTCAATGAACTACACTGTGATCATTGATTGGTTTTCAAGGAACATACTAAATGTAGGGTTACCAGAAAATGTGGAACATCAGTGGGTGAACTATCATAGTATTCTGAGACTTTGATTGACACTGTCAGTGACTCTTTATTCTCTTTTACATTTCCCAGAGAGGGAATATGTGGATATCATTGCACTCAAACCTTCTTAAGGATATATTTACCACACATTCATTCATTCATTCATTTTCTTGTCGGCTTAGTCCCTTTATTAATCTGGGGTCGCCACAGCAGGATGAACCGCCAACTTATCCAGCATGTGTTTTACGCAGCGGATGCCCTTCCAGCCGCAACCCATCACTGGGAAACACTACGGACAATTTAGCTTACCAAATTCACCTGCACCGCAGGTCTTTGGACTGTGGGGGAAACCGGAGCACCCGGAGGAAACCCACGTGAACACGGGGAGAACATGCAAACTATTAACACACAGAAATGCCAACTGACCCAGCCGAGGCTCGAACCAGCAACCTTCTTGCTGTGAGGCGACAGCACTACCTACTGCACCACCGTGTCGCCCATATTTCCTCACCATCTATATAATTTAAACAGACTGCTTATGTTCAAAGACTGTGCAATTATAAATATTGATTGGCTTTGTTTGTGTGGTGTATACTTACACAGAAAAAACAGGCTTATGAAGTTACATTTTAGTATGACTGAAATTATGTGAACTGCCTCAGTGTAACATCATTTAGAGAGCTGTTACAGATGGAGCCCAAACAGGGCCGTTTGTAATTTGAATTTTATATAATTAGATTAAATAGTCTTTTGAATTGAAAAACACACACACACACACAAACACACAAACACACACACACACACACACACACACACACACACACACACACACACACACACACATAT
>CAIGQQ010037819.1:4962696-5011762 GCA_903798035.1 Danio albolineatus | reverse complement strand
ATTTATTTATTTATTTATTTATTTATTTATTTATTTATTTATTTATTTTTTTTTTTGTATTATTATTATCCTGTAAATATTCTGACGTTAAAATATACTGGTTTATTGTTATATATCACTTGTCTCAGAATTAGAACAATATAAATGATTAAATTATGAAGGTGAACAGGAATTTTATGAAAATTACAGCACAGACGTCCTATAAGCATACGTGATGAAGTGCATTTAAAATTGCCCCCTCTCTGTGTAAAAAGTATAAAGTGCGCTAGATGAAAAAGTACAAGTGCCACAGCACAGAGGGGGTATACAGAAAGCCAGACTTTTTGATTAATACTCCTCTAAATTAACTGTTTACTCTACAGACTCTTAACATTCACAGATTATGATAATTTTGTGACAGGCGGAAAGATTGATGTTTGAGAGCTTGTTTTAATTAATGGTTTTGTTTGTCTCTGGAGAATGAATTTTTTTTCTGCTCTTCTTCATAGTTGCTTTTGAACACTTTTTTTAAAGGAGCTTCTCTGCTATGTAATGGGACCCCCATGTGTGTTTTATAGTGTGTGAATAGAAAGAAAAAAAATGTCTACAATGATTATTTTGCGTTTGAAGGAGAGGCTAATCACACATTTCGTGGTGTTTGCTTTTTAACATTAATGTAGAAGTGTTTATCTCATTTTTATGACTTTTAAAAATGATCAGAAACAAAATTTGATTGTTTTGAGTGTGTGATTGTAGTACAATTGTTAACCTTTCTTTATATGCTATTATAGTTGAATGTTCCATATTATGTCAAAGTTTTAAGTAACTTTGTTTGAAATGCACTTAAAGTATCGTTATTTCAGCTCATGTTTATAATGGCTTGCTATGTAATTTCTTCATAAAAATACTTAATTAGGCTTAATCACAATGAAGACAAGTATTGTGTTGTTTATTCAATTCAATTCAAGTTTATTTGTGTAGCTCTTTTCACAACAATTAATATTCCAAAGCAACTTTACAAAAAGTGCTTGTTATTACATTACAGTCAAAATCAGAAAAGTCAAGGTGTTGTAAGGTGGACAGTGTATATAGTTAATTTAGAGATATGCAAAGTGTCCTTTTCAAAAAGTGTACAGGTATTTGTGTATTGCCAACACTATCTCATGGCAATTCGTAACTTTTGATTTAGTTGGTAATCCTTAGAAGGTTGGCATCACGTTATAAGGGTTCTATAGAAAATAATTTTTGTGAACATTTTTTGTTTGAGCATTTAAATTCATATAAAGTTCATATAAAGATCTTGAAATTGACTGCAAAATAATAAAAAAAGCTGTCAAAAAAACAAAGGTGGTAACTGGTATTCAAAACACACCTCCAAAAATGACACCATAAAAATGCATATAATTTTATACAATTATGTTATTATACCACTGTTGCTGATGAAAGTAGTTTTATTCCCTTGTAGGTCATTACTATATAGTATATACAAACAGAATACTATTATATACTACTCAATAAATATATATTATTCCAAATACTGACAGACAATGTAAGGAGAAAAATGTAATGTAATGTGTATTTATATAGTGCATTTATCGTGTATGGCCATACACCCAAATCGCTCACAATCATGAGTGGGGTCTCTTCACACCACCAGCACCAGTAGGCAGCATCCACTTTTATGATGTGAAGGCAGCCAGAGGATAAAGGCGCCAGTGTGCTGACCAAACACCAACTATTGGTGGAGTGGAGAGCCAGTGATAGAGCCAATTTGGTGGATGGAGATGATTGGTAAGGACAATTAAAAGACAATTTGGCCAGGACACCAGGGTTACACCCCAACTCTTTATGAGAAATGCCATGAGATCTTTTAATGAATGAGCCAGCACCTTGGTTAAACGTTATACTGTTCACTGAGATTATAGTATCCCCTTACTTTACTGGGGCAATAAGACTCACACACACCACAGGTTGAGTGCCCCTTGCTGACCTCACTAACACCACTTCCAACAGTAACCTAGTTTTCCTATGTAGTCTCCCATCCAAGTACTGACCAGGCTCAGCCCTGCTTAGCTTCAGTGAGTCTTGGGTCTAGGACTGCAGGGTAATATGGCTGTTGCTAAAAAGTAAAGCTGACAGGAACACAGCCGTTCCATTATTGCTACCTAAACATAGGGATTTTGGGAGACGGCCGCATGAGACAAAACCACTTTATAATAAACAAGCATAAAAAAGACTTTTGTAGTAAATCAGTGTTATTGTTATTTGTTTATTTCATTTCTTTTTTTCTTTTCTTTTTTTTTAAAAGAGAAAAAATATTCTTCAAAATATGTGATATTTTGTTTTTGTTGTGGCTGTACACTTTCTCCCTGCATGCCCTCCACAGGTAGCAACTGTTAAACAGTGAATTTTGGCTTCTCCGACCTGCCATCATTATGTAGAATTGCCTAAGGTCCAAACTCCTGCTCGATAACTCATGCCCCGTGCAAATTCCCATGCAAACACAGTCAATGCAAAACACATTTCCTGCTGTCAACAACATTGCTGGCGAGAATCAATCAACCGTTCATCCATTTACTCTCTTTGCATACCCTTATGTCAAAGAAAAAAGCGCTTCGAGACTCCACAGCTCTTCTGAGGCGATCGTTCCATCGTTCTGAAGAATCCATCAAGCCGTGTTTGATTGATAAGTCTGTCTGTGTGCACAGCAGTACAGCTACAGCAAATGGGGTGGCAAAGCGCGAGCTGACATAATGCAAGTCTGCTCAAGTTTGGGAGACAGACTGAGCATGTCCGTGGGGGGTAAAAGTTTGATGCGACATGCTACAAGACACACACAGCACTGGTGATGGCACACATAAGGTGCCCCCCTGTCCAACCCTCCCGCAAAGACAGAGTTCAGCATGGGTTTGTAGAAGTGTTTTAGTGCTTTACACCATTGTAGATTTTATGTTGCAATTTATTTTCAGATATACCAGCGTATGTTTATCAGTTGTGGCACAGTTGTTTTTGGAATAAACTTTTGATAGATCCAGCTTGAAAATACTTAAAACATGGATCACTGAAAAAGAATAGAAAAAAAGGAAAAGAAAATCTGTAAGTCATAGGAAGAAAATACATAATGTGCTAGTAAAAAGGTCCATTTCTACCTAGAATAATGGCCAACTTTTGTACATTTAAATTGTACATTTAAATCTTTACACATTAATCGATCACATCCAAAATGAATGAAATTAACCAGTTTTACGAGCTTGAGCATTTACTCTTTAAATTTAGAATGAAATCAAAATTTACTTTTCATAAATGTGCTTGTTGTAAATGTGTCTGCACATCATTATTTTGTAAAAAATTATTTCACCTTATAATCTTAAATATAATATTATAACCTTTCCTCCCCCCTTGAAACAACTTTTCTTCACTTCTGGTCGGTCTTGTGGAAGACCTATTGGGTTGGAAATAATGTGTGTCTTATTTCTGCCCTGCCATCATGGTAGGGAGTGGTTTAAATAAGTATGACATGATTCCATCTGAAAAATTTAGCTCCCCGTTCTTGTCACCATAGGTCATCTGAGAACATTCTGCACTAGAGGGTGCATGTCGACTGTGATTCTGGTGGACAGTAATCCTCCACAGCTGTGTACAAACTGACATTCAAATCATCCTCCATTGTGTTACCAACGCCCCTCTTGCAATGATCCAATAGGTTCCTAAAGTACAAAATCATGCACCTTCCTACATTTGTTTGTCATTTTAGAAACCATTTCAACTGGCTTACATCACCATATATGAACAAAAAAGCACAATCTTACCTTTTGGCCCATAGGTTATCATTCATACAAAAAAGACAAAATTTGTAGCAGTGTCAGGAAAAACAAAAAACAAAGACATTGATCAATAAATCCAAAGGGTTAAATTAATGGGTTAAATACTATGGACATTGGCAGACCTTGAAATGCACTTTACCTGTATAGCCAATGGGGAAGATAAATCTTAATTTCAGTTCATTTGTTCTTTGATAAACTTCCCAAAAACTAAAAAAAACTAAAATAAAATAATTTATGTATTGAAGAGTTTAAATAATGTTACATTAAATATGCGCAGAATTGCTTGTATTCAGTCATTGTTCATATATCTGAGAGATGTGTGAGACTTATGTGAATTTTATCTAGTGCAAGTGTATCAGAGGTTTGTCCACAGTGTTTAAAACAGAAAGAAGATAGTGTGGAAAGTGTTTTTCCTCATTAAGTGTTCCAAAGGTTTCAGGTATGTTTAGTTTGTTAAATCAAACTGAAAATATTCCTCTATGTGAATTAATTCAGACTTTGTCTCTTGACATTATTTAATAATTTCAGTTGTTCTAAAAAAATAAAATAAAAAAATAATAAAATCTGCATTAGGATTATGCACTAATTTCATGTTAATATTGCGCTGTGAATGTGTGTGGTGTATTTTGAGAACATTGTATGCTGAGTTTTGAGTATCACCTTGAATACATGTGAAAAGAACAACACAATGTTAATGTAATTTTTATTATATTTCCACATATTTATTTTTTTCATGTTTAATGTTTTTCCTGATTAAATGTCTTATCAACAAAGAGAGGTGCTGTCGCCGAGTGCATTTAAAAAAAAAAATTATTATGTGGAGATCATGACCCAGTACTCGGTAGTCTGTATAATTTTGCTAAGGGAAAGTTCTGATGTGTACAGACAAAGTGTAAACAAAGTAGCTTTGATAAGCAAGTATGCTGACAATCTAAATCTATATTGTTTACATATTTTGGGGAAATGTAGAAAAATTACAACCGGCCTTTTTGTGACCCTTCTTGGCTCAAATAGTTTACTTCTTAGGTCACTTCACTATGTTACACACAGCAGTTTGTAACTTTCTATTTAACTGGCCATGGGGCCATTCACATATTGTGTCTAAACCTCCACAAACACAGGGCACCTCCAAGAATATGTGTGCTTGGGGTCAATGTTCAAAAAAAGTTCACCTTTTGCCACCGTGTTAATAAATATTGAATGTACTGTATATCATTGTTGTTACTTCGAGTTATAATGAATAATAGAGCAATTTTCTGCTGTACAAACTACAGTACTTTATCAATATGTTTCCTGCATTAGGCTCACACATATACTCTGTACCATGGCTACTTGGTGCGTAAACACTGTCTTGGTAAGCTGTGATGGGCGTTTAGTTTCCAACACATGCACTAGACAGTTGCAACAGAATGGGTCATGGAGAAGTTTTGGAAAAGGAGGGATTTGTAAAAATTTATCACTGAACAAAACATCTTTTTTTTCTTTTTTTTTCCTAACATTTACAAAATATAATTAGAATTTATATACAACAATACATAAACAAACAACAGAACAGCAGAGGCAGCAAAACAAAACTGTCAAGCATAAGTCCCTTGATTATCAGCACAAAGTCTTTGGATCTAGGGTTAGATTTATCCAATAAAACTCGGCCCTATATTTTGATTTGTATTAGGAAGATGTGTCTTAATGAAAAAGATCCTTAAAAACAAGGCAATCTTAAGGCCAGTGTAATGGGTCTCACACTAGGGGCCAGCTGCACAAAATGTTATGCCCTCTGTGCTCAGAACAACCCCCCTATGTATAGCACATTATTCTTTGGGGGGTATGTTGAAGCGAAACGACCAATTCGCCTGTGGGACACGAGAGAGGAATATGGGCCCCCTCTTCAATTTAAGTCCCTAGGAGGGCCACCCAGCACCTGCTAACCAAAGGCAGTACTCATCAGAAAAGCATTTAGCGCGCTTGCTAACTCCAGGCCATAATTAGTGTGGGTAATTATTTACAGGCAGCACTGGGCAGAACTGGCCTAGCATAAACAAACAGGCGGCTTGGAGACACACGACAAACATCGTTAGCTCTTCGTTCATTTTCACCCAAACAGCAAAAACACTAGCAGCATGTAGACTCACTCCTGGGGCACTAAATTTCTGGTTTGAAAGCAATTCTTCCTCAAATAGCTAGCACATTTGAGACACACAAGCAGACTTATTGTAACATCTGTAATGTGCTTCTCACACACACACACACACACACACACACACACACACACACACACATATGTAAAGATACACACCCAGACTCATAGGCTCATGAATATGATAAAGTGTGAAATGACAGATTTATTTGTGTGTGGCTCCAGGGTTTTATCTCTAGCACAGTTCATCAACTCCTCAGCACGAGGACTACTAACCAACGCAGTTCCTGCACATGCTAATTACTGGACCATTGTTAGCTAAAACCTCGGTTCTGCTCCCATCAAAATATATGCTCTGCTTTTTATGACAATTTTATAAGACTGGGAAAAAGGAGTAAAGGTTTAAAATTCTGAGAATTTTTTAGTGCATGCTACAATACTAATGAGCTAATAACATTGTCAGCAAATTGAATATGCTGTTTTTGCAGAAAATCTTATTTATTTTTTCGGAGTGGCTATTTGCACTAAGTGTAAATAGCCTGCGTTATTGGCAGAAGCTATTTACACTAACTCAGTCCACGGTAGGTTTAACCAAGGTCAAAACTGTCGCGACATGCCTCAATCGGGGTCAAATGCTGGTCAAATTAAGGCGCGGATATTTGAATTTAGCGCGAGCGAAATCATGGGATCGATCAGATGTTGGATACGGTGAGGCGAATCAGAGCGGAGGAGCGCTTTAACCTGCTAATTTTTTGGTACGTTCTGTTTTTAACTTTATTGCATTTTTAAAAGTTCTATTATAGGTTTTTTAACGGCCATGGATACTACAAGTGGTATTATGTGTTTAGTCGGTTATTTTCACATCATGTAGAATGGTGTGTCTTGTTTTGTAACATTATGCTAATAATAGGGATGATAAGAATCATGAATTTGCATTACTTAATTGGCATATCGCTGTGATATACCATCGAAAAAGCTATTTATGTAAGACGATGTGTTCTACCTGTATTACTTACGAACACACAATATTGTTTGTAAAGTAAAATTGATTTCTCAAGTGCATTTTTCTAATCTCCACGGCTGCCATGCTTCCTATTCTAATTTTTGGGCATGTGACCATCTGATTTTTGAGCAAAAATAAATTTATATTAAGTTATTATAATTCTAATATCGATGAGAACAGCATATAAACATGCCTTACCAGAACATGCTGTTTTTTTAAATTAAATTTTTATTTATTTATTTTTTACACGCACTTCAATCAATGTGCATAAATTTGGCTTGAGGTTGAAGTTTTGAGATTTACATATTTAGTGAGTGTCTCTAAATTTCAGCATTTGTACACATTTAAAACAGGAACAGTATGAGAGATTCCATAAAACCAAGTTTAAAGTGATCATATAAGTGTCAGGTCTAACTTGCATCTTTTTATATTTTGGATATTTAAGGAAAAAACTAAACTAAAATGCTATTTTTTTCACTACCAATGGTAGTAACTGGTGTTGATGTTTAATTGTTTTTCAGGAAATGAAGAATATACTGTTAAGTATCAGTGTATTGTTAGTTCCAGTTTACCTTTGAATGAATGGAATACTTGGGAAAATTTACAACTGAAAATATTAACATTGCATATTGTGATTTTAGGTCTTTTAAATGATTGGACATGTCCAAAAATTACTTTTTTTTAATACCGAGCTGATTTCTGAATTTGAAAATTATTGTTTAAGTTATTTGTAATATGAGTAAACTATTGTTTATCAATTAAAGTATATATTTTCAACCTTTTCACTTATTAATTTAGTTTATTTCCTCAATAATGAATTTATTTATTACTTTGATGCTGCTATGCATATACATTTATATTGCCTATTATTTGTAAATGTTCCAGTATGTCACAGATTGGTCAGGCTCTCACGACACCCATTCACGCAGATCACCGTCACCTGAGTTTTAATGAGCACACAGCTGCAGCACATCCCCGAGCACCAGATATAAGCACAGCCCTCTGTTCGCTCAGTGTCCGGGCTCGTTCTTGCGAAAGCGGACACTAAGTGACAACCCAGCGTAGTCTCAACTCAGATATCCAAATATTGAACTTACCGAATCTCTGTTTCTTCTTCCTAGTCATCCTGGTCTTCCCGAGTCGTCCTGTCTTCAAGGTCTTCGTCTTCTGTGTATCCATCTGTCGTCAGTATCTGGTGTGTGCTGTCCATCCTCCTGTCTTCCATCACGTCTACCCAGTCACGGAGAGAAAGACCCATCATCCACACTTATCCTCCTGGCTATCCCTCATGTGCTCATTGTTGTCTGTCAATAAACTAACTATCGTTTCACTTACCTCTGTTCCCGTCTGCTTCATAACAGAAGCCCGGACCAACACTGTGACAACATGAGCACCCCCGATCACTTCCAAGAGCTGGTGGATCAGTTGAAGAGGATTCTCCTACCATCAGCTCCACTTCCCAACGCACCACCAGCACTGAGCACTTCCGCATCCACCACTTCTTCTTTGGTCCTTCCTTCCAGTCCCATGGCCCGACCAGCGCCCTACTCAGGCGGGGCGGAGGAGTGCAACGGATTTCTTCTACAATGTTCACTAATCTTTGACATGCAACCTTCTCTATATCCCTCAGATAAATCCAAGATAGCATATATCATCTCTCTACTCTCTGGACCTGCATTGAAATGGGCTGAAACCATCTGGAATCAAGCCGGGCCGGTAATGAATTCCATCTCTACATTCACGGATTACTTCAAGGAGGTGTTTGGACGTTCTGATGGAGAAGTGGCCGCCGGAGAACAACTGTATCATCTAAAACAAGGTACGATGTCTACACAGGATTATGCTCTCCGGTTTCGAACTCTAGCGGCTGCTAGTGGATGGAATGAGAGATCGTTACTGACCACCTACCGGCTCGGCTTGGAACCCACACTGCGCATTCAGCTGGCCGCCCTAGATGACACAATGGGTCTGGAAAAATTTATACAACATTCACTACGATGCTCCGACCGTCTCAGGACCTACCAACAGGATACAATCACCCCTTCTCCTGCACTCCTCCGATCGCCTGAGTCAAATTCCCCTCCAGAACCAGAACCTATGACTATTGAATCTGGAAGACTGACAACAGCTGAACGACAGAGGAGGCTGACCCGGGGTCTGTGCCTATATTGTGGTATCAACGGACACAATCGAATGGAGTGTCCCCTACGTCCCATACGGACTTCAGTGAGTGTGTTTAGTACGAGTATCGAGCAATGTAATCCTCTTACTTCCACTGTACAAATAACTACTTCTTCTGTGTCTCTCCATGTTACAGCACTTATCGACTCCGGGTCAGCAGGGAATTTCATATCCCAATCCCTCTGTCGTTAACTCAAACTCCGTACCGAAGCGTCCTCCCACATCTACCAGATACAACCGATAACCCAGTGTGCTCAATCCTCAACACGTATTCATCGTCAATGTGAAGACATTCTCCTTCAAGTGGGTCTACTGCATCAGGAGAGGATCCAATTTCTGGTTCTGGAGGGAGCAAACATGGACATCATATTAGGGCGCCCGTGGCTGGTGAAGCACGATCCCATCATCTCTTGGGGCACAGGAGAGATAAAGAAATGGGGAAGTGGATGTTCACCAACCTGTTTTCCCAGTCTGCCTCTACAAGGTCGAAAACCCATTTCCTTATTCGTGACATCCGTTGAAAGTCCTCCAGAGATGCAGTCCATCACCATTTCCCAAGATGTATTCCTCATTTCGAGACGTTTTCTGCCCCAAGAGAGCTTCCCAGCTACCTCCTCATCGGCCATGGGACTGTGCAATTGACCTAGTTCCAGATGCCCAGTTGCCTAGAGGTAGGATCTACCCGCTCTCGCTTCCGGAGACTAAGGCCATGGAAGATTACATACGGGAGGCTCTGAGTCAGGGGTATATTCGTCACTCCAAATCACCAGCAGCTTCCAGCTTCTTCTTTGTGGCCAAGAAGGACGGGGGGCTGCGACCATGTATCGATTACCGAATCCTGAATAATAGTACTGTAAAATACAGAAATCCTCTTCCTCTGGTACCATCCGCATTAGAACATCTGAGAGAAGCCAAGATCTTCACTAAGTTGGACCTCCGCAGCGCGTATAATTTGATAAGAATACGTGAGGGGGACCAATGGAAGACTGCCTTCGTGACCCCTACTGGCCATTATGAGTACCAGGTCATGCCCTATGGCCTGGTCAATGCCCCCTCCGTATTCCAACACTTCATTCATGAAGTCCTCCGGGAGTTTCTCCATTGATGTGTGATAGTATATATTGACGATATCCTCATCTACTCCCGGAGTGAGGCAGAACATCGCCAACACGTTGCGGAGGTCCTCCAAACTCTGAGAGAAAACCAGCTCTACCTCAAGGCAGAGAAGTGCTCCTTCCACCAAACATCTGTTCAATTCCTGGGGTACCATATCGATCAATCAGGTATCCGTATGGACAAGGGGAAGATTGATGCTGTTCTGTCCTGGACTGAGCCTACCACTATTAAAGAGCTCCAGAGATTTCTTGGGTTTGCCAACTTTTATCGGAGATTTATCAAGGATTACAGTATCATTACCACTCCTCTCACCAATCTCCTCAAAGATAAGCCCAAGAAATTATCCTGGTCCAGAGAAGCAGCCGCAGCCTTCCGCCTTCTAAAGAAGGAGTTCACCAAGGCCCCACTCCTGACTCATCCTGACCCAGATCTTCCTTTCGTCGTGGAAGTGGATGCCTCCACTACCGGTGTCGGGGCAGTATTACCCCAACATCACGGTACACCGCCCCGACTACATCCCTGTGCCTATTTCTCTCGGAAGCTGAGCCCGGCGGAGCAGAATTACAGTATCGGAGACCGGGAGCTCCTAGCGATCAAGCTCGCATTGGAGGAGTGGCGACACTGGTTGGAAGGAGCCCAACACCCTTTCCAGGTGATCACGGACCATAAGAACCTCCAGTACCTAAAGGAAGCAAAGAGGTTATGCCCACGTCAGGCCAGATGGTCTCTCTTCTTCTCACGATTCCATTTTTCCATTTCGTATCGTCCAGGATCTAAGGACCTTAGAGCAGATGCTCTTTCCCGTATGCATGAAGGTCACAATTACGAAGAACTTCCCACCAAGATTCTCCCTGAACACATCACCATCTGCCCGATCACCTGGACAAATCCTCCAGTCGTTGCCACTCCGGAGGTTCCCACTCCGCCGGGATGCCCTCCCCATCGGCAGTTCATCCCATCCGAACAACGGGTAGATCTTATCCACTCCTTACATACCTCGCTAGGCACTGGACATCCAGGGATCAACAACACTCTCTCGCTACTGTCCCAACGATTCTGGTGGCCGAATATGGCAAGGGATGTGAGAAGATATGTCAAGGGTTGTAAAGAGTGTGCCCAGTCAAAAAGTCCCCGTCATCTGCCAGCTGGAAAGCTTCATCCCTTGCCTATCCCGAATCGTCCCTGGTCACACCTAGGAGTGGACTTTATGACTGACCTACCTTAGTCAGAGGGTAACACATGCATTCTGGTCATCGTCGATAGATTTTCGAAATTTGTAAGACTGATTCCTCTGAAGGGGCTTCCCACAGCCTTTGAAACTGCTGATCAAATCTTCAATCAAGTCTTCAGGTCATTTGGAATACCCGAGGATATCGTATCGGACAGAGGTCCACAATTCATATCAAGATTGTGGAAAGCATTTTTTAAGCTCCTAGGTGTGACCGTCAGCCTCTCCTCAGGATACCACCCCCAGACAAATGGTCAAACTGAGAGAAAGATCCAGGAGGTGGGACGATTCTTGAGGACCTTCTGCAACGGTCACCAGAACTCCTGGAGCCAGTATCTGGGCTGGGCGGAGTATGCCCAAAATTCACTGCGGCAACCTACCACCGGACTCACGCCATTCCAGTGTGTATTAGGCTTCCAACCACCACTTTTCCCCTGGGATGGCGAACCATCTGATGTCCCCACAGTGGATCACTGGTTCCGGGAGAGCGAGAGAGTCTGGGACGAGGCACACCAACATCTTCAGAGGGCAGTTCGCAGAAATAAGGTCATCACCGATAGAAGAAGGTCTGAGGAACCCAGGTACACCCCAGGTCAAAAGGTGTGGCTTTCTACTCGGGACATCCGTATGCGACTGCCCTCTCGTAAACTAAGTCCCAGATTCATTGGTCCCTTCACCATATTGGAACAGGTCAACCCTGTAACCTACAAACTACAACTACCCTCACAGTATCGTATTCACCCTACCTTCCATGTGTCACTACTGAAACCTTACCACAACCCTGTTCTTCCCTCCACAGAGCCTGACCAAGAAGAGGAACCCCCTCCTCCACTTATGTTAGAAGAAGGAGCGGTCTATGCTGTGAAGGAGATTCTACGTTCCCGACGTCGTGGTGGGAGATTGGAGTACCTGGTGGACTGGGAGGGGTACGGTCCAGAAGAACGAACATGGGTCTCCAGAGCTGATATCCTTGATTCAACACTCATGTCTGAATTCCATGAAAACCATCCTGAATTCCCAGCACCTCACGGAAGAGGAAGACCACCACGACGCCGGAGGTCTAGGCCCTCAGGAGCGGGCCCTGGGGAGGGGGGTACTGTCACGGATTGGTCAGGCTCTCACGACACCCATTCACGCAGATCACCGTCACCTGAGTTTTAATGAGCACGCAGCTGCAACACATCCCCGAGCACCAGATATAAGCACAGCCCTCTGTTCGCTCCGTGTCCGGGCTCGTTCTTGCGAAAGCAGACACTGAGTGACAACCCAGCGTAGTCT
The DNA here is from genome assembly GCA_903798035.1 of Danio albolineatus. Classification (NCBI taxonomy): domain Eukaryota; kingdom Metazoa; phylum Chordata; class Actinopteri; order Cypriniformes; family Danionidae; genus Danio; species Danio albolineatus. The sequence goes on along the minus strand of CAIGQQ010037819.1, from coordinate 4,999,019 downwards.
CAACTCAGATATCCAAATATTGAACTTACCGAATCTCTGTTTCTTCTTCCTAGTCCTCCTGGTCTTCCCGAGTCGTCCTGTCTTCAAGTTCCTCGTCTTCTGTGTATCCATCTGTCGTCAATATCTAGTGTGTGCTGTCCATCCTCCTGTCTTCCATCACATCTACCCAGTCACGGAGAGAAAGACCCTTCATCTACACTTATCCTCCTGGCTATCCCTTATGTGCTCATTGTTGTCTGTCAATAAACCAACTATCGTTTTACTTACCTCTGTTCCCGTCTGCTTCATAACACCAACTAGATAATACAAAAATATATTACTTAAGATCTTTATGAACACATAAATTTACGGCATTGCCTTGACAGTGCTTTAATGTGGATGGCGACAGATTGCTGACCATACCATTTTTTTGTTTGTTTTTTTTTTGTTTTTTTAAATTTATTTTATTTTTTTATGCTTTAAACAACACATACATGACAATATAGTAATCAAAATAATGCCAGGGATATCAAACACAAATAACAATAGCACAAAAATAAATAAAAATAAATAATAACAAAAAATAGAAATAAAACAAACATAACAATCAAGAGTATAAATAATAATTAATAATAATAACTAAAAATTTTACAATTACATACAAGCAGGACCTTTTCATTAATCAAAAATTTTGACACTGGAGCACAATTGGACAGTTTTGATGGCCTTTCTATCAGCACTATGCTGAATAGTACAAAAGTAATTTTTCAGTTCCTTATAAAATACAGCAAAACAGGGTTTTTTGTTGGAAAATTTACACTTATGAATATAAAACTTAATTAACAAAATAAATAGGTTAATAACAAAAACTTCGTTGCTCAAATTATCATAATTAAAATATCCGAAAATTACATTTTCGAAATGCAATTTAAAATTAAAGAGTACCTTTTTTTTGATAAAGACAGAAGCATCATACCAAAGCTTTTTAACATAACCACAGTGCCAAAAGATGTGGGGTACAGTTTCCAAACGCGAAGAACAAAAAGAGCAATTTATATCAATATCCTTTTTAAATTTACTCAGGAAATGTTTAACCGGATATAATTTATGAATTAGTTTAAAAGATATTTCTTTTATCTTATTTTTAATAAAAAATTTGTGAAGTAATGACCAAATACTTTCCCATTCAGGAATTCTTACAAAATGATTCCAATAAGTAATAGAGCTAGGTTTGGAGACAACTTGGTTTAAAAAAAGAGAGCGAATAGATTTGTTATTTTTAGACTGTGAGAAACAAATTTTACCACACATTGTATGAACTAGACTAATTATGGGCATATGAATCTGAGTTACACCTCTAAATATGGAAACAACATTAGAAGTAATAGCAGAGAAAACAAGAGAAAATTCTTTGGGAGTTACAGGAAAGTTAAAATGCACAAGAAACTCATCATATGTCATAAGATATCCTTGAGTGTTAAACAACTGAGAAACTGAAACAATACCCTTTTCAAACCACCTCTCCAAAAAAATACTCTTGCGTTTATACAAAATACATCTATTGTTCCAAATAAAATAACGTTGTGGAGAAAAATTGTGCTTGTAGATCAGTTTCCACGCCAACAAGGCTAGAGCATGAAAAGCAAAAAGCTTTACTGGTAATTTCTCAATCTTATAATCACATAATAATTGAAATGAAAGACCTCCAAGTTGGTCAAAGATAAATTGGGAATAAAGTTCCAGAGAGAAGGCTTTTTCAAACAAAATTTTAACCAATTAATTTGAAGAGTATTATTTAGAGAAGAGAAATCCAGAAAGTCAAGACCTCCATTCATTCATTCATTTTCTTTTCAGCTTAGTCCCTTTATTAATCCGGGGTCGCCACAGCGGAATGAACCGCCAACTTATCTAGCATTTGTTTTACGCAGCGGATGCCCTTCCAGCCACAACCCATCTCTGGGAAACACATCCATACATTCTCATTCACACACATACACCACGGACAATTTAGCTTACTCAATTCACCTGTACCGCATGTCTTTGGACTGTGGGGGAAACCGGAGCACCCGGAGGAAACCCACGCAACCACGGGGAGAACATGCAAACTCCACACAGAAATGCCAACTGACCCAGCCAGGGATTGAACCAGCGACCTTCTTGCTGTGAGGCAAGACCTCAATTTTTAAGTGAATTTAAAACAACAGATTTACAGATATAGTGTACACAATTTTTCCATAAGAAATTAAATAAAATCGTATCAATGGACTTCACCGTTTTATTGTCTAGATATATGGTTGAAGCAAAATAGGTTAATCTAGAAATTATTTCTGCTTTTGAAAGAAGAACTCTGCCCCTTAAGGACAAATACCTTAATAACCAAAAATTGAATTTACTTTTTACCCTTTCAAAAACAGGGTTGAAATTTAAGGAAACTCGATCTTGTTCATTTTTTGATATGACAACACCTAAATAGTTAACAGCTTCTTTAACTGGTATACCTTCTACAGACAATAGCGGAGAATTTTTTAAGGCTAATATTTCACATTTTTTGAGATTAAGGTGCAAGCCTGAGGCATTAGAGAACAGCTAAATAGATTAGATAGCCTGATGAACCTGGTTTAAGTCTTTTAGAAATAAGGCTGTATCGTCCGCTAACTGACTAATTAAAATATTTCGACCAGCAATTTGGATTCCATCTAGCTTACTTGCCTTAATAAAGTGACAGAAGGCTTGGGCTACTATGAGAAGCAGATAAACAGAGGCTGGACAGCCTTGCCGAATTCCTCTTTCTAATAAAAATCTCTGTGTCGTTCCATGTCCTAATTTCACTGAGCTATTTCCCCCAGCATAAGCGTACTCATCGCATTACAAAAGTAGGGACCAAAACCAAATTTCTCTAAACAAAAAAAGATGAAAGGATGCTCAATGGTGTCAAAAGCTTTGAAAAAATCCAAAAACAAAATTAAACTATTATCCTGAATGAAATCGGAATAATCAATAAGGTCAAAAACAAGTCTAATGTTATTAAAAATGTGACCATTTTTCATAAAACCCGACTGATTTTCATCAATAATGGAGTTTAAAACCAACTTAAAACGCTTAGAAAAAATAAGAGCAAACAATTTATAATCGTTATTAGGTAAACTGATAGGTCTCCGGTTATCTAAGAGAAGAGTGTCCTTTTTAGGTTTAGGTATCAAACAAATGACACCTTGTTTCATACTAACAGAGAGCTCAGAGCAGTTTAAACTTTCTATAAACACTTGGAGAAGGAACGGAGATATTAATTCAGAATATAGTTTATAAAATTCAGCTGTTATCCCATCAGCACCAGGCGACTTGTTACTTTTTAGATGCAAAATTGCTTCCTTAACCTCATTAATAGTAATAGGTGAGTCACACATATTTTTTTCATCATTACTAATAGAGTTGACATTACCAAGAAATGTTGTAAAGGTCTCTAGATCTGCTGGATTAAATTTAGATTTATACAAATTTGAATAAAACTTATAACAAAATTGGGAAATTTCTTTGGAATTTTCAGAGACAAGCTCTCCAATTTTCAATTGACAAATAGAGTTATGTTTAGATCTATGTTTTTCAAGCTTGAAAAAGTAGGAAGACATCTGTTCACCATATTCAAGCCATCTTTGCCTTGACCTTATGAAAGCCCCTTCTGCTCTTAACTTATATAAATTATCCAACTTGAACTGTAAATCAATTAAATAGTCCTTCTGACTATCAGAAAGATTTTTCATGTTCATTTTCCAATAAGAGCAGCCCTCATTAAATTTCAAATCAGCAGAAAATAAAATTTTAATAGAAAATGCCTTATGATCTGTTGTTGAGATATCAATATAAATGTTCTCTTTGTCAAGATTTCTGGAGACTAACCAAAAATCTATTCTTGAAAGTCTAGACAGATTTTTATTGCTCCATGTATAAGCTCTATCATTCACATTTTTATTTCTCCATATATCTATAAGCTCCAACCTATCCATAAATGCTTTTAGAGTTTTATTTGAATTTGACCAGATGGCCACCTATCAAGAGATTCATTCAGGACAGTATTAAAATCTCCACCAATCGCTAAATATGCATTTGGGAATTTTGACTGCCAGTAAATGAGCTTATCTTCTAAAACAAATAGTAATTGTTCATTCTCACCTCTAGAATTATACCCGTAGTAATTAACAAGAATAAGGTTCACATTATAACACTTCAAAATAAATAAAATAAAATGCCCGCTTTCATCACAGTAAGTGTGCAACACGTCACCTGCAAAATTATTTTTTAAACTGGATACTCCAGCAGAGTGGTTTGTACCATGTGAGAACCATATCTCACTACCCCACTGCGATTTCCAAAAATTAACATCAGTAGCTTCAGAATGAGACTCTTGAAAGAAAACGAAATCAGAATTAAATTGTCTAGAAAACAAAAATAAGGCCTTGCGTTTAACAGCATCTCTTAAACCCCTGGCGTTTAAGGACACAACAGATAAAGACATTTAAAGAACACACAAACACTGGAACAATTAACCCGTTTAAGGAAAGTTCTGTTAGCTCAGATAACTTTTTTTTTTCTAATTATTAAAGATATATCCTCCAAAAAAGGTCTCGAAATAAAAAAAAACTCAAAAGAGCAGCACCATCTTAAACAATGAAAGTCAGCAAAAAGAACTTTTTTTTTCCTTCCCAACAAAAAGAGGCAGTCTCTAAATTGTATGCAACAGTTCCATATCAATGTCTGTAAAGTGCTCATAAAAAATCAAAGTCAGAATGTTAGACATCTGAAGGCACTTTATGTATGCAGCATAATTTCTCCCTGTCCTTGTATGTAAGCTCTGCCTCTGACAAAAAATGCCGTCTTCCTATCCACACGTGCTTTTTGAACCTCGGGCCATAGCTTATTTCTCCGTTCACGGTCTCCAGCTGAAAAATCTTCCATGAAACGCAGAGCATTCTCTTTCAAAAATGAAGAATTCTTCGTGGCTTTCCAGACAGCATCTCTGTAAGAACGAACAGAGAACTGCATAATGGTCACCCTGGGACGCTCCTTGGGACCACCTTGTTGCATCTTCCCGAGACGATGTACCACATCAATAACATCTGAGAGCTTATCCTTTGCACTTGGAAGAACATTTTGGCAGATTTTGACCACTTCAAGCCGAATGTCTTGCACAGATTCAGGAATTCCAGCTAACCTCAAATTACGTCTTCTCAAATACGTTTCCATATCATCTATCCTCCACTGCATTTGAACCACAGGCTGTTCAACATCATCCATGCGCCTCTCAAGAGTGGTAACTTTCTCAACGACAGCTTTCAGTTCAATGGACATATCCAAGATCTTTTTCTCTATTCCGTCTGATCGGCTGTTGATTAACTGAGTTATGTCTGACAGCTGTGACGAGATATCAGCTCGAGTGTCATCACTTGCTCTTTTCTTTATTACTGGCGATTTACACGGAGTAACAGGCAGTGCAGGAAACTCTTCTTTAGCTAAATAGAAGCCATCATCTTTGCTCATGCAAGAAACAGCATAATCATGGCCACTAGTGACCGGTGAGCATGCGTTAAAGCTAACGCTAGCCATCTTAGCATTAGCCGAAGAATTACCTGAGTGGCCACGCTTACGCCCCATGGCAATGCGATTCCGGGAAAACCGTGAATTTAACAACTAAACAAAGCAATATACACGGTGCACGACTAGTCAAAAGTTATTTTTGTACTATCTAAATATATATGGTGCACGAGCTCGTACATACACGTCTGATCAGGTAGCCATCTTGGCTCCTCCTCTTGCTGACCATACCATGCTAGACGGTTGCTCTGTTTACCACGAAAACCGGAACCGGAAATAGAGCGGCCGAACCGGAAGTAGAATTGACCGTTCATATTTTTAAATGAAACTCACAAATAAACATGAAATACTTATAAGAAACTCTTAGAAATACGTTTTAAACATTCTAAAGAATTTGTATACCTGTTTTTAACCCATTTAACTTATTTATTAAATGATTAATTGCCTTAAGGGCAACTGTTGTGTTCTCGTGCAGTGTGTTGTGACTGACTAAACACCGAGTTAAACCATAGCCAATGAAGACAGAGTCGTAGTAAGGTTGATCATTTACTGTCACTCTTCTTATTAGCATTTATGGTGAAAACTGCAATAAAACAATACAACACTTCTCAGAAATTGTGTTTTGACAGATATTTGCACCCAAATGCCCACAACATATACAGACCACAGTTCTCCCCACAGTAGGAATCACAATAGCAAAGAAACTAAAAAAAAACATTGTATTTTTTACTAAATAATCACTGACATAATGTCTTTAACATGTCTAGTGTACAAAACACAAATTTACGGCATTGTCTCTATAATGGTTTTAAGCGGATAATTTAAATTGTCCGAGAGAGCACATGTCTGACATGGCTTTCACCTAGAGCCAGGAACACTAACAGGAAGTGACTAAACAGGAAGTATGTTATAACACAAAAGTATTCCTTTTTACAAATGAAGAAGATTAATTAATTAAACTATGTATTTCACATTTTAACAAAGGGAATATGCATAAAAAATATTTAAAGAAGATATTTTAAAGTGAAACTTCTTAAAGGGCAACACAGTTACAACTAAGTACGCAATTTCGTCAGCAGTCTTTAGTCTGCTATGGTGACTCTTCACCCAATCATCCAAGTTCTCTGCCTCACTTTCCTCCAAATCCTGTACACCTAGAACATCTATACTGTAGGAAGGTGTATGTCCCTTGCAAACATCAAGTAAGTAAAAGGGAGACTAGCCCATGGATGTGTGGACGTGATTATTGTATGCCATCACTAGCTCTGGTAAGTGACTTTTCCATTCCTTCTTCTTCTCGGGTGGCAAGGTTCTCTGCATATGATGCATAGTGCGATTAAACCTCTCACACTGTGAGTTTCCTTGAGTATGGTAGGGACTGGTATGGCTCTTTCTGATAAAATACCCCTTAAACAGTTCCTTGATTACTTGTGATTCAAAGCATCTCCCCTAGTCTGAATGCAAACTTGCTGGGCATCCACAGTAGACAAACCAGTGTTTGATTAGGGACAGTGGTTTTTGCGGTTTGGTTTTTGGTAGGTACAGCAACAGTAAAGCGAGTAAACATATCAGTGAGAACAAAGACTTTTTCATGTCCTCTGGCTGACATTTCAAGCTGAGTGTAATCCATCGCCAGAACCTCTACTGGAGCTTTGATTCTCTGAGAAACATCCTTAGCAGGAGTACATCTTTTATACTGTCCAATCCATAACATGCTGGGCCAATAGTAGTTGTGCCTCATCAATGTCAAAGTACTGCTACCAGCAAAAGAGCCTCTATGTTCATGCTGGCTGTCATAAACTGAACATCGTAAAAGAGCTGGAAAACTTGCTGTCGTATTCGCTCTTCATCTACTCTGACCTGAAGAGAAAACATTTGCTTGGTTTAAGCTTCAGGCCATGCCACTTTAGCTGATCAAGACAAGCTCTAGTCTTTCACAGTGACTTTTGAAAACCCTGGAAAATACAATAATATCATCCAGGTATATCAAAAGAACATCAAAGGCCAGGTCCCCAAGTACCACTTTCATAAGGCACTAAAATGTGGCAGGTGCATTGCACAACTTGAACGGCATACATGCCCACTCAAACAATTCAAATGGGTGGTGACAACAGTCTTGTCATGGTCACATTTACTCACTGCCAACTGAAAGTATCTGGCTGTCAGATCCAGGGTAGAGACCAACTGAGCCTTCCCCACCGCAGCGGACCCTTCAACTCTAGGAAGTGGGTATGCATCTTAACATGTAACCTGATTCAGCTTTCTGTAATTACAAAAAGAAATAAAAATCACTGTCGTCTTTCTTCACAACTATCACGGCTGGAGACGCCCAAGGGCTCGTACTCTCTTTAAGGATGCCCTGTGACATGAGGTATTGTACTGTATATGCTTTTTGAAAGCTTGAAATACCTGTTGTGGTACCTGGCAGTGCCTCTGTTTTATTGGCGGAGCATCACCTGTGTAAATGTCATGCGTCACAGCCTGTGTGTATCCATAATTGCTGTCATTTGTGGACAATATATCTCTGAATTTTGCCAGAAAATGGTTCAGTTCTATTTGTGAGGGGGTGAGTTTCTCATAATTAAGAGATGTTGACTGCTTGAATTTTTATCACCCATCTAACATGGTGTTCCCTCCTCTCCTTCAAACTCCAGTGTATCCTCATGTCTTCTATGGCTCGCTTACTTGAGTTCATTACGTGCACTGGAACTTTGCCATTCGCTGTTTTTGTTAGTACATTGGCCACCAGGAATCCCTTTGGCAAACTTGCATCAGCAGGTTCAAATAAAACCCGGCACTTCACTTTGGGTGGCACTCTGCAACGGCCTTCAAATACACTTTCACTTTGTGGCGGGATGGTGATGGTCTGCTTCCCACTAACCTTGACAAACCCAATCTTGCCATCAGGGCTCTTGGAGTCAGTTTTCTGAACACTTGCGAGAACCCTTCTTATCTTTGCTTCTGCTGGTTATTTATACTTATTGGTTGCCTTTACACTCTCTATCATCACAAAAAATAATTAAACTCACTGATAATATTCATCCCAATGATTCCTGAAAGTCCCCTCATTTCTTATGTTTATGAGCTGGTGTCCTTCATCAGAAAGATGCACTTTTCTGGGAGAACCTTCCCCATGCACTCCACATTCCCTTGCATGAATAGCAGATAAATGGGCCATCACTGTCATTCAAGGGCTGTCTTCTTGGACAACTCTGCTGCAGTCACACTTCCGTGTTACCATGCACCACCTGAAGTTCTTCTCGGCTCAACACCCATGCATCATAAGTTTTTAAATGATATTGTTTTGCATGTGGGCGACACGGTGGTGCAGTAGGTAGTGCTGTCGCCTCACAGCAAGAAGGTCGCTGGTTCGAGCCTCAGCTGGGTCAGTTGGAATTTCTGTGTGAAGTTTGCATGTTCTCCCCGTGTTCGCATGGGTAGGCTAAATTGTCCGTAGTGTATGTGTGTGAATGAGAATGTATGGATGTTTCCCAGGGATGGGTTGCAGCAGGAAGGGCATCCGCTGTCTAAAACAAAATGCTGGATAAGTTGGCGGTTCATTCCGCTGTGGCGACCCCGGATTAATTAAGGGACTAAGCCGAAAAGAAAATGAATGAAGGAATGAATGATTTGCATGATTTATTCCTTTGAATCGCTGAATTCAAATATGTGTTTGAAAGACGCAAAAATCAAGAAAGATATTCAGTCTTTAGGCTTTTGGGCTAGTTATCAAAGTTACAAACGTCAAATAACACAAAAGTACTGGGATAACAGTTTATAGTTTAGATAAAACCACTGATGTTTATGGTAAAGATTAAAATCACCATTTTATGCTCAAAAATTAAAGTTGTAGGCAGTAATTACATCATTTAACTAATAGGTGGCAACAACCAGCCATCAAAAATATGCCACTGAATAATTCTTCAAAAATGACACATCTAGGAATTACGCTTTATGAGTGAATAACTGAATCATTCATTGAAAATGAGACTAAAATGAATATGGGTTGTACAAGTGATAATGTTAGATTTATACATTTAGCGTTATCAGCAACAGCAGTAGTAACAATGAATTTTTCACAGTACTGAATTTTTTACAATTTATTTTTATTCAGTTGATTATTTCTTCATGTTATTTTAAATAAAAGTACAGGTTTTAAGTCCTGTTTGTTGAAACCAAAAGTTTCTTGCAGTACTGTTTTTGTAATAAATGGAAAGCAAATTCCATTTGTCTCCTCCTCTTTTTGGCTTATCCGAAAAATGGTCTGATCCGTGACTAAAAAACCATAATGCAATCCTAACTGTGAGATTTGTGATCCGTTACACCACTAATCATTATTGCTGCAGTAACTGTAACTACAGCTTTCAAGAATCTCACAATATCCATTTAGCATTGTGTGATACGGCTAGTAGGAATGGCAATTTTGGTCTAGACCTTTCGGATTTATTTCCAAAGGGATAGTTGACTCAAAATTGAAAATGTCATGTTAACTTACTTATACCCACAGTTCATCCAAGAAGTGACCTTTTCTCTTCAGTAGGACAATTAAAGAAGATTTTAGCCCAATCTGCAGTTTTTTGTGATTTGTATAATAGCAGTGAATGACGACAGGTCTTTTTAGATGAAAAGAAATGCATACAAATGAGTCCAAATCTATAGCCATTGCTCCTGATGGCACACTGATGTCTTTTGAAGCGAAACATTTGGTCCTTGTAAAAAATATTATTATTAGCTTTAATACACAGTTTAATCAAACACAGGGGTGCAAACTTGTAATCTTGGATAGATATTGGGGATTGCATCACCAGCTCCTGCAAATAAGAGGACTACATTCAAACTAAATGTGCACATGCATCAAGAACTGTTTGACCAGACTGTGGTTTAAAGCTAAAAATATAATGTTTAATCTTTTGCACTGACGAATCATTTAACTTCACAAGACCTTAGTGTGTAATCAGGAGCCACGGTTGTTTAGATTTATCTGTATGCTTTTTAATAATAATAATAATAGTAATAATAATAAAAACATTCACTGTCATTATATGAATTACTAAGGACCACAGACTCAGCTAAAAACTTTAAAGTTCTACAAAAGAAAAAAGGTCACCTACATCTTGAATGACCTTTGGGTGAGTAAATGAACAGAAAATGTTTATTTTTATGTGAACTATGCCCTTTAATTAAAAAAATTAAAAATGTACTTTATACAGCTATACTTCAGCACCCAATGCGTAAACAAATTGTGAGGAATCAGTTTGGACCAAAAGTTATTAATCAAGCACTATTTAATATATTTGTATGAGAGAACGGACATGAACAAGTTGTCTTTGGCATCTACAGCATTAATGCTGAGGGAGGTGATGCCACCACCGCTCCAGTGGATGTTGGAATAGTTACAATGTCGTCACAATACAAAAACATAAATTTCCCACTAACATTTGCATTTTTCTAAACACAGCAGATTGGCCACTGTTCACATGCTCAAAATGAAATGACTGTGATTGGCCGTGAAGGTCATCAGTTCACCTAACCTCACAGCTGTTTACTAAGTGTAACCACAGATACAAGGACGCTGGAGTGTTTTAAAGCTACGAAAATCAGTCAATCCATCAGCGGATCGCTCGTATGTCAGCTCATAGACAGACCAGATGATCTACGTGACTTTGAAATGCTAGAGTGTCCCTGTATCTGTTGTTACATTCAGTCAACAGCGGTGAAGTTCAGTGAACCGATGACGTTCATGGCCAATCACAGTGATTTCTGTTGAGCACATGAACACAATGGAAAATCATAGGTGTTTAAGAACGCGCTCAACCGCACTCAAATGTTTGTAGGAAATGGCTGTTTTAAAATTACAATATCAATTCGTGACAACACCAGAACCAACACAGCTGAATTGTGTTTAATATGAAGACAGTTTGCATATAAAACCGTTTTATTTGAAAAACACTTGACACCTTTTTGTTTGTTTTATTTTTGTTTGCGTGTGAGATATTACTATTCTGGCTGACATGTTTGTCTGTCATGTAAAGTGTCCAGAGTTATTTAATTTTTTTTAATAAGGTCAACATAAACTTTTAAACTTGTGTGTTTTTTGTTGTTGTTGTTGTTTTTTACACAATACTGCGAATTTGATGATTTTCATTTATTAAATTTTTTTGAAAATCAGTAACTGTTTAATGTGTCAAAGTTGACCCCTTAGGTTAAAACAAAATAATATCCTGTTGGCGTGTTAAGGTATGTTAAAGATATATATATTTTTTTAAATCTTCCTCCAGGTGGATGGACATTCAAACAAACTACATATGTTCAAAAACAAAATTTGTGAGTAAAAAAAACACTGATCTATTAAAATTTTGTGGAATTTAACATGAAGGTCTTGTTTGCACTTGTAACGGATTTACTGCACTTGATACACAACTGTTTAGGGTGACGTTTATTTTTCCATGTAAAGTGTCCCTAGTCAACCATTTTTTTTATGCTGGTATATTGTACTTTATTATTATTTTTTAATTATTATTATTTGTGACTGCTTAAATTTGACCACTCAGGTTTGAACAAAATAGTGCAATATTGGAATGTACTGTGTAAATCATTAACATGATTACATATTAACACATAGCAACTTCTATGCTGCATTTCAAACAGTGCACAACAGTTTGAAAAAAAAAAAGCCCTTGAATCAGTAATTGTCATGGCTGGTTTACCTCACAAAGGTACAGAATTAATCAAAACACACTTTAATTTACTTGACACTCACTGGAAACATCGACATACAGGATTCATGGGGCACAGAAAACATAGAATGACATTTAACACTGTACAAGGAATGAGCTAAACACAGGAACTAAAAGACAGAGTACATAATAGGACTAATTACAAACAGGGGAGAGACGCAGGGGAAACTCATGAGACTAACAACAGGTGGGAAAACTGATCAAAGGGTGATGACAACAGAAGCACATGAAACGACACAGACCCTGGCTGTTTCTCAATTCCAAGAACGCAGAGAACGGACTTGTGTTCATGTGGAGACCGGTCTTGCCAGGTCACATCGGAAGAACGAACTCGGGAGACCGCGAGGACAGAGAGCGCGTCCTGTGAGAAATGAGATGCTGCATTCTTCCTGATGGTCACGTGACCCTTGCGCGTCTTTAACTGAAAATTACTTAATCATTACAGCATTTATACAGTGATTTATTGTTTTCCCCCTGTTTCACAATATATACTGTGCATAAAGATTTCAGAAATACACGCTGCTGATCACAAATGAAATCTTTTGATACGAATGTCAACAAATAAACATCCTTAATGTGTCTATGCCTTTAATAAGATTTTTATGCTAATGTTTACTTTTACCGTCTCATTTAGGGAAACTTCTGAGGTAAATAAGTTATATCTCTGAACTTTAATAATAAATCTACATGAAATGCTGCGCTTCCCACCTCCAGTCGCAATGACTTCTGGGACTTCTGAAGCGAGTTCGGTCCTCAAGTCTGCATCGGTGCGTCCTCGATATCAAGAACAAATCCGGGAGCTTTCACGCGTCCTCTGTTCTTGCGGTCTTGAGTTTTGGAACTGAACTTTGGCAGTTGATGATGACGTTACACGAGAACACAAGGACGCAAGATCGCTGAAGAACACATATTGAGAAACAGCCCCTGACAGTAATGTTAATGGTATATGTTGTGTTGGTGAATAAAGGAAATAACAAATGTTAGCTGAGTTTACTTAAGTAATTTGTGTGGAACCTGACAAACTAGAGCTAATTCAAACTAACTAGTAAAAATGTAATTAAGTAAAATAGTTTCGTACTTTCTCCTGAAAGGGAAGTTGTGCACCAATATATAAAGCATATCACCATTCTTTGGATAACTAATTTACCAGGAGGAGGTTGTATTTGAGAGTGCACCAAAAAAATTGCACATCAGCAGTATATATTTGAGAGCGCCAAGAACTTTTTTTGCATGAACAGAAGAAAACGTTAAACAAGTAAAGATATTCCTACGGTCATATTACATAGATGAGCTCTCGACTTAAAAATTTGTAATAAAATTTGTCATTAAAATAACTCTGTACTCTTTGCATGTTCTCCCCATGTTCGCGTGGTTCTCCACTCAGCAGAGGAGTGAATCTAATGATGAAAGATGATTATGACATTTCTAATATATCTGTTACTCATACACACATAGTGTGTAAATTCGAGTTTTGTGAATTGTAATTGATTTGCATTTTTTTTTTTCCTTTGTACTTTAGTGCAGAGTAGTGACGGGTCGTTCTTGAATCATTTGTTCATTTTGAACAAATCTTTAATGTGACTCGAGAACGATGAGTTTTTTCAGGGAATGATTTGTTCATTCGCGTATGCGCACATTTGTGCAGGTGGAGGAGAAGATTAGTTCATTTTTTGAGTCTTCTATAGGGTTTGAGTCATTTGTTCATCATGTTAAAAAGACAGATGCCAATCATATGCATTTAGAGCCTGAAAAAGATTTGATCCGTTCATCTCTCGAGTCCTGAGAGATCCGGCAAGATGGTGGTTAGGGTGCATTGTATGTTCTGAGTTCTCCAGGACTGTCCCAGGTTTTTATATACATTTCGCCTCTTAAAGATATAAGTTGCTCTTCTTGCAAGTGCTAAAAAAGATTATATTATAAAACATCAAGAAAGTGCAAAATGACAACAGTCAAAATTTTTTTTGCTGTATCACGTAGCTTGTCTGTCACGGTTCATGGATCTGTATGTTCCTTTCTGTATGTCTGTGTGCATATGCTTGTGGGTGTGTCTATCTGGTTGTGCGAGTGTGTTTGTTTGGGTATAATAGCCTGGCTGTCTGGTGCTTACCTGATCAGCTGTGCGATCACGTGGAGGGAATCATTCAGCCGGCTCGTTAGCATCAGCAGCTGTGGCTTGTTATCTCGGCTACTTATACCCAGTGTCTTTGTCATCTTGTTGTCGGTGCGTTGTTTCCCAATGTGTCTGTGTGTTCCAGGCTCAGTTCGTGTACTTGCTGGTGGTGAGTCGATGTAACCTGCATTCCTTGGATGTTATCTCTGTGGCTAGTATCTGCTTCCTGATCTGTCCTTGTGATCTTCATATGAGCTTCGTTTGTGACTGTTACTGCCTGCTCTGCTGTCTGAAGTTTCCTGCAGCAGTTTACTGTGTTGTTCCCTTGAAGAGTGCCACAGATGTATTGCATCGTTTCCTGAGAAGTATCTGGCTCATTGCATCGTCTCCTGAGAAGTATCGCTGGCTTTATCCAACGCTTCATTCACAAACTCTGAATTATTGAGTGCATTCTAACATTAAATTCATTTTACATTTGGGTCTTCTCTTGTGTAACGTAACAGAACGAACCAACCATCATGGACCTAGCGAGAGTCTCGGAGTTCCACGAGTTTTTAAGCCACAGTTCTGCACGACTGGATCAACAAGACGAGAATCTGAAGATTACTAGCCAAGCCATCCAAGCTCTGGTCACTCAAGTGTCGAATCTCACAACCCAGGTTCAGAGACTGGGAGCAGATCTAAGTTCCGGTACGTCTTCAGAAGCTCCGCCCACCACGGCACCAGCTAAACCCGAGAGTGGGAGACTCCGCTCTACTGAGCCACGACTTCCACCACCGAGATATATCCAACTGCAGGGCCGCTGAACCACACACGTTTCAGGCTCACACACAATCTAGCGCACACAATCTAGGCAAACCATATATGGTAACTAACTAACTCCTTAGGAGCATTATCGCTACCTACTGTATTTCACAAATATGGCCCGTGCTGACTTTATTCAAGTATTCACATACACAAAGAAAACATAACAGACTGTCTAATTTTAGGATTAAGTGTAATAAACTAATTCAGGATCTTGATATTGTCATACTTGGTTAAAATGTGTCACATTAAAATGAATTAAATAGTTAATTTAATATAGCTATAAACTGATTACTGATTTAAACTACTATCTTTTACTAAACTGTAGCAACTGTTAGTAATGCACACACACACACTCACACATATATATAATATGTATATATATATAATTTTTATTACTATTATTAACAGTTAGTTTGTTTGTATTGATAAATTTGTTGCAAATATAATTACCACAAATTACCAGTACTTTATGGTTTAAAAACAATATATTACTATAAACTACTATAGTATTTAATGTGGGAAATCATTAATAAAAAAGTTATTAGAAAATTAAGCAAATAAATACTATTCAATTGCTTGAGTAAAATATAGTGTTTTACATTTATTACATGTAAAAATATTAATTTTTTACAAATAAGGATGTATTATTGCCTACATATTAACTTGCTATTATTTCCTTCTTTAAAAATGTATCCATTATATAAATTAAACATGTCCAATTTAGATCGTTTAGCAAGACCAGGAAACGAGTATTTGCTATATTGACTCTGTCAGATAAATAATGACTGATCATCTATGATGACTGATAGAGAACTGCTCAGTCTATTATATTGAATGGCGATCGGACACAATGCTCCCCATTCGCCCGTCTCGATCTCAATATTTGTGAAACAGTAAACACTATTGTTTATTGTGTACAATATTTATTAACAATATATATGAATATATTGATGACGATGTCCGAGAAGACGTTAATAACATTAACATCCGTCGTAACCATATATGGTTTGCCTAGATTGTGTGCGCTAGGTTGTGTGTGCCTGAAACGTGTGTGGTTCTGCAGGCCTGCAGCTGGATATTATTGCCACCACCAGCATGTTATTCCGGTGAGCCCGTCTTGTCAATAATTTTTAGCCAAATGCTCACTTTATATCACTTTACAACCATCGTCATTTCCCACTGAAGAGAGCAAGGTGGCATTTGTGATCAACTTACTATCTGGCAGAGCGGCTTTATGGGGTACTACTGTCTGGGAGAAGAAACTGCCTTGCTGCACATCCTTCCAATCGTTTTCTGATGAATTAAAGTTCGACAAGGAAATTCGAGTGTTGCAGATTTTTCCATTGATTTTCGTACGCTTGCCGCTAAATGTAAATGGAATGATGAAGCTCAGTGGGATATGTTTTTTCACGGATTATCAGAGCACGTAAAGGATGAAATCTACGCGATGGATCTGCCCAAGACACTAGATGGCCTCATTGATCTTGCAACCAGAGTGGACGCCCGGTTACGTCACAGAGCACCCAACGCACACACACAGCACGGAAAGCTCCGCACCAGAGACATGGCCACACCCGACTCTCTCTCCTCTTCTCGTCTTGAAACCAACTCATCTGTTCTGGAGCCTGAACCCATGCAAATGGGCAGATTTAGACTTTCCGTGGAGGAGAGACGTCGATCAGAAGGATTATGCATTTATTGTGGAGGAGCAGGACATTTTGTGGCTTCCTGTCAACTTAGAAATAAAAGTCCACCCAGGGGTAAGAGTTTATTGGCAGGAGAAATCAGACTAAATGAGTCCTCGTTCACCACTACCACCCTCCCAGTAAAACTGTGTTTTGATTCTGTCACTCACGATTGTGAAGCTCTTCTTGATTCAGGAGCTGAAGGAAATTTCATTAACTCAAAACTTGCTTACAGATTGAAGCTTCCTGTGACTCCTCTCTCTTCACCCATTGCTGTGCATGCTCTTAGTGGGCTCTCGCTTCCTTCTATTACTCATTCCACTGGTCCTGTAAAACTTATAACGTCTGGTAATCATGTTGAAAAAAATTATTTTTTTCTAACAGAAACTGTCGCCACTCCGGTGATACTTGGACATCCCTGGCTGGTGTTACACAAGCCTCATATCAATTGGGTTCATAATTCTGTGTTTTCCTGGAGCGAGAGCTGTCACGAGCAGGGGCGCCGTTAAGGGGGGGAAAGTTAGGACGATTCTAAGGGCCCATGTACTCTAGGGGCCCCCAGAGATCTGCTTTATAATTAATATCAATACTATAATGTAATATAAATTATTAATGTATCTCTAAATTACAAGTAAAACAATTTATTAGAAAAAAAAAACGGCTTATATCGGCCTCTCGTGTCTGTCGCTGTCAAATCGCACCCCCCTCCTTTCACTGTATGGTTCAGTCCGTCAGTAGCGGGAAGAGAGTTGATGCTTTGAGAGCGATCGTCAGGTAAACTGTCAAAGCAGCGATGGTTAACACAGATTAAATCCGGTCATCAAAAATGAAAAGAGAGGCTACAAAAAGCAGAGAGAGAGAAAAAGGGATGGCAGTTGCTATCACCGTTTTTTGAAAAGAAAGGTAACGTCATGTCTATTCACAGAGCTTTCTTTTTGCGGTAATGATAGCGCCGCTAGTTTAATTTATTTTGCTAATGATGAGCTCTTTATACATACGCCCTTACCCGAGTTCCCCAAACTCATCTCCCAGTTGAAGAAGCAGGTAACTGAGATCCTGCCTTTAAAAATAGCATGTGCATTGCAGTCTGCGTTTAAGTATTAATTTCACTATGATATTAACTTAATTGTTGACGTGGCCACTATTAAATGCCTGCTATTTTTCCACAATGTTGATTATGTAGAATTATATTAGTTATAACAGCAAAGCAAACATAAAACTGAAAGACAAAACTTTAAATATATCAAGTTAGGTTTCCTTGAAAGATAATGATCTATTTAATTTTTTTTGCCCAGTGGACCATTTCTAGTAATATAACTGATTAGTCAAACTCATACCATATCAGCAGAATAGTGTAAAACAATATCTCAATGTCCATACAGACAAGTTTTGAATTAATTATGTATGTTTTAAATATGTCATAGCCAGGATGCTCCTCAAGCCAGTCTTTTGAGCCTAGATTGTTAAAGTAGAGCCCATAGTGAATGGCGCAATTTAAATGTAATTACTTTACTGCATGTACTCAGTTACACAAGCACGTGTGTAAACACACACACACTTACAGATATACACACATACACATATTAGCCCCCCTTTATTTTTAATTTTTTTTAGTATTTCCCAAATGATGTTTAACAGAGCAAATTTTCACAGTATGTCTGATAATATTTTTTCTTCTGGAGAAAGTCTTATTTGTTGTATTTTGACTTGAATAAAAACAGTTTTTAATTTTTTAAAAACCATTTTAAGGTCAAAATTGTTAGTCCCTTTAAGCAATTTTTTTTCTCGATAGTCTACAGAACAAACCACTGTTATACAATAACTTGCCTAATTACCCTAACCTGCCTAATTAACCTAATTAACCTAGTTAAGCCTTTAAATGTAACTTTAAGCTGTATAGAAGTGTCTTGAAAAATATCTAGTTAAATATTATTTACTGTCATCATGGCAAAGATAAAAGAAATCAGTTATTAGAGATGAGTTATAAAAACTATTATGTTTAGAAATGTGTTAAATTGGTGAAAAAATAAACAGGGCTAATAATTCTGACTTCAACTGTGTGTATATATGCACATAAAAATGTAAAATTTTCAGTGAATATTGGATTACTGTTCCTTTTTTGTACTACATTTACATTTGAACAATAAATCATCTGCTAGCTACAGTCATGTAGTTTATCTTACTAAATACTGATAAGTAGTGTACAAAATCAATAATAAACTGCATAGGTCAGTATAACCACATCGCGGACAGAGCTTAGATAGCTAGCTTTGTAGTAGGGGGCCCATCCTCATATTTTTTCATGGGGCCCAAAATTGCTAGCGGCGCCCCTGGTCACGAGTCCTGTCTTTTGTCTGCTTGTTCTACTCTGTCTCGTTCTGTGTTACAGGAGGAACATATGGATCTGTCTAACGTGCCTCGTGAGTACCATGACCTGAAAAGAGTGTTCAGTAAGTCCCGGGCTGCTTCTCTTCCTCCTCACCGTCCCTATGACTGTGCCATAAATTTATTGCCAGGTATGTCTCCGCCTAAAGGCAAATTATACTCGCTTTCTGTTCCTGAAAGGGAGGCCATGGAGAAATATATTTCTGATTCTCTAGCAGCCAAGATCATCCGCCCCTCTTCTTCACCGGCAGGAGCGGGATTTTTTTTTGTGAAAAAGAAGGATGGTTCCCTTCGCCCATGCATCGACTATCGAGGGCTGAATAACATCACGGTTAAGAATACTTATCCTTTGCCGTTGATGTGTCTTCAGCCTTCGAGCGTCTGCAGGGGGCGACCTGTTTCACAAAATTAGATCTCCGCAATGCATATGATTTGGTTCGCATGAGAGCGGGGGATGAATGGAAAACTGCATTTAACACCCCCAGAGGGCATTTTGAGTACTGCGTTCTTCCCTTCGGCCTGTCCAACGCTCCCGCAGTTTTCCAAGCACTCGTCAATGATGTGCTGAGAGATATGATAGATCAGTTCAATTATGTTTACCTGGATGACATACTGATATTTTCCCATTCTCTCCAGGAACATGTTCAGCACGTCAGACGAGTGCTTCAGAGGTTGTTAGAGAATGGGCTTTATGTCAAGGCGGAGAAATGCGTTTTTCATGCACAGTCTGTTCCTTTTTTAGGGCATATCGTGTCAGTCGAGGGGATGCGTATGGATCCAGAGAAAGTTCAGGCTGTTGTAGATTGGCCAATCCCAGATTCCCGCAAGGCCCTGCAGAGGTTTCTGGGATTTGCCAATTTCTATAGGCGATTTATTCGCAATTTCAGCCAGCTCGCCGCACCTCTGACCGCTTTGACCTCCTCCAAATCACCGTTCAGGTGGTCCAGCGCAGCTGAGGCTGCGTTTTCCTAACTGAAAAGCTGCGTTGTTTCAGCTCCCATCCTTATAGCCCCTGATCCCTCCCGGCAGTTTGTGGTGGAGGTCGATGCGTCAGAGGTGGGGGTCGGAGCGATCCTGTCCCAGCGCTCTGCCTCGGATGGCAAGATCCACCCATGCGCGTATTTCTCTCACCATTTGTCCACTGCGGAAAGAAATTACGACATTGGTAATCGGGAGTTGTTAGCGGTCAAGCTTGCTTTGGAGAAGTGGCGTCATTGGTTAGAAGGGTCGGGGGTCCCTTTTATAGTCTGGACCGATCACAAGAATCTTGAGTACATCAAATCCGCCAAAAGATTAAACTCTAGGCAGGCTCGGTGGGCACTATTTTTCGGACGGTTCGATTTTACCATCTCTTATCGACCTGGCTCTAAGAATACCAAGCCCGACGCGTTATCCCGTCTTTTTTATTTTTCGGAACGTACATCGCCACTCGAACCAGTTTTGCCACAGAAAGTTTTTGTTTCTAGCATTACATGGGAGATCGAGTCGAAGGTTCGCACAGCCTTGGATGGGGTAACGCCCCCGATCGGATGCCCACCGGGTCGGTTATTCGTGCCAGAGGAACTTCGGTCCGACGTCATTCGGTGGGGACACTCCTCCAAAGTAGCCTGTCATCCAGGGGTGAGTCGCACATTATCAGTTAATAAGCAGATATTCTGGTGGCCAACTATGGCTCGTAATGTGCGTGATTTTGATTTGGCTTGTTCTGTTTGTGCAGTTGCTAATGCCGAATTCACACCAGACGCGGCACGCGCGGCAAAATCGCGCTATTCGCGCGTAAATAGACACGTAAACATTTGAGTTTACTCGCTGCTTTCGCGCGTACAAATCCGATTCATTCGCGCGTCAAATCCGCTTCATTCGCTCGTCAAATTGACTTGAGAAAAGACGCGGATTCGCTTGATGGGCAGGGCTTCTGTCTATGGGTGACTGTAGCTTTATTGCTAAATGGCTAACAGGGGTTTTATAGAGAGAATAACAGTGTTAATGTGCTTTATGAAGGCTAAAAAACAGCGTTGATTCATTTGGAGCTGTATAAATTCCAATATAGAGTCCAATAGATTAATTCAGAGGTGCACAGAGCTCTGTGAGCTCATAAACTCCTCCAGAAACTGAACCTGAATGATGGAAGCTTTCAGCGGTGCTTCTGACTGAACCAAGCCCAGTGTGATGAACTGTTGTCGGTGTCGGCAGAAGGATTTCCCCCAGGACACCAACAACAGGCGCTACGTCATAATCACACCCCCACAAGAGCAAGCTCCTGATTGGTTAACGCGGCGCGAAAGTCCGCTGAAGTTCAGCGCGCGAATTGCGCGTTAAACGCGTCAAACGCGCAAAACGCTCAATTCACGCGGCGCAATTCGCGTCATTCGCGCCGCGCCATTCACGCGTATCGCGCCACAGCATGCCTATTCGCGCCTTTGCATTGACTTAACATGTAAATGACTCGCGCTTGACGCGTCTTCCGCGTCTGGTGTGAATGCACCATTAGACTTCCAATCGCCCCCAGGCAGGGCTCCTTCAACCGCTGTCAGTGCCTTCGAGACCCTGGTCCCATATATCGCTAGATTTTGTCACGGGCCTGCCATCCTCGAACGGCAACACGGTGGTTTTAACCGTGGTGGACTGATTCTCGAAGGCCGCTCATTTCATCCCTCTACCAAAATTACCTTCAGCTAGAGAGACAGCGGTTGCTGTCATCAATCACGTCTTTCGCATTCATGGCCTCCCGACGGACGTGGTTTCTGACAGGGGACCCCAGTTTGTTTCCAAATTTTGGAAGGAATTTTGTTGATTATTGGGGGCCACTGTTAGTCTTTCGTCTGGTTTTCACCCCCAGAGTAACGGCCAAACTGAGAGGGCAAATCAGGATCTTGAACGCACATTGCGATGTTTGGTCTCTCAGAATCCCGCCTCCTGGAGCGAACAACTCCCATGGGTTGAGTACACGCATAACTCGTTACCAGTGTCTGCTACGGGCCTCTCCCCATTTCAGTGTAGTCTAGGTTACCAACCACCACTTTTTCCCAGTCTGGAATCTGAAGTCGCGGTCCCCTCCGCTCACGCCTTTGTCCAGAGGTGCCAACGCACATGGAGCAGGGCCAGACAGACCCTCCTCCAGGTGGGTGCGCGCACCAAGGCTAAAGCCAATCGCCACCGGTCGAAGCCTCCCGTTTACGTTGTCGGTCAAAAAGTGTGGCTTTCTTCCAAAGATATTCCGCTCTGTTTGTAATAAACTGGCTCCCAAATTCATTGGCCCATTCATTGTCACCAAAATCATTAGTCCGGTGCCAATCCGCCTTAAATTACCTCCAGCGTACAGGAGAATTCATCCCGTGTTTCATGTGTCCAAAGTGAAGCCCATTTTTCATATGGCAATTAATCCGCATACCCCGGTTGTAGATGGGGAGACTACTTATTCGGTTAAGCGCATTCTGGACTCGAGACGAAGGAGACGAGGATTCCAGTACTTGGTGGATTGGGAAGGTTACGGTCCTGAGGAGAGAAGTTGGGTTCCTGCTAGGGACATATTGGATCACTCCCTTATCGATGGCGCTCCTAGGAGGGGGGGTAATGTCACGGTTCACGGATCTGTATGTTCCTTTCTGTATGTCTGTGTGCGTATGCTTGTGGGTGTGTCTATCTGGTTGTGCGAGTGTGTTTGTTTGGGTATAATAGCCTGGCTGTCTGGTGCTTACCTGATCAGCTGTGCGATCACGTGGAGGGAATCTTTCAGCTGGCTCGTTAGCATCAGCAGCTGTGGCTTGTTATCTCGGCTACTTATACCCAGTGTCTTTGTCATCTCGTTGTCGGTTCGTTGTTTCCCAATGTGTCTGTGTGTTCCAGGCTCAGTTCGTGTACTTGCTGGTGGTGAGTCGATGTAACCTGCATTCCTTGGATGTTATCTCTGTGGCTAGTATCTGCTTCCTGATCTGTCCTTGTGATCTTCATATGAGCTTCGTTTGTGACTGTTACTGCCTGCTCTGCTGTCTGAAGTTTCCTGCAGCACTTTACTGTGTTGTTCCCTTGAAGAGTGCCACAGACGTATTGCATCGTTTCCTGAGAAGTATCTGGCTCATTGCATCGTCTCCTGAGAAGTATCGCTGGCTTTATCCATCGCCTCATTCACGAACTCTGAATTATTGAGCCTTGTTGGAGTTCATTCTAACATTAAATTCATTTTACTTTACTCTCACATTTGGGTCTTCTCTTGTGTAACGTAACATTGTCAAGTAGCAATGGAATGTCATGATTATGCTAAAGTTACAAAGTTGGATAATTCTGCCAAGAAAACTAAAAGAAAAGTCCCCTTCTCGACGTTAAAGAGTACACCATCAGCTAAAAATAAAGATGCAGGAAAAAAAAAAAAAGAAGGTATGAATGTGGTCTTGGAAGCATTTGAGCTATTTACAGACAAGGTAGATACATTACGCACTCAGCTTCAACAGAACTCTGTCATGCTAACTAGCATTGCAAAGGCAGTTGAGTTCAATGCAACAGAAATCAAAGATTGCAAAACACAAATACAGTCATCTGTTCGGGACGTACAGTAACAACCTTAAAAAAGGACAGATCTAAAAGAACGTGTCTTAGAGCTGGAGTGATAAAAATGCCAAATTAGCAAGTGGCAGTTGCTAAATTACAGGTGAAATTCATACCATCTTGGTCTTCGAGCACTAATCAAATTGTGGATTCAATTCACTGAATAGGTCAGTGGGAAGAAAACAAAACAAGGCTTGTCATTATTCAGTTCACTCAGAGGATTCACCGAGATTCGCTGTGGAGAATGACCAAAGTGGTGATGGTTACATAATGGACAGAAAATTGCTTGAGACTTTAAGACTTAAAGGGTCACGAAACACCAAAACACATTTTTTGAGCTGTTGACAGTCATATATGTGTCCCACGCTGCTATAAACACTATTAGGACACATATAATTGACTAAAAAGTGAAAATTGGTTGTTTTTGCGATATTTCGAGCATATTTGTTCTTACGGTTTGAAACGAATGTTTGAAGCTGTGTCATGCCGATGAGATCCATGCATATATTCCAGCATGGAGAGTGGACGTCTGAACCGGTGAGTACATCCTGACGTCTCTGAGCGTGCGGCATTAATTCATGAGAAAGACTTGGTTCGAACCAACCAGAGCGCTCTATTGTGTATGCGGCGCAACTTCATTAATATTCATGATCGCTTCGAAGATTGTTTGTTATGCTGTGTTCACAGCAGACGCGGAAGACTCGTCAAGCGTGAGTGATTTACATGTTAAGTCAATGCAAAGACGCGAATAGGCACCCTGCGGCGCAATACGCGTGAATGACGTGAATTGCGCAGTGCGTTTGACACGCTGTAGGGGTCCAAGCTACATTAAATAGACTGATAAGGGATTTATTAGCTCATTTCAATGAATCGGATCTTGAGGATTCGAATCATTGACTCGACTCAATAGAGTCAGATTGAATCAGATTAAAAGATTCACACTTTATCTACCATTTGTTTAGCAAATAGAAAACATCATGTTTACCAATCTTGTTTATATTATTTACGTGGCCAACGACAATAACATAACACAGCATTGGGTTTCTTTTAGCAAGGTAACAAAATCTACAGCTCGAGACAATGACTGATAAGCACATAAACAAGAACACAGTTCGTACAAAATGAGAACAAAGATTTTTTTGAGCTACACTACGATACATGAAACTAACTACGTAATAAGCAAACAACAAACAAACGCACACACACACATTCACACATACACACAGAGGCAGTTCAGAGGATGCAAAATGAGTTGACAACAGTCCCAAATCAATTCTAGTACTTCTGACTAGATCTTAGAATCACACCTGAGAAACCACAAAAGCAGAGATTGAGCTTATCTTTAACTGCTTAAGATTAATCAGCACCAGATCAGTTAGAGACAACGTTAATTTGTGTTACTTGCGATTTTGCTGAAGTCTTGAATCTTGAATTTCCCTCGCCGGCCGGCTTGGCCTCTGGAAGCACGTTGGTCCTGACTGGGTGGTGACTCGCTTCGGTGACGTCTTTCAGTTCACTCCCTCGTGATTGGCTGTTGTTCTGGGTTACCGGGGTGACAGTCTCTGACGAGTGTCGGTTTGCGGAAGCACGTGCGGTCTCGGCTGTTTCGAAACTTGCACGGAAAGTTCTTGGTGACCCAATCGCGTGGCGGAGCGGTGTCCGTGCAGAGCGAGAGGGGGCAAAGTGCACAGCTAGCATAGCTGATACAAAAGCAAAGATTTTACGGTTGCAGGGCGGTTGCAGACCTGGTCTGGTCCATCCCTGTGGCTCCATCTTCCAATGAGCAGTGACCATGAAAGGTGGGTACACGCCCCATATCATGTAGTAAAAGTCAATGATTAACAGAGAATGCATGTTGGTTTCATGTAGTAAAATCCCTTGTAAGTTTGTAACTCTTATATTAAAGGTTACAAAATGAATATTACTTTGTACTAGAAACTTTTCATTTACATTTCTGTATTGCAAATGTCACTAGCTTTAGTTTAATACCAAACACTATACATTTCAGACACACACAGAACTTTTATCTGTTATAAGGGTTAAAACAGCACATTGATTAACCTGGTTGGTTGGAACACACACAACATATGAGGAAAACCTATAGCATATTATTTCAAAAGATGCATCTGCCTTCGTTTCGATATTTCAAGAGATTGTCTTCAATTTCATGTATGGATTAAAAATCCAGAGATCTCTGGTCTCTCTCTGGGCGGCAAACAGGATGCCCTAAGGCGAGCACATGACCAGTGAGTCATTAAAAGTCTCATGACACAAAGCCCGCCGAAATTTCTGTAAAACGCCTTTGTTTAAGATGTAATAATTAACAAAGTTAGCCGAAGGGTCTTTCGAACATCTGCCAAACGCTGCACAAAACAGGGTCCTCTTGTTCTGTTATGTGAGGCACGGTGTGCCTAATTTGCAGGCCTGATTCGAACGGCCTGATTCGGACGGGTTTTAAAAGTTCTGCACATCTTCTGCAGTGAGTTCTTACAACGCTTAACGCGCAATTTGCGCGAATCGCTCCAGTTTGAAAATCTGAGCTTCAGCAGATTACTGATGTCTGACAGATTACTGACTGCGATTACTGATGTCCATGTAAACACAGTCACTGTCTTTCTCCCCTGCGTCTGTTTTTGTTGTGCCTCTGTGTGAAAATGAGCGCGTACACAAATGGAAACTCCCATTTTTATGCAAAACCTTCCCTGTTTCACCTTCCCCTACACTCCTACCTAAACCAAGCTGGACACACCCACTTTCCTAAGCTTTTCCAATCTAGTGATGTGAAAACACCACGCTGAGACTGGGGGCTTTCGTGGCCCTTTAAGACTTTCAATATGAATATGGTGATACAAGTGGGCAGTGTATATGTAAAGTATTAAGTTCATGTTTAAGGGACGTGCCATAAGTCCTAATTCTTTCAAAAGTTTAGTTTGTTAGATTAACATTAGTGGTAATAAGTTAATGTTCGTTAATTTGTCTATGAATGTTTTTTTTTCTCGTGTATCTTACTTGAGGTTTAAGAGAGATCACGAAGATAAAATCTACATTTTTGTTTTGCAAGGTTGAAAAAGCTCACTTTATTTTAGTGCAGGAAACACATTCAGAACCAAATAATTTTAAAATTTTGGATAAGCCAGTGGGGAGACAAAATTATATTTGCTTATGTATCCACTAAATCAGCAGGTGTAGGGATCGTATTCTGTTATTCACCTAGAAAATTAGTAACATCTAGATTTAGTAACAACAGTCATTGGATAATTTGCGTCCTGTATATAGACAATCAATTTTATTTTTTGGTCAATTTCTATGGATGGGTATAACACTGTAATTCAGAACAGACAGTTGATTTCAGATGTTTCTAATGGCATTATAAATCTTAAACTCATTTATCCAACTGCTGTTACAATTATTGGTGGTGACTTTAACATGGTTAGTGATGAATGGCTGGATAGATACCCATCTAGATCTCATCATAGCAATTATAACCCCATCTAAACTGACTTTTGTAGATTTCACAACTTATTAGATCCATGGAGATTTCTTTACCCTAACAATAAACAATACTCATGGTTTAAACCAACCCTGCTCAACCTTTATCCTGGAGATCAACCTTCCTGCAGATTTCAGTTGCAACCCATATCATATCAAACACACCTGCCTGTAATCATCAAGTGCTGTTCAGGTCCTATTTAATTGGTTTAGGTGTGCTTGATTAGGGTTGTAGCTGAACTTTGCAGGATAGTAGATCTCCAGGGACAAGGTTAAGTGGAACAGCGTTAAGCAGCCCTGGTTTAAACCAAACAATGTAATAAAATACAGAAAAGATTTTTGGTTGATTTAAGTTTCTGTTATAAATTTTGCTAGAGACAGCTTCATGTCAGCAGCTCCACTCACAGATGTTATTAAATTTAGTTTTAAACCTCTTTCTGCTATCAAAAGGAATAAAGGTTACTGGAAGTTCAATTCATATTTATTAAAATCCTAAGCATTTAGTAATTATTAGGGCTATTATCTTCTATTAATTATGGAAAAACAAAAGTAACAAAGAATTTGAACATAGTATTACTAAAGAAATAAATACATATTATAACAAAGCATCACCCAATGATTATGAAAAACAGAAACAAAAAACATGCTAAACCAACTTGATGAAATACATCTTCGTAAAGCAGAAGGGGCTTTTATTAGGTTCAGGGCGAAATGGATGGGGAAAGAAACACCTCATATTTTTGTAGGTTGGAGAAAAAGAGACAAGAGAAACTATCGATAAAATCATTATTGATCCAGAGCCAGTTGGTCACAGATCCAGATTTGATCACTAAGGAAGTAGTCTCCTTTTATGTCGAATAGTTCGGACTGCTGAGCAAATCATTGGTACAACCCTCCCTACTCTCCAAGAACTGTACTTATCCAGAGTGAGCAGAAGGGCTGCCAAAATCACTCTGAACCACTCACACACACTGCCTCTTTGAACTTTTACCTTCTGGGCAACACTACAGAACACTGCGCACCAGAACAACCCAACACAGAAACATTTTTTTCCCACAGGCAATCCATCTTATGAACACTTGATGATCATAATCGTGGAACCAACATTACTACTTGCAATACACTTTTTACACACACACATACACTTATTTAACACACACACTTTACATGCCAGTTTGCAGATAACAAATACACTTTTTACACACACATACACTTATTTAACAACACACTTTACATGCTAATTTGCACATAACAGCTGCACATATAACATATATAGTATAATGCCTGTACATACACTTGTCAATTTGTATATTTGCATTTAACACTTACTTCTATTTTTTTGAATATATATATATATATATTATATTTTTTTTGTCCTGTCTCTGTAATTCCGTTGCACTGTAGAAGCTCTGTCACGAAAACAAATTCCTCGTATGTGTGAACATACCTGGCAATAAAGCTCTTTCTGATTCTGATATTCTTATATAACTTATATCTTTCTATGATCATATTAAAGAACTTATTCCCAAAATAGATGAAGAATATGCAGATCTCTGTGATGCAGATTTTACATATGAGGAGGTGGACAAAGCAGTAAATAATTTGTCATTAGATAAATCTCCTGGTAGTGATGGACTCACTGCAAATTTTTACAAACATTTTAGGACATTATTTAAAAAATATATATATAAAAATTTACATTAATGCTAAAAGAAGCAACTGAAACTGACTCCTGGCACCCGAGAGCGACGGCGGGGACGGCCACGACTTCGAGGAGCTGGGTGGTTAGGGTGAAGGTGATGGAAGTCCTCGAGGAGAGCAGGGTCTAGGATGTCGTTGCAGGGAACCCACGACCTCTCCTCAGGACCGAATCCTTCCCAGTCTACAAAGTATTGGAGTTGGCCGTTCCACCGCCGGGAGCCGAGGATTTCCTGGACCTGGTAGATATGGTCCCCGAGGACCTCAGGTGGCTCTGGAGGGGGAGGCGGTCCGGGTTCTGTGGAGGGAGAAGGTACAGAGTCAGTGTGAGGCTTGAGGAGGGATACATGAAATGAAGAGGATATACGGTACTGTGGGGGTAGGTTCAGGCGGTAGGTGACTGGGTTGATTTGGGAGTGCACGGTGAAAGATTAGATTAGATTAGATTCAACTTTATTGTCATTACACATGTACAAGTACAAAGCAACGAAATGCAGTTTAGGTCTAACCAGAAGTGCAATAGCAGCAAGTGCAGAATACAGGTATAAATTATAAGGTGCAGTTATAGAAAAATTATGGTGATATTTACAGATGGATGTACTATGAACATTATATACAGGTTGACTTGGTTATGAGCCCAGATTTACAATAAATGATTGTACGTACAGGTTGATATTAATAATAAGAGTGCAGATAGATAAACAATTACAAATGTATGTGTACAGTGGGTGTGTACATAATTACAAATGTATATGTACAGTGGGTGTGTACAGTTCAGATAAATAAATCAGTGCAATGCAGGTTGCTTATTAATAATCAAAAATGTGCAGATAAACATAATTACAAATGTATATGTACAATGATTTTGTACAGTTCACATAAATGAATCAGTGCAGTGTAGGTTGCTTATTAATAATCAAAAGTGTGCAGATAAACATAATTACAGATGTCTATGTACAGTGGGTGTGTACAGTTCAGATAAGTGAATCAATGCAATGATAAGTGAATCAGTGCAATGAATATGTGCAATTTTTAAATGTGCAAATGTTCAGTAGTGCAGTGACTGTGAGGAGTATAAGTTATGAGGAGAGTGGGGGGTGTGTGTGGGGGTCAGAAGAGTCAGTGGGGGGCAGAGTTCAAAAGGGAGACAGCTCTGGGGAAAAAGCTGTTCCTCAGTCTGCTGGTTTTTGTCCGAGGAAGCCTGAAGCGTCTGCCGGAAGGCAGGAGAGAAAACAGTCTGTGAGCAGGGTGAGAGGAGTCCTTAAGAATACTGCGAGCTCGGCGCAGACTGTGTTTTTCCTGGATGTCTTTTATAGCAGGAAGTGGAGTCCCTGTGATGCGTTGGGCAGTTTTCACCACCCGCTGCAGGGGCTTGCGCTCAGCAACAGAGCAGCTTCCATACCAGATTGGTCAGGATGCTCTCTATTGTGCAGCGGTAGAAGTTCACCAGGACGGCTGATGACAGCTGGTTCTTCTTAAGTTGCCTTAAGAAAAATAGGCGCTGGTGAGCCTTCTTGACCAGACTGGAGGTGTTGGTGGTCCAGGAGAGGTCCCTTGAGATGTGGGTCCCCAGGAACTTGAAGGATGAGACAGACTCGACGGCCATCCCATTGATGTTGATGGGATCATGTGAGCCTGTTCGTCCCTTCCTGAAGTCCACAATGAGCTCCTTGGTCTTGGTGGTGTTAAGGAGCAGATTATTGTTGGTGCACCAAGTGGCCAGATGCTGTATCTCCTCCCTGTAGGCAGTCTCATCATTGTTGCTGATTAAACCAATCACTGTGGTGTCATCTGCAAATTTGATGATGGTGTTGGAGCTGTTCATGGGCCTACAGTCGATGGTAAAGAGGGAGTAGAGGAAGGGGCTCAGCACACTGCCCTGAGGTACACCAGTGTTGAGTGTGACGGTGGTGGAGCAGATGTGGCCTGATCTAACATTCTGAGGTCTGTTAGTCAGAAAGTCCATAACCCAGTTGCAGAGATACGTGTTGATATCCAGCTCTCTGAGTTTGATCAGCAGCTTAGAGGGTATGACAGTGTTGAATGCTGAGCTGAAGTCAACAAACAGCATTCGTGCATAAGTGTTTTTATTGTCCAGGTGTGTGAGTACAGAGTGCAGTGCTATGGAGACTGCATCTTCTGTGCTCCTGTTGCCACGGTAGGCAAACTGATGTGGGTCCAGTGTGGGTGGTAGAGAGTCTTTCAAATGTGTCAGGACCAGCCGCTCAAAGCACTTCATGATGATGGGTGTGAGTGCTACAGGGCGGTAGTCATTCAGGCATGTTGGGCTAGAGTGTTTCGGCACTGGTACGATGGAGGTGGTTTTAAAGCATGTAGGTACAGCTGCTAGGTTAAGGGACAGGTTGAAAATGTCTGTGAATACCCCAGCGAGCTGTTCTGCACATGCTTTGAGGACGCGCCCAGGAATACCGTCTGGTCCAGCAGCCTTACGCACATTGATCCGACTCAGTGCGGTGCAGACTTCTGAGGAGGTGAGTGTGATGGGTGAGTGGTCGATTGAGGAAGTGATCTTGGTGTTGGGTTCTTTATTGTCTCTTTCAAAGCGGGCATAAAAGTCATTTAGCTCGTTCAGGAAGGAGACATCTGTGGCTGTGGGTGTGGAATGGCTGGGTTTGTAGTTGCTGATGGCCTGGATGCCCTGCCACATGCGCCGAGGATCAGAGTTGGAAAAGTGCTCCTCTAGCTTCAGCTTGTAGCAGTGCTTGGCCTTTTTGATGCCCCTCTTCAGATTAGCCCTGGAAGTGCTGTAGGCCTGTGCATCACCTGATCTGAAGGCAGTGTTGCGTGCCTTCAGAAGGAGGCGCACCTCCTTGGTCATCCATGGCTTTTGATTTGGGTATGTGGTGATCTGTTTCTGGGTAGTAACACTGTCTATAGTAGAGTTGATGTGTTCCAGAACAGAGGAAGTGTAACTGTCAATGTCTGTGTGAGAGCCGCGGGTGGCCTGGGATGTAAACATACTCCAGTCTGTGTGTTGAAACCTGTCCTGGAGCGTTGAGTCTACCCCCGCTGGCCACACTTTGATGGTCCTCACTGATGGCTTCATACGGTTGATGAGGGGTGAGTACTTGGGGGTGAGGAACAAAGAAAGGTGATCTGATTGACCCAAGTGGGGGAGGGGGGGTCGCCGTGTACACGTTTGTGTACACCTGGTCCAAAGTTTTGTTTCCCCTGGTGTGACACAAAATGTTTTTATGGAATTTGGGGAGCACTGTCTTTAAGTTTGAGTGATTAAAATCCCCCGCAACAATAAAGGCAGCCTCCGGGTGAGCAGTCTGTTGTTTGCTAATGGCCGCATGAAGTTCGTTCATTGCAAACGTAGCATTAGCATCAGGAGGAATATAAGCAGCAGTTATAATGGTGGAGGTGAACTCCCGCGGCAGATAAATGGACTGCATTTAACCATTAGAAATTCCAGGTTAACAGAGCAATGTCTCCCAACGATAACAGAGCTTGTGCACCAAGATTTGTTAACATAAATGCATAATCCTCCGCCTCTGGTCTTACCGGAGTCATCTGCTGTTCTGTCTGCTCGGAATGTGTGGTGCTCAGTTAGCGATACAGCGTTGTCTGGTATCCCGCCGTTTAGCCATGTTTCTGTGAAAATCATGACATTACAGTTCCATAATCTTTTGCTGTGGGTGATGCGTAGTCGAATCTCATCCATTTTGTTCACCAGAGACCGTACATTGGCGAGAAAAATGCTGGGTAAAGAGAGCCGGTGTGGTGTTAGCTTTAGCTTAGCTCTTAGCCCGCCGCGCTTTCCCCGTCTTTGTTTACGTTCGCAACGCCGCCTCCGAGCACTTCCGCCCGGCCGGGCAGAGTGCTGAGCCTCGGTAGATCTAGCGATCGCTGGAATGAGTCGAAGATTGCTGATAAAACTGTCCGGAATGCACAAACCAATATCCAAAATCTCCTGTCGGGTGTACGATGTAAAGGCACAACTGTTCCGCACGAACAGACCTGAAATTAGCAGGAAAAATACTGCAAAATTGCAAAAACTGGAGAGACGCTGGGCCTCGCGTTGTGCACGCACCGCCATCTTGGTCTATTCAAAGGCCCTATGTAGTGGGGACCTAGCTTCTTACAGGGCAGTCGGAGGAAGATATTCCTGGTGGACAGCCAGACCTTGTCCCCAGGACGGAAAGTGGGGTTAGGGAGGCGATGGCGGTTGGAGGTTTCTGTGTGCCTCCGAACTGCCCACTGGAGATGGACATGGGCTGAGTCCCACACCCTCTCGCTTTCCTGGACCCAGTGGTCCACCGCAGGCACCTCAGAAGCTTCCCCGGTCCAGGGGAACAGTGAAGGTTGGTAGCCCAGAAAGCATTGAAAGGGGGTGAGTCCGGTGGTAGTTTGACGGAGGGAGTTCTGAGTGTACTCTGCCCATGGTAGATACTGGCTCCAGGTATTTTGGTGGCAAGCACAGTATGTCCGGAGGTAGCGAGCGATTTCTTGAATCTTGCGCTCGGTCTGGCCGTTGGTTTGAGGGTGATATCCGGAGGAGAGACTGATGGTGGTTCCTAGGAGACGGAAGAAGTCCCGCCAGACCCTGGATATAAACTGTGGCCCCCTATCAGTGACGATGTCTTCGGGGATGCCAAAGTTGCGGAATACTTGTTGGAAGAGGGCCTCGGCGGTTTCTAGGGCTGAAGGCAGACCCTTGAGGGGAATTAGCTTACAGCCTTTGGAAAAGCGGTCAACGACCACGAGGATGGTAGTATAACCTCTGGAGGGTGGCAGGTCGGTGGCGAAATCTACTTCCAGGTATGTCCAGGGCCGGCGGGGAATGGGCAGAGGTTGAAGTTTTCCCTCTGGTAGATGGCGAGGAGTGGTGGTGACAGTGCAGACCGAGCACCCCCCGGACATGCTGGGAGACTTAGGCGGCCATATTTGGCCACCAATACTTGTTGCGGATGAGCGAGAGGGTTCGCCTGCTGCCAGGGTGTCCTGAGCCGAGGGACGTGTGCGTGTCCTCCAGGAGATGGGTACGGAGACCGGTAGGTATATAGGTGAGGCCCTGGGGAAGTTCAGGGGGTGCTGGCTCTTCGAGGCTGGCGGCACGGATGACGGTGGACTGATGGAACTCGCACTTCTCGGCTTTGAGGTACAGGTGATGCTGGCGTAAACGTTGGAGGACTTGAGTAACATGGTGTTGGTGGTCAGTCAGATTACGAGAATAAATGAGTATGTCGTCTATATATACACAATTACAAATTTGTGAAGGAGGTCTCGGAAAAACTCATTCATAAAACTCTGGAAGATGGAAGGACTGTTGGCTAGGCCATAGGGCATCACCTGATACTTGTAGTGGCCAGTAGGAGTAATGAAGGCGGTTTTCCATTCGTCCCCTGCTCGGATACGGATCAGGTTATAGGCGCTGCGGAGGTCCAGCTTGGTGAAAATCTGGGCTTCCCTGAGTTCCTCCAAGGCCGCGGGCACAAGCGGCAAGGGATAAGCGAAACTTCACCATAGCTTCATTCAGGACCCGATAGTCAATGCACGGCCTCAACCCACCATCCTTCTTGGAGACAAAAAAGAAGCTGGATGCAGCAGGAGAAGTGGAAGGTCTGATGAACCCCTGATGAAGGGCCTCTTGGATGTAGTTCTCCATCGCCTCATGCTCAGAACGGGACAAAGGATAAACCCGTCCGTGTGGTAATTCAGCATCTGGCAGCAGGTCGATACTACAGTCACAGGGCCGGTGAGGGGGTAGTTGAGTGGCCTGTTCTTTACTGAAGACGTCGAGGTAGGAGTGATAGGATTTCGGGATGGAGGGTAACGTGGTTTTAGGAGGTTACTGGATGGTGGTGGAGTGTACGGGAACTGTCTTGCTGCTGGTTTTGGAGCGGGGTTGTACTGGAGTGCTCTGGTGTTCACCACAGGCAGGGCCCCAGGACAATATATCTCCTGTGCTTCAGTCGATCGTTGGTTGATGTTGGATTAGCCACGGATGACCCAGCACAACATCCACGTTAGCATGTGGGAGGACGAGGAGGACAAGTTTTTCTACGTGGTTAGGTGAGGTGAGTAGGGTGACTTCCTTAGTCCGCCGTGTGATTTTACCATCGCCCAATGGTGAGTTTTGGAAGGAGGTGATTTGGAAGGTGGTATCACTGCAGACGGTGGGTATGCAGTGTTTGGCAAGGAAGTTCGAGGAGATGAAGTTTCCAGCTGCTCCAGAATCCACCAGGACATGCACGGGAAGAGTACGGGAGTGAATGATTGTTCTGGCAGGGATATGGGGCATGTTGGATACAGCAGGTGTAAGGCAGAAAGCATTCGCCATTGAACGAGGTCGACGGACTGGACAGGCGGCTATCTGGTAGGATGCCTCTCTGCAGTATAGACAGAGCCTGCGTTGGATTCGGCGTTGGCGTTCCGACACGGTCAGGTGGTGTGCATCTGTTACCAAGGGCTCGTCGGTGCACGATGGTAGTGGTGAAGGAGCCCGAACAGGAGGATCTTTGACGACAGGTGATGATAATGAGCAAGCGGAGAGGTGTTGGGAAACGGATGTAGCCTTCTTGATGAAAGTTTCAATGTTAGCACTGTCTTCATAAATGACCATATGTTTACGTACTTCGGGCTGTAGACCCCTCTGGTAGGCGGCGAGGAGCGCCACCTGATTTCAGTTGCTACTGGCAGCGAGTGTGCGGAACTTTAGTGTGTATTCATGGATGGAGGTGGTACCTTGACGGAAGTTGATGAGCCCGTCATGAACTGAAAGCAGGGTGAGTGTAGCGCCGAACACTTCCCGTAAGTGGTTGGTGAAGGCTTGAAACAAAGACCATAACGAGTCCGCCCACTGCAGCGCTTTCCCTGTAAGCAGTGAGATTATGTATGATATTTTTGATACCTCGTTCGGGAATCGTGGAGAGTTTGCTTCGATGTACAGAGAGCACTGAAGGATGAAGCCGCTGCAGGTGCTGGGTTCGCCGTTATAGCAGAGGGGGTGAGAGAGAGGCGTGTTGGCGATGGAGGGGAAGCCAGGCGTTGCATTCAGAGGTGCGGAAGGAAACAATTGTGCAAACGTGGTCACCATCTCGGCGAAAGGATCGGGGGATCCAGCGGAAGCTTCCATCGAGCAGTCGAGTGGTTTGTTTACTTCCGGTCTGGTATCCTGTCACGGTCACAACAAGGAGAGGGAGTCAGGGATTATAAAAGCGATAATTTTATTGAACAGTCTTCAGTAAAGACACACGTGGAATCAATGTCAGGAGGATTGATCAGAGCAAGGGCGCAACTGCACATTTACTGAGGGGTATGCGGGTTCAGGTTTTGCCC
>CAIGQQ010037819.1:4935854-4948418 GCA_903798035.1 Danio albolineatus | reverse complement strand
TAATATAATATAATATAATATAATATAATATAATATAATATAATATACCTTTTACCAAATATTTTCAACACAAATAGCCAACTGCCAATAGGACATTTTGAGATTGAAGAAGGGTATAAGTAACATAAATGTCAAAGTCAGTGGTTCACTGCTTTGTATTTAGCTTATGAGGATCAAAACTGATTTTTAAAGGTCTGTTGGGAATGGATTACAACAGGTATTATAGTATAGGAAGAAATGTTGATGTTATAGTGAAATAGGTATGGTTAATGAATTGGAATAAGCATTTTAAAGGTAAGGAATAACAGTAAGAGAAAGGGTTTAGTAAGGGCCACTGACTGAGGGCCCCTTAGTGTGTCTGGGGGTGTGAGTGAATTGTATACCAACTGCACGATTCACTAAGCTCTCACCAGGGGATAGAGATAGATAGTTTTAATGTGCGTGAGTGAAAAAATGTAAGTAAGAGAGAAAGAGAGAGAGAGAGAGAGAGAGAGAGAATGCAAATACAGAAAACTAAAATCTGTATTCCATAATAGGTTTTATAGTCTGTTGTGTATGTCAACTGGAAATCTGCAGGTACTGTAGGAAAATAAATTAGTTTGTCTATATTGTATATAAACCAGAGGCAACGAGAAATGACAATATTATACTGTACAATATGTGTCCCTATAAAATATCATCTGTGTCAGATAAAGCATCATCTTAAAACTTTGCTTTAGGGTTGATATAGCCAAGCATCCCTCTGATAAAAAATAAAATAAAAATCTTGCTCTGAATTTATAAAGGTGTAAATGGAGGACCAGGACTGCCTTAAAATGAGACATTAAACTGATGAACTTGATCACTTTAAGTGTGATGAGGAACTCATATGTTAATCGGTCTCAATAAATCATTTGGAGGCCATGAAGTCCTCTTGCTGGTGCCAAAGTCTCATTTCCCAATAGGATCACTCTAATTGATTTAAATGCTTCACCCTTGCGGCAAACGCTACTATTCTCACTAAGTAAGGGGTCTTTAACATTATTATTATAACTGATTCTCTATTTTCTATTGTACGACGTTAGTCAGAATCTTTCGCCCAAAGCTGAAAAATATTTATTAGCATCTTGCAACAAACAGACGAGCCCCCAGCATTCATCGCCACCCCCCGTAGCGGCCCAGAGCCGACGCCCCCTCCCGCCTCGACCCTCCCTGCTCAGCCCCGAATAGCGCACTCATCTCCCCATCTCCGTTTTTACCACGTTCAGCTCTTAATTTATGCCAAATTAATTGATACATCTTTTATAATTGATGTGCTGTAAAATTAATGAGTAATTTATGTAATTAGTCAATTAAGGCTAATTCCAGCATATGTTCAATATGCCCAGAAGGTGCGCTTTACAAGTTGTTATTTGTCCAGGAGTTGAATGCAGCGAAAACTCGACTAATTAATTTCTTATGCATATCAGTGTGTTGTCTACTTAACACTGCGCTTTGTGGGATTAGGTTTAATATTGATCTAAACAACACGGTGAGGAGGAACACGCGCGCTCCCGCTGCTGCATCGGAGGGCCTTTCCTGTGCCAAGAGCTCCACATGACTCGTGTCAAAGGCGCTTTTAAATACGTTATTCGTCGGCGGCCCGGCGCTTAAGTTGAATTTCAAAATACATTTAGCCCGGAGGGTAATGATGCTGGGTGTCGCCGCATGTGAAATATGCACGCGACTCGTTCGCCAGTGACCCTTTAAACTATAGAGAAAAACTAGAGCTCTTCAGGAGCATAATGAGAAAGATCTGTTGGCTAATTAATTGACACCGTTTTGAATATTCATCTCTAATATAACCACTACGCCTTTAATTATATTGTTGGACATCTCTCTCTGGAAGGTAAATCACAGAAGGCTTAATTAATGTAATGTATTCGCTACCCGCCGGGAACCCAAGTAAGAAGGCGCCTGGTGGGACCGTGCCGTGACACCTGGCCGCACAAGAGCTGCGGCGCTTTTGTTATTCTGTTTACAGGAGTACATGTTCTCAGGTTTTGTGGGGAAACGTTTATCCTTGTGAAATACGAGTAAAGCGCAAACAGCTTGACAGGTTCACTTTACTTTTTTGTCTCGGCCCGATGAAAACTGGCGCGCTCTTGGTGCTCGCAAACGGGTGCGCTTTCAGCTTTGTATTCAGCTTATCACAATGAAATAAAATTAAATGTAAAAAAAAGGAAGAAATTGTTCAGGAGGATGAAAAAGCGAAAGAGTCTATATCTTTACAATATGTTTGCAAACTATACTACAGTTTTTAGGTGGGAGCAAAGCCCAGAAATAATTAACGCTTGCATAAACTTTGAGAGCATTTGGAAGACTACAAACTAACAGTCAAATTAATATGTTAGTATTACAAATTTTAGAATGACATAAATGTTATTTAAACATAAAAATGGTAACATAATGTGCATAACTAAACATCATTCAAGAGAATGTGCAAGATATACTGAAGTAAAGGGAAAATAAACATTTAATTTACGTTTGTAATCTCGTGGTTCTTTTCACTTTAAAACACATTTAAATCAGATAACGAGAACCTGCACTTCACTGTAAAATATTTTAATCTATTATGATTAATCATTAGCCTCGCTGAACAACAACAAAATTGAGTTCATATTGTAGTGCATATTTTACATCTTTAAAATATTTTTAATGTTCTATATACAAACTAACTTGATACTCACACATTTCAGATGTAGGTACAATAAGTAAACAGCATAAAATATGATCAAATGTACATAACAGATTACCAAATAATAATATAACATTCTTTAATCAGTTATATACTTTGGCTTGTACCGGGAATGCCCGTTTCGTCGTACAAATTGATTTACCTTTATTTTTACAGTGTCAAGTTTGTGTGTGAGAGAGAAAAATAACACAATACAGTGAACGTAAGCATGAAGTATACTTTTTTTCTGGAATTCGACACGTTTAAAATAATGTCAGCTCTTCATTTCTAGCGCATGAAATCCAACATGCATAGCATTAGTCTTGCAATGTGTGTTATCATTATCAGACTCATTAGTGAGCGCGCTGCTCTTTGCCTCTGATTGGTGCAGATGAATGGGTCTAAACGCATATGAATTTAGACACTCCCCTGTTTACCCCTTATTCGTCCAAAAGTCAGTGTCATCATAATAAAACGCAACTAGCTGGGGGTCTGGACCTCTGCCATTCTTACAAAAGCGTCGCGGATCCTCTGTGTGTCTAAGCCAAGTTCATGCATCCCCTGCAGGAGAAGTTCTTGCGTTCTGAGAGGACACCTGTGTCGCAGGCACTTGAGGAGTATCATAAGAGAGGTAACTTTGTAAATGGTTCATTCTGTTTTACATTGGTTTGTCTTGTTGATGTGTTGATATTTGTTATTTTAATAATTATTTTTAAATTTAATTATTTTATTTTTACTTAGAGAAATGTATCCATATGGTTATATTAAGCAGATGTAAAAACACAAACAAGTTTAGTAGTCTAAATAAAAGCACTGCTATATTGTGCTGAATAATTGAAAGAAAAAAAATCATTTTAATATATAATGTTTATATTATAATAATAATTATTATTTTTTATTTAAACAGATAATATGCTGGCTTGCTTCTGTTTGATAGTTCTCAGAATTTAAAAAGCCATGCCCCGGCCAGGGAAGAACTCCTACAGCGACCAGAAACCTCCATACTCATACATCTCTCTGACCGCCATGGCCATCCAAAGCTGCTCTGAGAAGATGCTCCCTCTCAGTGACATCTACAAATTCATCATGGACCGTTTTCCATATTACCGTGAGAACACTCAGCGTTGGCAAAACTCACTCCGGCACAACCTTTCCTTCAACGACTGCTTCATTAAGATCCCTCGACGCCCTGACCAGCCTGGCAAGGGCAGCTTCTGGGCCCTGCATCCAGACTGTGGAGACATGTTTGAGAATGGCAGCTTCCTGCGCCGCCGCAAACGTTTTAAGCTCCTTCGAGTAGAACATTCGGCATGCAAGAGTAGCCCCTTGCTACACTCCTACCATTCTCACCATCACACTCAGCACTCATTGCATCAGTCCCACCATCATTCGGGAAAGCTGGGTGTGGGACATCCAGAGTACCTGGGCACCATGGGCCGACTTTCCCACTTCCAGAGCTACACACTCAGTGGTGGGCAGACTGGCAGCTTCAAGCATCCGTTTGCCATCGAGAGTCTGATCGGCCGAGACTATAAAGGAGTGATGGCTAGTGGTTTGCCTATTGCATCGGTCATGCATCACCTGGGCTATCCCATGCCCCCTCAGCTGGGTGGTATGGTCAATTCTGTGTGGCCACACGTTGGCATGCTGTCCGAGCCAGTCTCATCAGATTATCCCCCATTCAGTGTGGCAGTAAAGGGGCTTTACCATCACCATCCTGGAACCCAGAGCTTGCCTGCTGTGCCCATGCCCATCAAACCTACACCGACCCTGGGCACAGTGCCGTCCTTAACTGCCATTACACCAGGAGTTACACAGTTGTGCCCAAGAACAGCAGCAATGATGGAGAGAGATGCAGCAGCTCTTATTGAGGAAAAAAGTGGGTCTCTTCATCCGGCTCACCTGCAGTCTTGAGGCATAAACTGAAGACTCACGGCGAGGGTGTGTAGAGCACGTTTAGGATCTCTTTGGACTTAAGATGCCAACTTTTTCCTGAAGATCTGTAGTATCATTTAAAAACTGTTAAAGAAGCACTTTTGGTTTTGTATTTTAGGCTAGTTTATATTATGCAGAGGGCAGATTTTCAGAAGTTTTGCCGTTTTCTGCTTCGTGCTTAATGAGGTATGTGTACATGCTTTAACTTCTTTAAAATGTATACTGTACAAAGGACTGTATAAACTTGAAAAAGAAAATATGTAACTGATTTAACTTTTTTAACATTTAAATAAGCCTTATACATGTTACTATAATTACACAAACTGTGTGAAATGAAATAAAGCAATGATGGGTTTGCATACATCTATGATTTGCATGCTAGTACGCGACAGTTAAATCAACAAAGAGGATTGCTGTGTATCTGGGAAATATTCATCAACTAACCCAAAGTGAATTTTGCAAAATCATTGTATGTAAAAAAGAAAATACATTTATGTTAAAAATGTTGTTATTTATTGTAATAAATGTTATACTGTGTATGTATATATGTGTAGAATATAATGACTTACATCATTTGAATTGCACTTGTGGTACTCACTAATATATGGTCAAAACATTTTATGAAAAGCAAACAGTCAAATAGATAATTATAGTAAATAAAAGTTGACCTTGGCTGA
Organism: Danio albolineatus; assembly: GCA_903798035.1. Lineage (NCBI taxonomy): Eukaryota > Metazoa > Chordata > Actinopteri > Cypriniformes > Danionidae > Danio > Danio albolineatus. The sequence continues at coordinate 4,943,111 of CAIGQQ010037819.1, read as the reverse complement.
AGTATGCTATTTTGAAGTGATATGAGTTTTAAAAGTGAGCAGTATAACTGTATAATTTTCTGAAAATTAAATGTTTTTACAGTAAAATCATGTCTAGTCATTGCATGTTTCAGTGTGTGTGTGTTAAATAAGGAAAAAAAAAGATTAATCAAATCAGTTATGTGTGTGTGTGTGTGTACCTTCAATTCTATTTAAAGGAAAGGAGTTTTTCAAGGAAAGGAAAGGAAAGGAAAGAACAGTATTATAGTATGTTCCACTATGTTGATTATATAGAATTTCTCACAATACTCAACCAAAACAGAAATAGAAAATAGCTTCACATCCTCACCCTTTTTGAACATTAAAAGAAATGTTACTCCAACGCATAGAGATGAAATCGGAGTCTGTTAGTCAAACTACAGAAAACATGATGCAGTCCAGCTGAGGAGCATTTGCCTAATCGTTTAGTTGCTAGTTGCTGTTTAGTTGGTTTATTATTATTATTATTATTATTATTTTATTTTTTTATTATTATTATTTTATTATTATTATTATTTATGTTGCTATTCACATGTTTGATAGCCAATTAATTTTCAGGTATTTGTATTTTATGTAACTTTGTATAGGGATATTTCAGGAGCTCTATAATTAGTGGTGACATAGATGTATCTCTTTTCTATCTAACCTACATTTTTATATAAATTATGATCACCCATTTTTTACTATTTAAACTTTGTCTTTCATTTAAAGCATCAAACATTAACTTGAGGAATTTAAGAAAGTTAATAATTTAAAAGTGCACTAATCAATTTGATATGGCAAAGTAAACAAACATTAATTAATTAATTCATTCATTTATTCATTTTCTTTTCGACTTAGTCCCTTTATCAATCTGGGGTCGCCACAGCAGAATGAACCACCAACTTAGTAAACAAACCAGGAAACAAAACAATAAAGAATTTTACATATCACACATGTAACAAAACAAATTGCTAAATAAATTCTACTTTAGTTTCTTTCTTTCGTTTTGCTGACATATACACAGAATAATGAATTATGATGACAATAGGTTCAATTAAGTGATTAATTTAAATGTCAGTTTAAAAAAAATCAACAAATTTTGTGTGCTAAATTATGAAAGATTATATATATAAGAATGCTTATTTGCTTGCTTGCGCTCTCTCTCTCTCTTTCTCTCTCTCTCTCTCTCTCTCTCTCTCTCTCTCTCTGTGCGTCTGGGTTTGTGTGTGAGTGTTTGTCTGAGATACCGTGTTTCCCATAAATCACCAGAAGGAGAAGGCCACATTACTTCAAAAGCAGCCGTTTCATAAAGTTGTTTTGTGCTGCTCTTCTTGACATAAATTTCACCTTTGAAGCTGACAAGCTGGTCCTCTTCACAACACAAAAGCTGCCAGTTGGGAGGCCATTTAGAGTGTCACTGTTTAGCATGGCAAAGGTTCTTTTATACATCTTGATATGTGCACTGTTGCACACGCTCACACCAGGAGTGAACTGAACCTGCTCTCTGAACAAATAAGATGCACAAGTGGCTGGCTCAAATAAAGACTACACCCACATCAAATCTAGTCAATGTAATCGTTCTTGCACTTGTTCTTTTCATAACTCTATAAATTCATTCCTTTGAGATTCTTGACATCTTAAAGGACATACAATTTGTCCATGTCATAAGCAGCTACATTATAAATTTCAAACAAAATGTGACATTTTGCTCCTGATAAAAAATAAAATACACTGCAAGTGATTCCGTGTGAAAGAAATCATCCCATTTAAAGCAAATATGTAACCATTTACTGAAATTATGATTATACTATCATATTTCAGTAAGAACAATATGATGATTTTTTTCAGCCCCTGAATCTTTTAAATATGGATTATCTGGAAAACTATGATGAATAGGAATGAGATCATTGTGAAGTTGCTGGTTTGAGGATTGTAAAGGTCCAGAATTTAATATGAGGTATTATTGTTAATTACTGTGCAACAGGGTTGAGGTGACACATTCATGTCTGTCTTAATGACTGCAAAGACTTTGCCTTTGTAATGAACCTTTTTATTCATGAATCTACTCGTCTCAGCAACACCACAGAAAATTAGTATGATTGCACAATTATTTATAAATGTTATAATATATATTTATGTGTGTGTTTTTGCAATATTTTATATGGTATCATTTCTTCTCTTTTATTTATAGTTTCTTTCTTTTCTTTTTGATTCATGTGTGGCTGTTCTCAGTTACTGAGGTCAGTTAAAGCACATACTTTTTTATTATATATATATATATATATATATATATATATAATCATTTTTTTATTTTGTTTTGTTTTGTTTTGTTTCTTGGTGTGTTCTTTCTGCTTTTCCCCTTCAACACACCTCGAGCCATAAGTCACCATCTCATCATAAAAAGCTCATCATTAACAAAAGATGAGAGGTCACCAGAGTTGTAGAGCTGATCACTATTCAATTCAATTCAATAGTTGCTTTATTGGCATGACAATTATTACAAATGTATTGCCAAAGCAGCTATAAAGTTTACAAAAATAAAAGAACATGCATATGTAATAATAATAAAAAAACACAGTAAATAGTAGAAGAAAAAAAGGAAAGATATATACATATATTATTATCCAATATATCATATTATTATTTCATATATCATATTATTATTCAGTATATTATATTATTATTTAATAAGTCATATCATTCATATGTATCATATCATTATTCAGTATGTCATATTATTATTTAATAAGTCATATCATTCATCTGATCACTAAATCTCTCTCTTTCTCTGTGATTCAAATACCCACTTTCGGATTGCCCTCTAGGCTAATTGAAATGGTTGGAGGTTGTCCTTTTAACAAGGATTGTTAGATGCAGCCAAGTCCTGTATTAATGGTCCTCAATATAGCAGATTGTCTGGTGCTGAACTGCTTTTTCTTATTAACTCCATGAACTTTGAATAATTAATGTCAGTTATTGGGACTTTTTGGAAACAATTTTACGTAATTTAATATTTTCAGATGTCCTAAAAAGAATAGCAGAGACCAAGGCTAATCATGTTGTCTGGTGAGTTTAAAATTACTATTAAATATAATTATCTTTGTGACAACATGTCTCATAGCATTTGAGGAACTAGATACTCACACTAGATACTGACATTAGGCAGCTGACCATGGAGGGGCAAAAATACATGTTTCAAAATAAACTACAAAATACTGCAGCCACAAATGTATCAAAATAAAATACTGTATTTTGAATATACTTCAAAATACTTTTACAAGGGCGCTTGAAATTTCTTCGCAAACATTCCATCAATGGGCATATTCGATCAATCCATTCATCATTAAACTGACTTAGCAAACAATGTTTGACAACAAAAGCGTTTCTCTGAGAAAGTTTTAATGTTTATTGCATATTGAATGCGAAATTTTCGTCTGTATTGCACGTTAAAAAAATTATTTCGACCTCACGTTGTGTCAATCATATTGACACACTGCTTCCAAAACTTCTGTTATTCATAAAAACCAGGTTTGCTTTTTTCCACTTTTCACATCCGAAGCAGGGTGGGGATAGTGTGTATGGTCTCCGAAGTTAGGACCTGAGAACCCTAAATTACCATAAATCGCCCCAAATTTCCACAAATCATGTTTTTCCCCCCCCAATTGTACTCCTCAATGCAGAACATAAAACATGATGTCTCTTAAAAAATTTATTATTTTGGCAAATAAACTTTATATACATCCTGCTGCTGCCATGTAACGGGAGTCTGGAGTTTTTGACAAGTCTGTATAGACTGGAGAATTATTAAACATTTGTGCTTAATATACTGTATTGTGCCACTTTGACATCTTTAGACAGACATTTGTCATCTTCATTAACTATACAGAGCGCCTACAAATCAACTACAGGCATTTGAAACAGACAATGAAGTATTTGCCGCTGTAGGACTTATTTTAATGTTGTTTGTCTTATTTTCTTCGAATCTACATCGACAATCCATCTAAAACTATACACTGTAAAAAATGTCCGTGATTTTAACAGTACAAGTCTGTATGATCTACAGTGAAAATCTGTAGAATGATTAACAGCTCATTTCCGTATAAAATACTGTGGCGGGTCGCCCAATAGACAATCAGCGTCTTCCTGGGAGAAGCGCACGGACGCCACTTGGACCACTTACGCCGATCGCCTACACCTGGAGAGCATCAGAGCTAAGCGCATGAAGAGCCAGAGCGAGGATGAGTGGCTGAGAAGCCTCTCCGCTAATGTTAGCACGGAGTGATCAACACGGGCGATCGGCGTACCCACCACAGCACAGGACCATTTTGGACGCACATCTCACCCACGGTTCACCATCTGGAGCACCTATACACTGGGAAGCAAGGGAAGAGCACCGAAGACACCTACACAACACCAGTCACTTGTAAATAAAAGCCCTTCGGGGGTGTGTTCACAAGCAACTTGTGTTTGCCTTTTCACTCCACCCTGCTACATTGGTGGAGAATGCGTGTGCTTTAGGAGTGAATTTAAGGATTTCATCAACCGCTTACACTTGTTGTTTGTGCTTGCAGTTTGTCATCTCACTCGCTTTCCTGAAAAAACAAGATGGAGGAGCTATTGCAGCAGCTCACGAAGGTGGTGACCCGACAACAGCAGCTCTCGGACCAAATTAATGCCAGGCTGGAAAGTACTGAGCAGGTGGTCGAAAGCCTAAGAAGCCATCAGGTGCCGCTTCCCGACGCAAGAAGTAATGCTTACCACCATTTTACGAAGCTCAGCGACCTTGATGACATTGTAGCATACTTGCATACATTCGAGGTGACAGCAACCAGAGAACTGTGGGATAAAAAGGAATGGGCGAGGATCCTGGCTTCGTTCTTGACTGGTGAGGCACAACGCGCCTATTATTCACTGAAAACCCCGCAAAACGAAGATTATGAGATGTTAAAGAGAGAGATATTAGCAAGGATTGGACTTTCTCCCATCAGCGCAGCCCAGCAGTTCTGGCAGTGGGCATACGATGAACAGGTCCCCGCCCGGATTTCAGAACATCACCACAGGAGGAGAGTTTGGAAAAGAGCAACGGGAAGATGACCGATTCAAACACTGCTGGAAGACAGTCCGGGAGATAGACAGTGAAGTACGGATTCCAGGGCCTCACCCTCTCCCGTACTTCGTGGTCAGAAAAGGCCTGCTCTATTGCATCGCACAGTGAAGGGGGGAGGAAAAAAATCTACTAGTGGTTCCAAGAAGATAAACGGAGACTATTATGGAGTTGGCGCACTCCCATCCAATGGCTGGGCATCTGGGAGCTGAAAATACCATCCAACGCATCCGGGATCGCTTTCACTGGCCTGGCATGGAGGCGGAAGTGAAGAAGTTCTGTCAGGAGTGCGCCACATGCCAAAGGACGTCACCCAAAAAACCTCCCCCCAGACCGCTAATACCCCTCCCGATCATCGAGATGCCCTTCGAGCGCATTGTAATGGACCTGGTGGGTCCGCTGCCGAAATCTGCCCGAGGTCATCAACACATCCTGGTCATCGTTGACTATGCCACCAGGTACCCCGAGGCGATTCCCCTCCGAGTGGCCAACGCCAAGTCCATCGCGAAGGAGCTCATGCAGTTCATCAGCAGAGTGGGAATTCCCTCGGAGATACTGACTGATCAGGGCACCCCCTTCATGTCCCAGCTGATGAACGACCTCTGTCGGCTACTCCGGGTAAAACAGCTCCGCACATCTGTTTATCATCCCCAGACAGACGGTCTGGTGGAGCAGTTCAACCAGACCCTTAAACAGATGTTGCGTTGCGTTGAGCAGAGGACGGGCGTGACTGGGACCTCATGCTCCTGTACGTGCTCTTTGGAATCAGGGAAGCACCTCAGGCATCCACCGGCTTTACGGCATTTGAGTTACTGTTTGGGCGGCAGCCCCGTGGATTGCTAGATGTGGCCCGAGAGACATGGGAGCAGGAACCAGCCCCGCACCGCAGCGTCATAGAGCACGTGTGGGAAATGCAAGAGCGCATAGACCGTGTAATGCCTCTGGTCCGGGAACATCTAGCGGCCTCCCAGCGCGCCCAACAAAGGCTTTATGACCGGCCCGCACAGCCCCGTCAATTCCAGCCTGGTGACAAAGTGTTAATACTCGTTCCCACGACCACAGCGAAGTCCCTGGCCTCCTGGCAAGGGCAGGGTACCATCGTGGAGAAAGTCGGGCCGGTCAATTACAAGGTTCGTCAGCCGGGTCGTCGACGCGAGGAGAAGGTCTACCACATTAATCTTCTGAAGAAGTGGGCAGCACCCTGAGAAGAACTGGTGGCCTTCACTCAAAGCTCCCCGCCGATAGTGAATATGGGAGAACAACTGTCGGCAGGTCAGACGACCGAGCTGGAATCCCTGGTCAGTCAGTTCCAGGATGCCCAATAGACAATCAGTGTCATCCTGGGAGAAGCGCACGGACGCCACCTGGACGCACTTATGCCGATCACCTACACCTGGAGATCATCAGAGCTAAACGCATAAAGAGCCAGAGCGAGGATGAGTGGCTGAGAAGCCTCTCCGCTAATGCTTGCACTAACACGTTCTCTCTCTCATCCTCAGAAAGCACGGAGTGATCAACACCACAGCACAGGACCATTTTGGACGCACATCTCACCCACAATTCACCATCTGGAGCACCTATACACTGGGAAGCAAAGGAAGAGCACCGAAGACACCTACACAACACCAGTTACTTGTAAATAAAAGCCCTTCGGGGGGGTGTTCACAAGCAACTTGTGTTTGCCTTTTCACTCCAGCCTGCTACAATACGGAAAATAAGTGTAAAAGATCAAACCTTTGTTTTCGAGAAAGTAGGCAGAGTGTCTGAAATCTCACCATACACCCTCATTCACTAGTCTCTAAATTAGTCAATTAGTTTAGTTCACTATAGAAAGTGAATGACCACAAATGACTGAACTTAGACACTGATGAACAGCTGCTGTTAACAAGCACAATCACTGAAGGAATAAGAAATTGAAGGAAGAAATAAAACTACACACACAGCCTCACACCAAACTAACTGAATTAAAACAGAGGATTAAACAACTCCAAAAAATAACAGCATTGCCAGCTTCACTGATTACAGTTTGACTTCATTTCTGTCATATCTGCAAGAATATTTGATACTGTAATTAACAGAGGTTTATATATTTTTTTATTGAGAATATTTCATTTGACCTCACCATCGAGGAGATCAGAAGCTGCTTTAGTTGG
>CAIGQQ010037819.1:4899448-4935454 GCA_903798035.1 Danio albolineatus | reverse complement strand
ATTACAGTTTGACTTCATTTCTGTCATATCTGCAAGAATATTTGATACTGTAATTAACAGAGGTTTATATATTTTTTTATTGAGAATATTTCATTTGACCTCACCATCGAGGAGATCAGAAGCTGCTTTAGTTGGGCTCTTGAACCTTTACCATTTTTCAATGCCAAGTATTGTGTAAGTTAGTTCATTAAATTTTTTTTAAAATATTCTATCGTCGTTTGAGATGATACTGCAGCTTTACATGGAAGGTCTACAAACAATTAGAAAGGAAATAATAGAAATTAATAATTAGAGTGTCATGCACAAAACTTTGATAACCCCTGCAGCATGTCAAGACACACATACATCAAGAATCAGGATATGAGCCTCAACCATGGTTGCTAAAAAGAAAAATCTCCATGATTCATTCATGCCGTAATGCATGCTGGGTGCCAGCATAGTGCAAAACTCCCAGCATGCATTGCAGCATGAAGAAATTTTGCAGCTTTATGTTCTTAAAATTACTTTCTTTGCCTTTATTTTATTTTGTTTTAGGGGTGTAATATTTCAGTAGATTGTTTTGTATTGTTCTGGGTTGTTTTTTATTTTATTTTTATTTTGTCACCATTATTGAGATTCAAAGACTAATTGTTGATGTCTGTGTGTTTTTGAGTTCTGCCATAGTTCAAACTTTCTCATTATGAGAGATGTATTTAAACCTGTTAAACAGTCAATGATTTCTGAAGCTCACACACAACTATCAAGATACTGAGTTAACAAGCTGCTGAGAATAGCTTCAATGTTAAAGTTAATCTTATTAGACTTGTTCTTATAGTTGTTTTTTCTGGCTTTTCATGCTATAAAATAGTGTGATCAATACAACTAATTATAGCAACCAATTACAAACTAATGTTATAATAAGAAGTTGAAGAGCCCAACTAAAGCAGACACCTCCATCATGGTGATTTCAAATAAACAAAAATTTAATTAAGAACTTTTGTTCACGACAGAAATAAGTCAAATGTCAGTAATAAGTGAAGCTCCTGATGTTTGTGATGTTGTTTAATGATCTCTGCTGAGATCTTGAGAAATAATTGTTTTATTGTGTAATTTGTTTTATTTTTATTAATTATTATTTTTATTTAGAGTTTAATTTTCAGTTAGTTTCATCTTTGGTTTTGGCTGTGATTTGTGTTATTTGGTCTTGTTTTTCTTTCCTTCAGTGATTCTGCTTATTAACAGCTGTTCATCAATAATTCTCAATCCTCCTTTAATTAGATACTCAATTATCTCATTAACGTCATCACTGCCTGAGTGTTCAACCTTCTGTAGTGAGGACATTAGGGAGGATTTTGCTCCGGGATTTGAGGGGTTAAATGTGTTCAATGAAAAATGCACAATGTGAAATGTATTTTTCACAGAAATATTCTGTAAATTGGATTTACGACCGTAAAATGTTAAAAACAGTAGATTACTGGCAACCACAGCTGCCAGTATTTTACCGTAAAATCAAGAAAAAAAACAGCAAAGTACTGTAAAACATTTTTTGTGTCACCATTGTGGAGGATAGTAACGTCTGTGTGCAAGTCCAAGATGAACTCAGAGTATCTGATGTTAAGGTGCATCTTCTTTTGCTTAAATGTAACTGTGGAGTTACTAATGCAGTAAAAATCTGTTTGCTAATTGCAGTCACACATGAATACATTATTGAATTTAATACTAAGCTACGTTTTTGTGAACTGAACATTGTATCAGTTAATGAAATATGGTTATTTTTCGTGAATTTAAACAGTTCTATAAAATTTCCGTATTTTTTACGGAAAAATCCTGGCAACCACAGCTGACGGTATTTTTCCGTAAATTTTACAGATTTTTTTTAACAGTGTACTATTATGTGTACAGTTTACTATTTCTCCTAAGAGTTTTTCAGTGCTTATTTAACTGGAAGAGTTTTAGTTTTCCCCTTAGTGAATGGGCGCAGTGGGTAGCACGATCGCCTCACAGCAAGAAGGTCACAGGTTCGAGCCTTGACTGGGTCAGTTGGCATTTCTGTGTGGAGTTTGCATGTCCTCTTCGTGTTCACATTGGTTTCCTCTGGGTGCTTTGGTTTCCCTCACAAGTCCAAAGACATGTGGTATAGGTGACTTGGGTAAGCTAAATTGTCCGTAGTGTATGTGTGTGAATGAGTGTATATGGATGTTCCAGTGATGGTTGCAGCTGGAAGGGCATCCATTGCGTATAATTTGGCATATGCTGGATAATTTGGCAGTTAATTCCACTGTGGTAAACCCAGATTAATAAAGGGACTAAGCCGAAAATGAGATGAAAATGAAATGAATGAATGAATGAACTCCCAGCACTGACCACTCTCTTAAATGTTAATCAATTTTCTGTTCTGATCTCAAGCTAAGGCAAATAACTGAGAAAGCTCCAATCAGAGGCTGTATATGTAGGATGTCATCATGTAGACTTCTTACAAAGTATTTTACAGTAGCTATTTTAAAAATACAGAAATAAACACACTAAAATAAACACACAAAGTATCTTGATACAAAATATAAACCCATTTTCATAAACTCTATCAAATACAAAATACTATTTTGAATTTGAAATACATATTTGAAATACTTGTATCATAAATACTGCCCATCCCTGCACCTGAGCATTGTGATCACTGCATTGTGAACTTCAAATAATCTCAAACTGGTTTTAAACTGTTTTTCAGCAACCATGTGATGCTGTACATCGATTTGAAATAAAATCTCAGAGGAAAGAATCCAGCTCCTTATTGAATCTATACCATGAACAAAATGTAATTGTGAAGGTAAAAGGAGGCCTAACATGGCATTAGTAAGATGTATATTCATGTAAAGTCTTTTGTAATTAGTCTTGTCTCAAAACGTCTTGTTTGCAGTGTGATCTTCAATTGGCAGTGTCATGGTTATAGGTGTGTGCGCACTCCTGAGTGTCTGCCTGGTCACATGGTTTTGTTTTGGTGTTCCACGTGTGTCTGTTACGTCAGTGTGATGTCACATGCTATGTAGAGCTCTGCTGTCCTGATTAGTCTGCCAGCTGCAACTCGTTATCGCGACTATATCTGGACAGCGTGTCTCTTGTCAGTTCGTTGTTGGTCTTGACGTGCTCTCTGTCTGTGTTCAGGACTGGTGGGGAGATTCTCCAGAGACCGTGATCGGCATTTTGCTCCTGCCTGTTCTACCTGCCCCGTGATACGGGAGAAATTCTGTGTGATCCTGATCTTGTGTTTTGACTTATTGACTACGTCAATAAAGTTATTTTACTTGCATTTGGATCTTTCTAGTATTTCTAACACGTTACAGAACGAACTGACCTGACTGAAGTTTAGCTCAGTTTACTGAGTTCGACAATCACACCAACACCCGTATAGATAGGCAGGAGCAATTATTGGCTAATACTAATCAAGCCATTCAGACCTTGGCAGGTCAGATGTCTGAACTCACTGCTAAGATTCAACAGCTGACTGTTGAACAGACGAACAGACCACCTGAACCTCGCCTTCCTCATCCGACTTGCTACTCTGGAGAACCCCAGCTGTGTCGGTCCTTCTTGGCCAAGTGTTCCTTATACATGACCCTCCAGCCATCTTTATTCACCACTGACCAATCCAAGGTCGCCTTCGTGATCACACTCCTCTCTGGAAAGGCCGCGTTGTGGGGGACCTCCGTCTGGGAACAAAAACTCCCCTGTTGTTCCTCGTTCGACCTGTTTTCGGAGGAACTTCAGAAGGTCTTTGATTGCACAGCCTGCGGGAGAGAGGCCGCGCGGATTCTCGCAGAGCTCCGTCAAGGAAATCGGAGTGTGGCAGATTACTCCATAGAGTTCCGGACCTTGGCGGCGGAATGCTGCTGGAATAAAGAGGCGCAATGGGATTTGTTCCTCCTTGGGCTCTCGGAGCGGCTTCAAGATGAGATCTACACTCTTGACTTGCCTAAGACTCTGGATGGTCTTATTGAACTGGCGATCCGGCGCCGACGTAGGAACGAGGGTCTTTGTTTATATTGCGGAGGATCGGGACACCAAGCGTCTTCATGTCCAGTAAAAGACCACACCCATCAGTAGGTAAGAGGTTACTGATGGGTGAAATCAAACTTAATAAACCCTCTGTTACTACCACTCTTCTGCGGGCTACTCTGTGTTGGGCTTCGGAAAAACAGAACGTTAAAGCCCTTGTTGATTCTGGAGCTGAGGGAAACTTTATTGACGCTAGTTTCGCTTTCAATTTAAAACTTCCGGTCATTTCCCCTTTCCCAGCCCAGCGATGTGCGTGCTCTCAGTGGGCTTTCTCTTCCTACCATCACTCACTCCACCAAGCCCATATGACTTATCACTTCGGGAAGTCATGTTGAACACATATCTTTTTTTTAACAGGCTGCACTAATACACCAGTGGTCTTGGGGCATCCGTTGTTGCTTCTTCACAAGCTCCATATTAATTGGGGCCACAATACTGTTTTTTCATGGAGTGAGAACTGTCATGTATCTTACTGCATTTAATACCACCAGGGGGCATTCGAATATTGTGTTCTTCCGTTTGGACCTTCAAACGCTCCCACAGTTTTCCAAGCACTCGTTAATGATGTGTTGAGAGATATGTTAGATCAGTTCATTTATGTCTACCTGGATGACATACTGATATTTTCTCTTTCTTTCCAGGAGCATATTCAACACGTCAGGCGAGTGCTTCAGAGGCTGCTAGAGAATGGGCTTTATGTCAAGGTGGAGAAATGCGTTTTTCATGCACAGTCTGTTCCTTTTTTAGGACACATCGTGTCAGTCGAGGGAGTGTGCATGGATACAGAGAAGGTTCAGGCTGTGGTAAATTGGCCAATCCCAGAGTTGCGTTAGGCCATGCAGAGATTTCTGGGCTTCGCCAATTTTTACCAACGTTTTATTAGTAACTTCAGCCAGCTCGCAGCTCCTCTGACGTCCTTATCCTTCTCCAAAACTCCCTTCAGGTGGTCGAGTGCAGCACAGGCTGCATTTACAAAATTAACGGGCTGCTTTGTTTCAGTCCCTATTCTGGTGACTCCTGATCCTGATTTTCGGACGTTTCGACTTCACCATTTCTTATCGACCGGGTTCAAAAAACATCAAACCCATTGCTTTATCCCGCCTTTTTTATGTTTCCAAGCGCACTACGTCTCTCAAACCCATTGTTCCTCAGAGGATTTTTATTTCAGCTGTGACATGGGAGATCGAGAGTAAGGTCCACCTCACCTTGGAAGGGGTAACGCCCCCGCCCGGATGACCACCAAGCCGGTTGTTCGTGCCAGAGGCGATTCGGTCTGACGTCATTCGATAGGGACACTCTTCCAAAGTGGCTTGTCATCCGGGGGTGAGTCGCACGTTATTTCTGGATAAACAGCAATTCTGGTGGCCAGCTATGGCTCGGGACATACAGGAGTTTGTTTTGGCCTGTTGTGTTTGTGCCGTTTCTAAGGCTTCTAATCTGCCTCCCGCTGGGCTTCTTCAGCCGCTGTCAGTGCCTTCGAGACCCTGGTTGCACATTTAGCTAGATTTTGTCACAGGTCTCCCGCCATCTGGTGGCAACACGGTCATTTTGACCGTAGTGGATCGGTTTTCAAAGGCTACACATTTATTCCTCTGCCCAAATAACCTTCAGCCAGAGAGACAGCGGATACTGTTATTAATCACGTCTTTCGCATTCATGGCCTCCCGATGGATGTGGTTTCTGATAGGGGACCTCAGTTCATCTCTAAATTCTGGAGAGAATTCTGTCATTTATTGGGGGTGACTGTAAGTCTTTCTTCTGGTTTCCACCCTCAGAGTAACGGACAAACAGAAAGGGCCAACCAGGTTCTTGAACATATGTTACGGTGTTTGGTTTCTCAGAATCCCTCCTCCTGGAGTCAACAGCTTCCATGGGTGGAGTATGCACACAATTCATTGCCAGTGTCAGCCACGGGCCTGTCTCCGTTTGAGTGTAGTTTAGGTTTTCAGCCACCTGCTTTTCCCAGTCTGGAAACCAAAATCGCGGTTCCCTCCACCCACGCCTTTGTCCAGAGGTGCCAACGCACTTGGAGCAAGGCCAGACAGACCCTCCTTCAAGTGGGCGCGCGCACCAAGGCTAAAGCCGATTGCCACCGGTCTAAACCTCCCGTTTACGTTGTCCGTCAAAAAGTGTGGCTTTCATCTAAGAACATCCCCTTACGTTCCGTATGTAATAAACTCGCACCCAAATTTATTGGCCCGTTCACTGTCACCAAGATGATTAGTCCGGTGGCAGTCCACCTTAAATTCCCTCCAGCGTACAGGAAAATACACCCCGTGTTTCATGTTTCCAAATTAAAGCCCGTTTTTCATGCGGCCATTAATCCGCCTACTCCGGTAGCAGCGTTTCTATTCAATGAGTCAAAGAGAACAAAACCGTTACTTCCTGATTAACTGGCACCAAATATCCAAAGTAAAAAACAGAATTTACTGCGACAGGAGAAGCTGGGTGAATCTTTTCTTTATTTAATAAATGACTTGCGCCTCAGAAGACAATGTTAACACACAATAAGCATGTCGTGATGCTTGAAGATGTGAGACGGTAGAGCACAGAAGCTCTTGACTATTCTGGAGGAAATTAATAATACAATAACACTAATACTGAAACGGTTAAGGCATTTTAGAACGACCAAAGCAATATTTCAGATGTTTTACAATGTGGTCAGCTGCTTGGTTTGTCCATTCACACACATTTTTATCATCACATGATCTCCTTTAACAAAATCCCATGACTTTTTTAATGTACTGGAATTTGTTTGGTCAAAGTGTTTCCATCGTAGTTTATGCTCATTTTTTTAATTAAATAATTGTTTATCCTAATCAATTATTAGGATTTTTTTTTCAAAATTGTAAAAAAATGTATGCACATTTTGGCATTCCATCAACTGTTTTTTTTATGCATATATCCAAAATAAACATAAAATAGGTATATGGAAACATAGCTAGTGTTAGGGTAATTTAATTTGTTTTAAATGTTTACAAAATATTAACAACATCATTTAAATTATTTTATTCATTTTCCTTAGGCTTAGTCCCTTTATTCATCAGGGACGCCACAGCGGAGTGAACTACCAGGTTTTCCAGCATCCATACACATTGATTCATACACATACACTATACCCAATTTAGTTCATTTAATACACCTGTACCCCATGTCTTTGGACTATGGGGGAAACCAGCGCACTCGAAGAAAATGAACACAAACACGCCAAAACACAGAAACGCCAACTGAGGTGGCTCTGGAGCTGAATCGGCCCTGAAGTGTGGAGCAGCAGAGGGCCTGGAGCGTTAAGCTGAGAAGGGCCAGGTGTGAATTGTGCAACTAAGGAGGTCTGGAGTGTGGAGATGTGGAGGCCCTGGAGCGTGGAGACTAGCAGTGGCCATTTCATGAGCTGGTGAACTAGCAGCAGACATCTTGTGTGCTGGTGGATTGCCAGTGACCATATTGAAAGCTTGCAGATTGATGCGGCCATTTAAGAGCTTCATCATCAATGTGTTTTGCTTATTGATGCCGTAGTAGTTTTACGCTAGTAGTTCATACAGAAACACTACAACAGCTAAATGATACTTTGTCATCATATATCATCAGTGAGCCTCATCTGTGTGATCACATAGATCTAAAGATATATCCAGATGTGTAGTCTACTGAAGCATTAGCATTCTAGTGACACTTGAAATGTCTACGGAATGTCGAAATTGTGAGTGTCAAACTCAGTTCCTGGAGGGCCAAAGTCTAGCAGTTTTCTTCCAACACTTACTCAACACACCTGTAAGCAAGCCTGAATAACTCATTTATCTGAAGTTTAATTAAGATTGAAGCTAAGTTGTGCAAGTGCTTGGCCCTTCAGGACTAGAGCCTGACAATCCTGGTTTTCAGGCAACTTCAAGTATAGAGACAAGTGGCAAGTAGCAATTAAGTTGAAATTAAAGTGAAAACTTTAAAAGCATACTTTACTTAAATTAAAAGCTGTAGGCTATTTACCAATCCTTAGGTCATCAAAAATACAGGTGATGCCCTTTTTTCCTCAGTAGAAAATTAAAGATTCAAATGCTAAAATATGGTCCTGGGTAATTAATAAAATTCAACGGCTTGAAAAAAATTGCCATTTTGAACAATGCAGCATTAGTATCTTTCCCCTCTATTATAGTATATGTTACATATAAGAATACATGTTGCATATACTGATGCATGTACAATGTAGGTGCAAAAGTGTATGATCAAATGAAGATAGAGCAGGTGTTTATGTTGAATTATTAATTGGAATAGCCTATTGATGCTGGAAGCTAAAAAGAAAAATTATTTGTGTGGACAGACTCCCAATGTTTGCTATACAAAGACTTTTGGTTTTACTCTCCAATTGATATTGTAACTTTGGATTTATCAATCAAATTTTGATTTATCAATTAAAATCTTTTCTGTTCTACTGGAGGAAGAAGTCACTGACATCTTAAATGCAATGTGTCACGATCACCAGGAATCTAACATCCAGAGATCGCTGGTACAAACACATAACACTAGAGCTACAAATCTGCCTGTTTATGCACTTCATCTCTACTCATGCAACACACACACACACACTCCTGCTCCAAGTCTCTGCTGATCGCACACACACCACCTGAGGATCGCCAAGGACTGATTACACACACTATTTAATCCACACAGAAACACTCACTGTTGCTGAGTCTTGTTCGCTTCATGTGACATTACAACACGTTTCCTTGGTCTTGTTTTCCCGTGTTTCCACCTTTGCCTTGCTAACCAGTTTATTCCTGCCTGCCGCCAGCCTTTTGACTCCTTGCCTGTTCACGTTTACGATTCTGGACAGTCTGTATGCATCTGTTTACTCCTGTTGACCATTGCTATTCTGACCTCGCTAATAAAACCTGCATGTGGATCCACACCTCAGTTGTCAGTGTCACATCCCTGTGTTACAGAAGACTCAGCCATGAACATGGATCCAGCGGGTATTAAAATCATGCGTCTTCATCGGGAAGCAGTGGAGTATGTGGAGGATTTCATCAATCTGGCATATCAATCTTCTATGAGTGAGTTATGCTTGATGATATTTTTCCATGGAGGACTTTCTGAGCCACTGTATTCTTGCATGCCATTGCATAACCCTCATTGGACATTAAAATATCACAAGATGTCTGCCTTCAGTCCACCTGCTCACAAAATGAAATGCCAGTGCTCCTTGAACCTAAGCCTCCTGATCCACTGGGGTTGTATGAACTGCCAGTGCTCCTTGAACCAAAGCCTCCTGACCCACTGGGGTTGAATGAACTGCCAGTGCTCCTTGAACCTAAACCTCCTGAACCACTGGGGTTGAATGAACTGCAAGTGCTCCCTGAACCTAAGCCTCCTGACCCGCTGGGGTTGAATGAACTGCCAGTGTCTTCTGAACCTAAGCCTTGTGACCCTCTGGGGTTGAACGAACGGCCAGTGCCTTCTGTACCTAAGCCTCCTGACCCACTGTGGTTGAACAAACTGCCAGTGTCTCCTGTACCTAAGCCTCCTGACACATTGGGGTTAAACAAACTGCCAGTGCACCCTTAACGTAAGCCTCCTGACCCACTGGGGTTACACAAACTGCCAGTGCATCCTGAACCAAAGCCCCCTGACCCACTGGGGTTACACCAACTGCCAGTGCATCCTGGAGCAAAGCCTCCTGACCCACTGGGCTTACACGAACTACCTGTGCCTCTTGAACCAAAGCCTCCTGACCCACTGGGGTTGAATGAATTGCTACTGTTCCTTGAACCAAAGCCTCCTGAACCACTAGGGTTGAATAAACTGCCACTGTTCCTTGAACCAAAGCCTCCTGGGCCCACGGGGGTTACATGAACTGCCAGTGTTCCTTGAACCAAAGCCTCCTGACCCACGGGGGTTACATAAACTGCCAGTGTTCCTTGAACCAAAGCCTCCTGACCCACGGGGGTTATATGAACTGCCAGTATCTCCTGAACCAAAGCCTCCAGACATATCCCTGCTCCACTCTCCAGGCCTTCAACAGCTCCATGCTCCACGCCCTCAGCCACTTCATGCTCCAGGCCTTCTGTTGTTCCATGCTCCAGGCCTTCCACAGCCCCACTCTTCAGGCCTTCCACAGCTCCACGCTCCCGGCCCTCTGCAGCTTCACACTGCAGGCCGTCTGCAGCTCCATGCTCCAAGCCCTCAGCAGCTCCACGCTCCAGGCCATCCACTGCTCCATGCTCCAGGTCTTCCGCAGCCCCACTCTTCAGGCCTTCCACAGCTCCAGGCCCTCAGCAGCCCCATGCTCCAGGCTCTCCGCAGCCCCACGCTCCAGGCCCTCCGCAACTCCACGCTCCAGGCCCTCCGCAGCTCCACGCTCCAGGCCCTCCACAGCTCCACGCTCCAGGCCCTCTGCAGCTTCACGCTCCAGGCCTTCCGCAGCTGCACTCTCTAGGCCTTCTGCAGCTCCACGCTCCAGGTCCTCCTCAGCTCCATGCTCCAGGTAAACCTCTGCACACACACCACCTGAGGATCGTCAAGGACTGATTACACAAACTATTTAATCCACACAGAAACACTCACTGTTGCTGAGTTTTGTTCGCTTCATATGACATTACAACGTGTTTCCTTGGTCTTGTTTTCCTGTGTTTCTACCTTCGCCTTGCTAACCAGTTTATCCCTGCCTGCCGCCAGCCTTTTAACTCCTTGCCTGTTCACGTTTACGATTCTGGACTGTCTGTATGCATCTGTTTACTCCAGTTGACCATTGCTATTCTGACCGCGCTAATAAAACTTGCATGTGGATCCACACCTCAGTTGTCAGTGTCACATCCCCGTGTTACACCATGGCCCGATGGTGACCCGTACATTTAACCTAAGACAGAAAAGCACCAAAACAGCTGCCCATCTTGTTTTTAATTTTTAGGCTTAATTCTAACCATAATTTTTCGATTTTGAAGTTGGCATATAACTTTCAATTCAATTAATCTTTATTTCTACAGTGCTTTAGTGCTACAGCAGCTAAACAAAGAAGTTCAAGTGAAAAGAAAAATATTCAGTCCAGTTTTCAGAGTTGAAGTTCAGTTTAGTTCAGTTCAGTGTAATGCAAATGTCACTGATAAAAGCTCAAAAAGTGAAGAGCAAGTCCAATGATGCGCAGCTCCACAAGTCCCTAGCAAGACCGTGGTGAGAAACAAACTTCACCAATTGATTACAGTGAAGGAAAAAAAATGGAGAAAAACCAAGCTCAGTTGGGCACAACCAGTTCTCCTCTAGCCAAGCTTCTTGTAATGAGCTGCAGTCTGCAGAAGCTTGGGAATGCTGGATATCTGTCATAGTGAAACTGCAGGTCTGAGTAGGTCACCTACAGGCGTTCAGGGTAGCCCTTGGGATCAGTGTGGAGACTTGTCTGTCACTGGGGTCTTTCAGAAATTTGTAACACAATCTCCACTCCTCCATGACCACCACAGCATCTGATAAAGACTCACAAATAAAAACTGGGTTGAGGATTATGAAGACCTCATAATAAGGATAAACAAACTGAAATATGCATGGATGCTGTTCGAATTATAATTTCATATGGGAAGTGTTCCCATAAGTTAGTTGCCCTAATTAATGCAATCCAACAATCTTTTAGGGGATTTGAATTTCAAAAGTTACGCATTGCGTTTTATGTGTATGCTAATGCAGAGATGTCTTTAGTCTAGTTTTAAGCTCACAAAGTCTATCTACATCCTGAACTGTGTTAGGAAGGCTGTTCCAGAGATTAGGTGCTAGCTTTAAGGATCTACTGCCTACAGTGAATTTTGATATTGTATAATAATCAATTGTCCAGAATTAATTGAGCATAGTGGATTAATTGAGTGTAAGAGGCTGTAATACACCAGGAGTTCTCTCAAATACTGGGGGAGCTAAGCCATTCTGGGCTTTGTAGTTAGTCAATACGATTTTAAAATTTATACAATGTTTAATAGAGAGCCAACACAACAATGAAAGACCCGGAGCAATATGATCATATTTCTTTGTTTTATAAAGCACTCTATTGGGTGCATTTTGAACCAACTCAAGTTTGTTAATCTGGCCTACAGAACAACCACCAAGTAACACATTACAATAGTCTAAACCAGAGGTCATGCTATCAGGTTGCAGGTTATCAGGTTAAAATGTTAAGAACAGGTTCAGCAACTTCTGAAAACAATTGTTTTAATAATTTGGTTGGTATAGTCTAACATAGAAACTTGATTTGGAGAAATTTATTAGTTTAGGTCGTTCTTTCTCACCTACTGTTGAGAAAGTCTGAAGTTATCCATTAACAATTTACAGTGCTCTAATTGGGACAATGCTGAAGGAGACAGATTGATGGTGCTTATTTTATGGTAACGCTTTAGATTACAACCCACAAAGTATGATGTAAGTACAGTGAATTAGCGACATACTTTTCTACAAGATATACATCTTGCAAATAACCCCATAAATATATTAAAATTCTGTACATTTTTGTAAGTTATTGTATACATATAAAGAAAGTATGCAAGGAACAAACTAATGATTGTTACACTGTAAAAAAAAGATTCAGTAAAGTATTCATTAACTGATTACATTAACATTGAAATGTCCAAAAACAGATGTGGTGAAAAAACAAAAACAAAAAAAAAAACACACTGCTAAGCTGAAACGTTCTGCTGGACCCTTGTTGTGGCTGAGTCAGGCAGGCAATAGTCAAAGCAGGCAAACAGTTCCATCAGGGCAATCCAAAATCATGGTTGTGGTCACAGGCAAAGAGGTCAATAAAGACAGCAAAACAATGTGAACCATAAACAAGACAATGGGCAAAACATGGCAA
The DNA here is from genome assembly GCA_903798035.1 of Danio albolineatus. Lineage (NCBI taxonomy): Eukaryota > Metazoa > Chordata > Actinopteri > Cypriniformes > Danionidae > Danio > Danio albolineatus. The sequence goes on along the minus strand of CAIGQQ010037819.1, from coordinate 4,922,610 downwards.
GACTAGACTAGGGAAACATTTAGTAATTCCTACAGAAAACAAGACTCAGCAACAGATGAGTGTGTGACTGTGCTGTATGCAGGGGCGCCGCTGGCTGGCATGGGCCCTATGGCAACCTTTGCGGGGATGCGTTTTGGTGTGTCATTAGGGCCCCATATAGTATCTTTGGGGGCCCCAAAACTGCTTGGGCCCTTAGAATTGTCCCAACTTTTCCCCTCCTAGAGGCGCCCCTGGCTGTATGTATAGTCCAGGATATCAGTGCATGATGAGCTTCCAGATATGTGTAATCAAGCGTGATGTGGAACCGATGTGTGTGAGGTGCATGATGGGATGTGTTTGGTGGCATACAGTATGTGTAGTTCGGGTAATAGTGAGTGTCTGCAAGGGCTAGATCATTGGAGATCATAACAAAAACCACTGTTGACCATTGGCTTTCCAAAGTTTTCTTTAACATAATAGTACCCTATTAAGTCTCTAAATTGCACTTTAGGCTGAATACTAATATCTTGAAAAAAAACTAGTAATATAATGTTGTCATAGCAAAGACTACATTAAAAAAATATATTCTTTAGTTTACACACACACATACACTACGTTAAATTTAGTTCATACGAATACTTATTTATACTTAATATTATTTACTGTCATCATGACAAAGATAAAAGAAATCAGTTATTAGAAATGAGTTACTAAAACTATTGTTTAGAAATGTGTTAAAAAATCTCCCAATTAAACAGAAATTGTATGTACATATATATTGGTAATACTTTAACTTAAATTTATATTTGTTTACTTTTGGATGATGTCAGACAGTGGATGTCTTTCTGCAGCTTTAGAATTTGATTGTGCTGGTAAAAAAAATGGCTTAATGGCTTGGGTTGACAAAAATTAGGCAGGTTTGGGATCAGTTTGGATGTTATGAATGTGCATTTTATGTTACATTTTTATTTTTATTAATATATTTTTTGTGTGTGTGTTGTTTGTCTGAGGTGCTTCTCAGATACCTGCTTTTTTGCAAAAATTTGTATTTGCAGTTCAAAAACCGGTTTTTAGTATTAAAAATTAACATGGTCCACAGTGGCTTAATGGTTAGCATTGTCACCTCACAGCAAAGAGGTCACTGGTTCAAGTCATAGCTCTGTGAAGTTTGCATGTTCTACAGTACGTGTGTAACATTTTGTTTTTTTTAAATAAAAATTCTTAAAATGTAAACAACTTATAAAAAACATCCCATAATGTAAATAAGTTGTCAATTAATAAGAATATGTCAATAACTCAATTTTGCCAAAAACGTCAGATAGAACCTTATAATTCTAAGGTGACGTTGTGTTATTAGTGAATTAAATAAACGAAATTGGCTAATTGGCTTCAAAATTGGCTTCTAACAAAAAAAAAAATTACAACTTGTAATTTGGCTATATTATAAATGAAGTGGCTAGTTGCTTTTGAGTGACGGGTCATAACAAATGTTCATTTGTTTTTTGCTATGAATGTCCCAAATATATGGCATTTTATTAAACAAGTGATCAATTTGCATAGTCATTTCAGACTTTTTACAGGGGACTTTCACCATACCTTGCGTTCTTACTCTCTCCTCCTGTTCTGTGTTACAGATTACCTCAATTTACCTGCTTTTATTTGCAGTCACAGGAGCGCACGTTATTACAGTTAATTCATTCCACCTGTCTCTCATTCCCTTTTTTAAAGCATGTCATTTCCCTTCATGTTTGTCAGTATGTTGTCAATTGTTAGTGTGTAAAGTTTTCTCTTACTCACAATGTATTTGTGTCCAGGACTGCCAGTAAGTGAGTGTCCTGTTGTTTTGGACTTTTTGTATGGTACTTCATCTCTTCACCCGACTGGGTTACTTTTATTTTTTGCTTTTCCTGAGACTCACTCCTTAATAAAGACTTTGTTTCTGCATTTGAGTTCACCCACGTGACAGGGATAAGAAGGTATAAAGGTACACACAGTTGAATCAGAATTATTAGGCCTCCTAAGTTAAAAAAAATGTATTAATGTTAAAGTTGACTTGATGTGACATTACAGGTGTAATAGACATGGTCAAAGTTTAGTTAACTTGGGTAAGTTATTGTAATTAAGAATATTGATAGGACCTTTTCATTCAAGTGTCATGGACGTTGTTTAAGTTTAGTAAATATTGAAGTTGTCTCTCATTCACACACCCTAAGGCCAATTTTGTTTATTCAGTGCACCTACATTGCATGTCTTTGGGGGAAACCCATGTGAACATGGGGAGAACATGCAAACTCCACACAGAATTGCCAACTGGCCCAGCCAGGAATCAAACCAGCAACCATCTTGCTGTGAGGCGACAGTGGCTCAGACAAACACACACCACAACATTACAATGAGAAAATGGCAGTCATCATAATTTGAATGGCATCTACTTATGTTAGTCTGTATTTTCCTTATCCGGAGGTTTTCAAAATCCTGGACAGGCCGAATCCTGAGCAGATGCTGTGGAGGAGTGGAGAGCATGAGACTGATTCCTGAAGGACCCCAGTGACAGACGAGTCTTTGCATTGATCCCATGGGCCAGCCTGATGTCACCCGCTGGTGACATACACACACCTGCAGCTTCTTCATCATGGACTTCCAGTGTTCTCCAGCCTCTGGCGCCTAGACTGCAGCTCTGTACAAGAAGTTTGGCCAGAGGAGAAAGGTTGCGCCCAACTGAGCTAGGTTTCTCTCAAGGATATTTTTCCTTCAGTTTCGTCAATTGGTGAAGTTTGTTCTCTTTTGCCACTAGCTTGCTTGGTTTGGGATTTGTAGAGCTGCGCATCAATGGATTTGCTCTTAAGTGTTTGGACTTTCAGCAGTGAAAATTAAACCACGTTGAACTAAACTGAATTTACTAGAACTTCTATTTTAAGCTGCTTTGACACAATCTACATTGTAAGCAGCATAGGCCCTTAAAATTGTCCTAACTCCAAACCCCTCTTTTGTGCCCTATTTATACAGGATTTAGTTGTCACGGTTGTAGGTGTGTACGCACTCCTGAGTGTCTGCGTGGTCACATGGTTTTGTTTTGTTTTGGTATTCCTCGTGTGTCTGTTACGTCAGTGTGATGTCACGTGCTATGTAGAGCTCTGCTGTCCTGGTTAGTTTGCCAGCTGCAACTCGTTATCGCGACTATATCTGGACAGCGCGTCTCTTGTCTCGTGTCAGTTTGTTGTCGTTTGTGCATTGTTCTCTGTCTGCTCTGGTCTGGTGAGGAGTACATCTGTGACCGTGATCGGTTTGTCTACTCCTACATGCGTCTACCTGCCCCGTGAGTCTGCAGTTATTTGCGAGTCCCTGAGCGTGCTCTGTGTGTTTCTGAGTGTGTTGGAGAAATATTGACTTCGTCAATAAAGAACTTTTACTTGTACTTGGATCCTCTTATATTTCCCGCACGCGTCACAGAACGAACTGACCAATATGGATCCAGCAAGTTTAACCCAGGTTGCTGATCAAGTGGCAAGACTCCCCGCTATGATCCAGCTGACTGGCAGAGCGGCCCCACAGGAAGCTGTACCATCTTCAGACCCGGGAGCGGCGTCGGGGGTGGCGGGTTGGTCGCTTGAGCCTCGCCTTCCTCATCCGGCGTACTACTCTGGAGAACCCCAGCTGTGTCGGTCCTTCCTGACCAAGTGCTCTTTGTTTATGACCCTCCAGCCCTCCTTATTTACCACCGAACAATCCAGGGTGGCTTTTGTGATCACGCTCTCTGGGAGGGCCGCGTTGTGAGGGACCTCCGTTTGTGAGAATAAACTCCCCTGTTGTTCCTCGTACGAACTATTCTCAGAGGAACTTAGGAGAGTCTTTGATCGCGCAGCTTCTGGGAGAGAGGCCGCACGAGTTCTTGCGGAGGTCCGTCAAGGAGATCAAAGTGCCGCAGATTACTCCATAGAGTTCCGGACTTTGGCGGCGGAATGCGGCTGGAATATGGAGGCGCAATGGGACATGTTTCTTCATGGGCTTTCGGAGCGGATCCAGGACGAAATATACACCCTCGACTTGCCTAAAGATCTGGACAACCTTATTGATCTGGCTATTCGGGGGGAGGCCCGACTGTGGCGCAGAGAGACTCATGTCCGACGGGGTGCAGCCTCGGAACTGGTCCCCGAATCCTCCTCTCTCTTTTTGGTTCCGGAGGTTGGGCAGACCTCATCTCACGACACAGGAGAGGCGCCGACGAAGTAACGAGGACCCCTGTTTGTTTTGCGGGGGATCGGAGCATCGAGCGGCGTCATTATCCAGTAGAAGACCACACCCATCAGCAGACAAGAGGTTACTGATGGGAGAGATGAAACTAAATAAATCCTCCGTTACCACCACTCTTCTGCCTGCTACTTTATGTTGGTCTTTGAAAAAACTGGACGTTAAAGCCATGATCGATTCCGGAGCTGAAGGAAACTTTATTGACTCTAATCTTGCTTTTAAATTAAAACTTCCGATCGTTTCTCTTTCCCAACCCATCGCTGTGCACGCCCTCAGTGGGCTTTCACTCCCTACCATCACTCACTCCACTAAGCCCATAAGACTGATTACTTCAGGAAATCATGTTGAACATTTATCTTTCTTTCTAACAGACTGCCATAATAGTCCTGTGGTTTTGGGGCATCCATGGTTGCTTCTTCATAAGCCCCATATTAATTGGGGTCACAATACCGTGTTTTCATGGAGTGAGAACTGTTATAAGTCTTGTCTTTCGTCTGCTCATTCTGCTGTGTGTGGTTCTGTGTTTCAGGAGGAGCGCACGGACCTGTCAAACGTGCCTAGTGAGTACCTCGATCTGAAGAAAGTGTTCAGTAAGTCTCGGGCTGCTTCTCTTCCTCCTCACCGTCCCTACGACTGTGCTATAGACTTATTGCCAGGGACCTCTCCGCCTAAAGGCAAGTTATACTCTCTTTCTATTCCCGAGAGGGAGGCCATGGAGAAATATATTTCTGATTCTCTAGAAGCCAAGATTATCCGCCCCTCTTCTTCACCGGCGGGAGCGGGATTTTTTTTCGTGAAAAAGAAGGATGGTTCACTTCGCCCATGCATTGACTACCGAGGGCTGAATAACATAACGGTAAAGAATACCTATCTTACCGGTGGTCTTCAGCGTTCGAGCATCTGCAGGGGGCGTCCTTTTTCACGAAATTAGATCTCCGCAACGCTTATCATTTGGTTCGCATAAGAGCCGGGGATGAATGGAAAACTGCATTTAATACCCCCAGGGGGTTAATGATGTGTTGCGAGATATGCTAGATCAGTTCATTTATGTCTACCTGGATGACATACTGATATTTTCCCGTTCTCTCCAGGAACATGTGCAACACGTCAGACGAGTGCTTCAGAGGCTGCTAGAGAATGGGCTTTATGTCAAGGCGGAGAAATGCGTTTTTCATGCACAGTCTGTTCCTTTTCTAGGGCACATCGTGTCAGTCGAGGGAGTGCGCATGGATACAGAAAAGGTTCAGGCTGTGGTAAATTGGCCAATCCCAGAGTTGCGCAAGGCCCTGCAGAGATTTCTGGGCTTCGCCAATTTTTACTGACGATTTATTCGTAATTTCAGCCAGCTCGCAGCCCCTCTGACAACCTTAACCTCCGCCAAAACTCCCTTCAGGTGGTCGAGTGCAGCTGAGGCGGCATTCACTAAACTAAAGGGCTGCTTTGTTTCAGCCCCAATTCTGGTGGCTCCTGATCCGTCCCGGCAGTTTGTGGTGGAGGTTGACGCGTCAGAGGTGGGGGGGGGAGCTATCCTGTCCCAGCGCGCGTCCTTGGACGGCAAGATGCATCCTTGCGCCTTTTTTTCACATCGATTATCTCCCGCAGAACGTAATTACGACATTGGCAATAGGGAGTTGTTGGCTGTCAAGCTCGCGTTGGAGGAGTGGCGTCATTGGTTGGAGGGTTCGGGGGTTCCCATTATTGTTTGGATCGATCATAAGAACCTGGAATATATCGAGTCCGCCAAACGACTAAACTCTAGGCAGGCTCGGTGGGCACTATTTTTTGGACGTTTCGATTTCACCATTTCTTATCGACCGGGTTTAAAGAACATCAAACCCGATGCATTATCCCGCCTATTTGATTTTTCCGAGCACACTGCGTCTCTCGAACCCATTGTTCCTCAAAAGATTTTTATTTCAGCTGTGACATGGGAGATCGAGAGTAAGGTCTGTCTTGCCTTGGAAAGGGTAACGCCCCCGCCCGGATGCCCACCGAGCCGGTTGTTCGTGCCAGAGGCGATTCGGTCTGACGTCATTCGATAGGGACACTCTTCCAAAGTGGCTTGTCATCCAGGGGTGAGTCGCACGTTATTTCTGGTTAAACAGCGATTCTGGTGGCCAGCTATGGCTCGGGACATACAGGAGTTTGTTTTGGCCTGTTCTGTTTGCGCTCTTTCTAAGACTTCTAATCGCCCGCCCGCTGGGCTTCTTCAGCCGCTGTCAGTGCCTTCGAGACCCTGGTCGCACATTTCGCTAGATTTTGTCACAGGACTCCCGCCATCCAGTGGCAATACGGCCGTTTTGACCGTAGTGGACCGGTTTTCGAAGGCTACTCATTTCATTCCTCTGCCCAAATTACCTTCAGCCAGAGAGACAGCGGATGCTGTCATAAATCACGTCTTTCGCATTCATGGCCTCCCGATGGACGTGGTCTCTGACAGGGGGCCTCAGTTCGTCTCTAAATTCTGGAGAGAATTCTGTCATTTATTGGGGGCGACTGTAAGTCTTTCTTCTGGTTTCTATCCTCAGAGTAACGGACAAACAGAAAGGGCCAACCAGGATCTTGAACGTATGTTACGATGTTTGGTTTCTCAGAATCCCGCCTCCTGGAGCCAGCAGCTCCCATGGGTGGAGTACGCACACAATTAATTGCCAGTGTCAGCCACGGGCCTGTCTCTGTTTGAGTGTAGTTTAGAGTACCAGCCACCTGTTTTTCCCAGTCTGGAAACCGAAATCGTGGTTCCCTCCGCCCACGCCTTTCTCCAGAGGTACCGACGCACTTGGACGCATACAGATTTTCTTTCCCCACCTCTGTGTTCTTGTTTTAACTTTGAGACATTTCCTTTACTGACAGATTTAAGATGTTTGATGTTGCTATTGGCCCTGTTCGCGGCAATGTATGAAACTGTTTTAACGCCAGAGATGTCTCTCCATAGATGCAACCTCTTCTGAGTGTTTACTTACATTGTCATGATGATCCCTTAATTTGATAACATGTTATTCACGCTCCTGAATGCCTCTTACAGATATAGCTTCATATGGGCATTTAACATATACAATCAGTGGTTAACATATTCAGTTATTCTCCAGCATAGCTTCTAATTACTACATCTTTGCAGGTTTACTGCACCTTTCAAATTTCATCTTATGTCTCACTAATTGGGGCAATGGACTCTTACCTAAGTCTTTGAACTGAGCTAGAGCTCTGTGGAGCTGCAGATGATTCAATCATCCACATATTGTGACAGTGTCCATCCTAAGATTTTCTAAATAAGTTTAATCCCTTTATGCATTCTGGTGTCTTCTATATATGCTATTCATCAGCCTACTGTGCATAAGTACAAACAAGTATCTACTCTTCTCTGGTAATTGACTAAAATAAGCTCAACAGAAATCAGTTATTTTAAAATATTTGACATTCAAAGGAACATATTTCAGCATACAACATAAACCTCTGCTGGAAAATGTTCTTTTATTGATTGCTTGTAAATCATAAACTAAACACAATCTACTTTTACCTGATTTTATTTACTGCATGCTTAAATTTAAATTCAACTTAAATTAGTCAAATACACAGTACTACTTGAATTGAAATATTATTTAAACACCAATGTTTAAGACCATATTACATATCTAGACATATCTAGATGTTTCAATTAATTGCTTTAATTTATCTGGATTTAAGTCCTGTACTGACAATCATTTATTTAGAATTTGACACTTCTTTAATTTTTTTTTAATGAACTATGTTTTTATATCCATATGTTATAAATTATGTTAACATTACACATTTGAAGTTTGATTGTACATTTTCATATAACACTTTTTTCTTACAATTTGCATGATACTTTTCTTTCTATCAAATTGACAGGAGTCTTATTTGATAGAAGAATGGATAATTACACTTTTGTTCTTAATTTGCCCACTGGAGTGGTCACAGTTGATTTGGACTATACTATAGGTCTGCTGCTCTGAGGTGAACTTCCAGACTTTATCATGACCTAATAAAAGTCTTTTTAAAATGTTTCCCATTTTTTTCCATCAAATGAAAATTCCTCCCATCTATTTTCTCCTCTTTGCTGCTTATTTTTCTGTTTTAAGTTAATTTTTATTAAATTTTCTTTTATTCATATACTGTTCTTAAATATTGCTGTTTTTATATCTTCACTGTCCTTATTTTCTCCTAATCTTATTATAGTGTTTCTTTACTAACTGCTATTTTATTTTCATTGTATTTTTTTCATTGTTATATTTTCTTTACTTTAATGACTTATCTCTTATTTATTCAGATTTATTTAGTAAATGTACCTCTTTAATAATTAATTTCTCTACATATGTATTTATTCCTATTTTATTTCTTAATATTATATTATATTATATTAGTTCAACTTCAATTTCCATTTTGTATATACTGTAAAAAAAAAAAAAAAAAACAGCCCAAACCCAAACGTTTTTAATGACTGGTCACATAAAAAATTTTCAATTGCCCTAAATTATATTCTGAACACTTTAAACACTACACACAATGCTCTACCTAAAACACAATAATCGAACAGGAAGCTAATTGTTTTTGTTTTCCAAACACAACCTATCAAAATGCTACACTTATTCACACACACATGCTCCTCAAATGTGGAAACACAATTTTTTTAACTGATCACTAACCAATCACTGTTTTACTGTAGTATAGGCCTATAAATACGTCAAAGGTGATGGGACACTTGGCTGTTCTGGACCAAAAAAAAAAAACAGGTCCACAATTTGCAATTTTGTACCTATCGCATATTTACCTTTTCTTAATCCTAAATTCCTGTAGAAAGAATAGAGAAATTATTCTCAGCCTGGCTCTGTACTGTAAGATGGCCAACCCTATGCCTGCATGACAGTTCAAAAGGAAAAGGAAACTTCTACATTTTTTGACAGACTGTTTGGGCTACTTCTCGTAAATTTTGGCCTTCAGTTTTTAATTAGACAGAATTTTATTGTCATTTGCCTTTCCTCGAATATAAAACTTTTTATAAATACATTTAGATGATTTACTTTAATCATTACTATAGATATGTAAAGAGACTTTAAACCATTACAACAAAAAATGTTTCTGAAGACAATAAAGAATAAACTTATTTAAACTTTTTAACTAGATATTATGCTACATAATGAAATGTCTAAATTATTACATTGATAAATAACGCAGCCATTACAGAATAACTTGAATAACCAATATAAATATTCATAAATAGACCTATACAGTAACTTATCATTTGTGTATGTGAAAAAAGTCGAAATGATAGCAATCAGAGCACCTCCAGCATCTCACTAAAGTCATAAAAAAAAAATTAAAAAAAATTTAAATTGCCAAAAAGATTGTTCATGAAGTTATTAATGATAAATTTCGATTTTGGTCACTTTTTTGCAAATGAGTGTGATATGATGCGCGAATAACTGCAGAAAATAAGGGAAAACCCGGTCAAAATCTAATTGCTCAAAAAAATATAGCCTATCCTAAATTACTTTTAGAATATATTTTTTTAAATAGGAAATTAACATATTAAATATTGCGCAGTTAAGTGCAGAGCACGCCTGCCGACTCAAAAACATGCGAGTTTTAAAGTTAATGAATCTAAAAATCAAACTCCTGCTTCACAAATAACGACTAATGTTTCAACCGAGAGGAGACGCCAATAGCTTGGTGCAATAGTTGTTTTTCTTATACGCTTACCCAGTGTTTTTACTTACTGGTAAACAGACATTAAAAGAAAAGTTATTTAAATGTACCTCTCAACCAGAATTATATTTTACGTGTGCTGAGGTTTTCCCTACATACTGTAATTCTTTGAGCCAATAACAGGGATAGGCTGGGCTAATAGTAACAGATCACCACTAGGGGTCGCTTGTGGACTACTTTATTGCGAATGGGCACTTAATTTAAACATGGTACAGAAGTCTCAAAACACAGCCACGGAGCCAGAAATGCATGAAATACATAAAGGTTTATTGGCAACAATAATAAAATAAGCAGAATAACTGACATGGATAACTGCCATGCCATGGACATCTAGAGCAGCCTACCATGCACTCAAGATGATTTGCTATTCTGTGGGGACAGACTCTCCCGTTGGCATAATCGTTGTTATATTGTACAAATTGTACTTTCTATTACACCACACCACACCTAAACCTACCCCTCACAGGAAACACAGCAAAATTCGGAACTGAACTGAGTGATAATATTTGGTCCTTCTCTCTAAATTGATTGGAAGCTACTCAGCAGCAGAGTTGCCTAAAGTTAATGAGACGTTGAAAGAATTAATTAAGTGATGATTGAGCACTGATGATGAACACCTGCTGTTCCGTCCCATGTCCCTCAGGTTGGTTTCATGCTTCACTGTTATGGGTTGCTCTCTAAACTATATGCTTTGCTATAAACAAAGGGATTGTTCACTCAATATGTAAAATTGTCCCATAATTTTTTCACCATCAAGCAATATTATCCCTTAAAGATTCAGGAGTGGAAAATGATGAGCTTAAAAAAATAAAAATGTCATGTCATTTTATATATAAACTGGACCTAACTAAAACATCAAAATACCTTTTTACATATTTGATTTATTAAGGGGGAGCATTGGTGCAGTGGGTAGTGCTATCGCCTCAAGCAAAAAGGTCACTGGTTCGAGCCTCAGCTGGGTCAGTTGGCATTTCCACTGTGGCGACCCCTGATTAATAAAGAGACTAAGCTGAAAAGAAAACGAATGAATGAATGAATTAATGAAATTGGCTGTAGTGTATGTGTGTGAATGAGTGTGTATGGATGTTTCCCAGAACTAATAAGCACTAAGCCGAAGGAAAATGAATGAATAAAAAAATTATTAAGGATTTTATGAGTTACACCAACTGCCTTACACCAAACAAACTGAATTTAAACAGAGGATGAAACAACCCCACAAACAGCATTACCAGCTTCACTGGTTAAAATGTGACTTACAAAAAAACATTTGATAATTAACAGAGGTTTCTTTCATTCATTAATTTTCCTTTGGCTTAGTACCTTTACAGGGAGTGCAGAATTATTAGGCAAGTTGTATTTTTGAGGATTAATTTTAATTAATTAATGTTCTCAATGAACCCCAAAAAACTTATTAATATCAAAGCTGAATATTTTTGGAAGTAGTTTTTAGTTTGTTTTTAGTTTTAGCTATTTTTGGAGGATATCTATGTGTGCAGGTGACTATTACTGTGCATAATTATTAGGCAACTTAACAAAAAACAAATATATACCCATTTAAATTGTTTATTTTCACCAGTGAAACCAATATAATATCTTAACATTCACAAATATACATTTCTGACATTCAAAAACAAAAACAAATCAGTGACCAATATAGCCACCTTTCTTTGCAAGGACACTCAAAAGCCTGCCATCCATGGATTCTGTCAGTGTTTTGATCTGTTCACCATCAACATTGTGTGTAGCAGCAACAACACCCTCCCAGACACTGTTCAGAAAGGTGTACTGTTTTCCCTCCTTGTAAATCCCACATTTGATGATGGGTTCTCTACACCAAAGGTTCTCTATGGGGTTCAGATCAGGTGAACAAGGAGGCCATGTCATTAGTTTTTCTTCTTTTAGACCCTTTCTTGCCAGCCACGCTGTGGAGTACTTGGACGCGTGTGATGGAGCATTGTCCTGCATGAAAATCATGTTTTTCTTGAAGGATGCAAACTTTTTCCTGTACCGCTTAAAGGTGTCTTCCAGAAACTGGCAGTAGGACTGGGAGTTGAGCTTGACTCCATCCTCAACCCGAAAAGATCCCACAAGCTCATCTTTGATGATACCACACTGTAAAAAATGTCCGTAATTTTAACAGTACAAGTCTGTATAATCTACAGTAAACATCTGTAGAAGGTTTAACAGCTCATTTCTGTACAAAATACGGAAAATAACTGTAACAGATCAAACCTTTGTTTTCGAGAAAGTAGGCAGAGTGTCTGAAATCTCATCATACACCCTCATTCACTAGTCCCTAAATTAGTCAATTAGTTTAGTCCACTATAGAAAGTGAATGACCACAAATGACTGAATTTAGACACTGATGAACAGCTGCTGTTAACAAGCACAATCACTGAAGGAATAAGATTTTGAAGGAAGAAATAAAACTACACACACAGCCTCACACCAAACCAACTGAATTAAAACAGAGGATTAAACAACTCCATTAAATAACAGCATTGTCAGCTTCACTGATTATAGTTTGACTTCATTTCTGTCATATCTGCAAGAATATTTGATAATTAACAGAGGTTTATATTTTTTGAGAATATTTCATTTGACCTCACCATCGTGGTGATCAGAAGCTGCTTTAGTTGGGCTCTTGAACCTTTAGAATTTTATTTTAATGTTTCTAAAGTTCATCGATTATAGCAAAAAAAGTCATGAGATTTTTTTTTAAAGGTAATTAGTTGTTACGGATATTGTTTCAGGTATTTTGTAAATTAGTTAATAAAAAATATTGAACCATATATTAACATTGAGGGTCAACAAACAACTAGAGAGGAAATAATAGCAATTAATAATCAGAGACAGAGTGTCATGCAAAAAACCTTGAAAACACCTGCCACTCGTCAGGACACAGACATCAAGAATCAGGATATGAGCCTCAAGCGTGGTTGCTAAAAAGAACAATCTGCATGATTCATACATGCCGCAATGCATGCTGGGTGCCAGCATAGTGCAAAACTCCCTGCATGCATTGCAGCATGAAAACAGAGTAAACTTCAGTGTTATTTAGACCTAAACAGAGATTATACCACAGCAGCATATCTTAGTGCAGTAAAGGACAGTAAATTAAGAACAACAATGACCAAATACAGACTGAGTGCTTACAGTCTGACTGTATAGACGGGCTGATACAGACAGAACTGGCAACACAGAGAGGCGCATCTACCCACACTGTGCCCAGGCAGAGGTGTAGACGGAGGAACATTTCCTCACCCGCTGCACAAACTATGAGCACATCCGAGAATCATTCTACCCCAAACTACAGAGCATTTATCCACAATTCACGGAGTTAGACAATAAAACACAGCTTCAGTAGTTACTGGGGGAAAAAATGACTGTATCCTTCCAGCGGCACAATACATTAATGCCTGTCACAAAAAGAGAGAGGAGACCAAAAAAAAAAGTGATGCGCTTGCAAACACACAAACACACACACACACACACACACATCTAAATGATTATAATTGAATCATTGTAAATATCCTGATTATTACTGTTTTTATATGTTTTTATTAGTTTTATTCTACAAAGTTGATTGTTAAATGTGCAGTGTTTTCTGATCTATTATTATTTTTATTGATATAAATGAATAATATGATATATGAATGATATAATATATTGAATAATAATATGATATATTGAATAATAATATGATATATTGGATAATAATATATGTATATATCTTTAATTTTGTTTTTCTTCTACTATTTACTGTGGGGGGGTTTTTTCATATGTATGTTCTTTTATTTTTGTAAACTTTATAACTGCTTTGGCAATAGATTTGTAATAATTGTCATGCCAATAAAGCAACTATTGAATTGAATTGAATTGAATTGAGAGAGAGAGAGAGAGAGAGAGAGAGAGAGAGATTGCAACAAACAGTTATGAAGGAATTAATGATTAGATTTTTATGCATAAAACTTTGAGAGCTCCAGCAACACAGTTAACATTTAAGACACACAGACATCAAGAATCAGGATATCAACCTCAACCACGGTTGCTAAAAAGAAAAAGCAGCAAAATTCATTCATGTTGCAATTCATGCTAGGTGCCAGCACACTACAAAACTCCCAGCATGCATTGCAGCATCAATACATTATGCAGCTTAATCTTCTTACAATTTCTTTCTTTGCCTTTATTTTATTTTGTTCTTGGGGGTAATATTTCGGTAGATTGTTTTGTATTGTTCTAGGTTGATTTTTATTGTATTTTTATCACATGATGCAATTTCGCAGGTCAGAGTTCACCAAGCTTTAACTTTCCAATGTAGCAAATTACGAAACCTGTCACATGAGCTTGCGTTTCTGGCCTGCTGCTTTCACATGCATATGAATGGAAGTCTATGGGGAGAAAAGTGCAGTCTGACTGAGGCTTATGTTGGAGTTGGGTTGGAACTAAACTGTGAAGGGCTGTGGCCCTCCAGGAACACCAGGAGTTTGACACCCCTGTTTTAAATAAAATAACGCACAATAAATAAATAAATAAAAACATCACGATTAGCACAACATTGATTAGATATTTTAAAATACATACTTGGGGCGCCACAGTGGCGTAGTTGGTAGCATTTCTGTGTGGAATTTGCTTGTTCTCCCTGTGGTCGTGTGGGATTCCTACGGGTGCTCCGGTTTCCCCCACAAGTCCAAAGACATCTAGTATAGGTGAATTGGGTAGGCTAAATTATCCATAGTGTATGAGTGTGAATGAGTGTGTATAGATGTTTCCCAGGCATGGGTTGCAGCTGTAAGGGCATCTGCTATGTAAAACATATGCCAGATGAGTTGGTGGTTTATTGCGCTATGGTGACTCCAGATTAATAAACGCCAAAAAAGAAAAAGAATGAAAATACACAATTTATTAATTTTTTTATCATTAAAGCTGGATAAAACATTATTTAGCCCAAAATACACTAGCAAATGTTTATAGTTGTTGATTTTTTAACAATTGCTCATGCGGTAAATGTTCTAGTCCGTAAATCTACGCATAAAAACCAAATCATTAGAGCACATCTGAAAAAGCATGCACATTAACATAATTCTCTGCATTAGATACTTCATTCAAAAAACATTTTTCAAATTGGCATTTAAATGCAACACTTATTTAATTATTACATATATTTAATGATTGTGTGAAAACATCTATAAATTATTTGTTCATTTAGGGAGCAAAACATTAATTGTGAAACAAAAGATTTTTAATGATTAGATTTCTTTTTACAGCACTTTGTAAATATATCCATTTAAGTTATCACCTTTATTTCTATAACACTATAAGACTAAACATTTAAGCCACCATCTTTATTTCAATAACACTTAAACAAAAGAAATAAAGCACAAATAAATTGCAGTTCTGTTTTTAAGAAACATGTTTGCCTGATCAATAAACCAAATACTTTTTGATCACGTAATAATGATCACTCATTGCTTAAAATTCTTCCTAGCTTAAAGCTACAAACAGCTTTATCATAGTCAAAAGTTTAAGAAAAGGAGTCTGGTACACATTATGTTTTTCCCATAAAAGACTTTCACAGTGACACTAGATCATAGAGAGGTTTGATGACAATACCCAACACAATTCCTCTGCCCAGTCCTGAGGCCTTGTCCAAGACCTTCAGTCTGAGGGCAAAATCTCTCAGACTGCCATGCCCCTCTGGCTCTTGGAAGAAGAAATCTTCATTGAACACAGGGTTACGGCAGTTCCTGATGATGGCACTGTTTTGTTGCTGTAGCTTGCCTGGGATTATGGTCAGGGTCAAGCTGCAGGTCAGTGGTCGAAGGTCTCCAGGATCTCGCAAGTCTTCCACTGATACAACACGAATGCGAATTGTTGTAGAGCTCCCAGCTGAACTGGACCTGAAAGCAGAGATGCGCACTTTGCCTCGCTGAGGAAGAGGAAGCACATGCTCCTGATGGAAGCGTTCTTGACAGTGCAACATGTCCAGTGGTAACTGGACTGGTGGGGCTAGTTTGCTGCAGTGGAATGTTTGAAGAACTTTAGCATGCTGAAAGACTTTTGGAATATGCTTTTTGTCTGGAGTGGAGTGAACTTTCTTTTTCTCATTCTCAGAAACAGGACGATCTTTCTGAAGTGTATCTTCAGAGAACGTATATTCACCTGTGAAATCTTTTCTTCTGGGTGGTGGTGTTGATGAATAAGGGGAGGAGTCTGCAGAGGGTGTGTCCCTCTCAGTGTTAGCTGTCATCAGCACTGCACTGGAGGACTGTTTATTTGATTCAATGGTCATTCTCTCCACTTTGTAACTGGTAAGCGCAGAATGAAACAATGATTCTTTTCGACGTGTGTTTGGACTCTCAAACAAACCAGACTCAAAGCATGTCAGTGAATATGGAAGGGGTTTGAATTTGTTCGAAGCCATTGTAGATCTGTTTATACTTGCGTTTAGTGGCTGGGTAGTATCAGGTCTTGGCAATAGTGTTTTTGGTGAATTGGAAACTTTTTTTTCTTCATTTAAACACTGCGAGATATTTTCAGTGTCTACCATGTGGCAGCGCTTGGCCAACTTGGGTGGCAGGAAAAAATCAGGAATTTTATCACGTGTGAGGACGTTACTGTGCATTTCATTGAAGGTGTTGGTCTGAAATCTGGCTGAAAACTCCTCTTTATTGTTGCTGATGAGATGATAGATCTGCAATGGAAGACTTTGCGCTCCTCCTTGCACTTTCTGTAGGATCCACATTGTGAATGAGGATGATCAGCCTACACACTTCACGATATGTTCTCTTCTTGCTAGTGTAAAAGAAATTCCATTCCATTAACTCGCCCATTCTGCCTGTTAATACCAAACATTCCACACTTTGCTCCTCCTTTGCTATATATGAACATTATTTATTTAAAGAATTAACAATGTTCTACAAATGTTCTTTATATAGTTTAATGAATCAAAAGTAATACAATTCTTATTTGTTATCCTGGAGCACAAATAGTTTTGGAAAATGAAATGTGCATGTTGAATGAAAGCTGAATAAATAAGTTTTCCAGGATGTTTGTTAGGATATGACAATATTTGTCTGAGATAAAAATAATTGAAAATCTAAAATCTGATGGTTTTGAAAAGTCAAAATACAGAGAAAATCACCTTTAAGATTGTTCGAGTTAAATTTTTAGCGATGCATAATGCTAATCAAAAAAGAGGTTTATATTTATAGAAGAAATCTACAAATTATATTCATGCAAGAGAATCTTTACTTAATATTTTAATGACTTAATGCATAAAATAAAAATTTACAATTTTGACTCATGCAATGTTTTGTGATCCAGGGTCTCATTGTATAATCATTCACTGTTGTAGTTTTTAACGCTCACAATGAAGATAAAATCTTGTATGATAGCAAGTCACAATTGTTATTCATACACTTTTCTACGTTGCTGTTGTTGTTTTTTAATCAATATTTTTATTCAACAGGGATACATTATATTGATTGAATTAGTGATTAAACATATATTTAATCTTTAAATATTAAAAAAAAAACATCCATCACAGAAATAACTAAACGTTATTAACCATTTAAAAATACTGCCATTGTTTGTCTGGTGTCATTCCAATATTGCTCACTTGCAGTTATGTCTATAAATAATCATAATTTTTGTCCTTACCTGTTTTGGATGATCTGTAGCGAAGTTATTCATCTATGTTTAACTGAATGTGAAGGTTTTAATGTTCGGTTGATCTGTTCATTTTTTTTTTTTGGTACACAGTAGCCAATCACACTGCATGTTCTATTCTAAAGGCCACCTCTCTATTCCGTATGAAGCTTGGCATTTCCTTTTAATCTAAAATGGCCACAACTGGTTTCAGAAAAGCCTCATACCCAATACCCTTCCCTAGAACAGTTATCACTGATAGCCACACTGTTCTAAGATCAGATGGTTATGGATAATTAAATATATATATATATCTGTTTCCCTCTCACATTTAAAGGTCAACAATGACATCACTTGCGTCACTTCAAAGAGAAACCTTTCCTTAGAAAACAGTCTGGGGTGTGTTTCCCAAACAACAACTTAACTGGGAGCTGAACTATACTGTACAAAGTGAACATCAGCAGTTGTTGACTTAAACCAAGATTTGATTCATCTCAAAATAAAACAAATAATAATAATAATAATAATAATAATACCTACTGTAATCATGCTCATGGACTTACAATAAGAGAATGTTGTTTGGACCACATTAAGTTACATAGAACCAACTTATAATTGTGATTAGTGCTGGGGATGGACTCCTTTAAGATTCAGATATGGCTAATGAAAATGTGCGAGAGAAAATGGAATGCTACCATGTGTGTGTATATATCTATGAAAGAGCCCACATTATGGAATTTTGAAAATGACCTTCCTTGCAGTGTGTAACACAGCTGTAAGTAAAGTGAAATGTCCAGCTAAGGCTCAAATCTGAAAGTGCAAAGTGTTTAAAACGATTGATTCATATAGAAAAGAGTCGACTCGTTGTTTAAATGAATCGTTATTAAAACGAGTCTTTAGCCGATTCGCGACGTCAACGCAAAACATAAGCCACTAGTTGCGCGCGCAGACCCCGGGAAAATTGAACTCCCCGGCTCCGCCCACAGACATGAAGAAAAAGTGGATGACAACAAGCACTGTATCGCAATAAGTGTTGTAGTATAACCAGCGGGACTGCAGTGACGTGTGATCTGAGTTTGATGGCAGTATAAAGATTTAGAGAGAAGTATGGGAGCTTTTGTAGTATTGGTTTTCGCATTTTGCTCTTTGTAGACGGTCCCTAAGGATCGGTCTCTGCCGCCTGCGCACAGAGTTTAATATAATGCGTCCAGCACATAGGCAAAGCTAATTTTTGGAAAATAAGGTTGTAGGTGATTGTATACATTGCGACGGTTGAAAAGAGGTGCTATTTGTGTAGGAACAATGTTTCGGTCATGAGTTATTGATCCGAAAAACACGAATCTGCGAATCTATTGCTAACTTTACTGAACTTATTGGCATTCCGGTTAAATCATGTCCCGTAGACGCTTTGCTCTGAAGTGCAAGGGAAAAGCTGTTATTTTCCCTACCTGGAAACCTCTTTGCCCTACGTGGAGTGGTTGAGTTTTGTTTTGGTAAAATACCTGAGAATTATATCCCCAACATGGTGCTGTGTTCGTGTCATTTCTCTGAAGAGAGCTACACCATTCTACTAGCTTACAACGCGGGATTTGTTGCACGGTTGTTGTTAAAGGATGGATCAATACCCAGTTTATTAGGACCAGCATGCTCTTCCAGTCTTGTTCACTGTAACAAGGTAAATATGGATGTAGTTTTCTGTATTGTGTTTGCTCCGTGCAGCATGTAGAGGTAGCCATTTAGCTTACTACCGAATGTAACTATTTGTTGGCTTACAATAGTCCATGAAGTGTTCATTATTACTGAATGTTTGTTGTTATGATGAGGAATATAGCAATACTGCTGTACAACTGCAGTGATGTTTTTCAATATGTTCTGGCATTGGGCTGCTGACACGGACGTGACGTGGTGACGTGACGTGGTAGCGTCACGGAAAGGAGGTGCTTGGGGAAAAAGACTGGCTCAGACGATTCATATTAGAGTCGGTGGGAAAATGAGATAAAAATAAATAGATATTATAAGACATCGAAAGTATTTTTTAACCTTGCATACATATCATCCTGTTGTTTGGGACTTCAAAATGTGAAATTTAACCGTTCTCAACCCAACATATGTGCTCTTTAATATATATATATTAAAGCTGTCAATCATTAAAATCATTAATTAATCACACTTTTTTGCACACTCTCAGAAATAAAGGTACATATCACTGGGGCAGTACCTTTTCAAAAGGTACATATTTGTTCCTGAAGGATCCATGGTACCTCAAAGGTACTTTTTAGGTACATTTGGGTACTAATATGCACCTTTTAGGTACCACTGTGGACTATTTGGGTACAAATATGTATCTTTTAAAAAAATACTGCCCCAATGACAGCTCCTGTACCTTTATTTCTGAGAGTGCAATTAATCAGATTAATTGCAATTAAAAGACTGAAACTTGTAATTTTGGCTATTCAAATGTAAAGTGTGAATTAATGCAAAGTCATGACAAAGAAACTATTTAAATTCAAAATACGATTGTTTACGATTGTAAAGTAATGAATACAAACAATTTTACTAATTGAAAGGTTATACTGCTAAGAGTTGAGAACATAAAGTACAGTAGAAACAATTTTGCTTATTCCTCCTTTACATTCAGCCAGTTGCTGATACACCTCTTTTCTTTTGAATGATGTGACCTGAGAGTAAGAACGGTCTCTCACAAGTAGGGTTGGGTTGGGTACCGAAACTGGACCGAATCCTCATATGAATTTTGGTGCCTAATTTCAGTGCCACTGGTTCTGCGAAAATAATGTAAGAAGCATCAAGAGGTGCATCAAAGGCACACATAGGTACGCGCTGTGTCACACCAAAGACTATAGTATTCTTACAGGGACTTTAGTCACACCATCTCTAAACATTTCATTCTAAACAACTTTGAGGGACACAGACACCATCTGCAATGTTTGGTGTTTATTTTTGTTGCTAAGGAAGGCAACGTAGTCAACTCGCGGAGTACAGCGCATCCAGTGACAGACTCCCTTCAGATTCAACACGCATGATCGCGTTCATCAAATTTGCTTAAACTATTTGAGATAATTATGGCTCTATTTTACAAGCAAGAACTCTGACACAGCAATATGAAGCAGATGCTTTACAAAAAGTTGCGTGTAAGGGGGGGAAACATGTCAAACTTAACGAAACATTTGGGCACATGGAATCAGCTTAAAGGCAGAGGAATGCATTGTCTTTAACAGCTTGCGACATGATCAAGCACTTTCACTTAATACGTTTACATGGACACCAGAACTCTGATTTTAATATGATTAAGACAATACTCTGATTAAGAGTCTACCATGTAAACAGCGTTGTTGTTTTTTTTTAGGCCTACCTTAAAGGACCACAGACATCTGCGTCATGAAATGTAGAGATTTTGTTTTTCCATTTGGTGTGTGGTACTAAACTCTATTAAAACAACATTCTTCCACCAGTCCTCAAACTTAATACTGGCAGCAAATACCTGTTTATCATGAGGCATGAACAATATGCTGCCAAATGAAAGTGAAACTGCCGTACTGCGGTTAAAGTAAAAAAAATTAAAAATGAAACACCCAAAACATAGACGTTAATGGCGTCATACTGATTCTTTCTATCTAAAAGTCTTTCCTTGGTCTTATCCATATTTCTTTGCACATTGAGCATACATCGGCCACAACAGGAAATAAAAAACTGCAAGCATGTTAATTTTTAACATGTTAAATATTTCAAATTAATCGCATACATTAACGCGATAATTTTTAAAAGCACTAATATATATATATATATATATATATATATATATATATATATATATATAATTTAATTGAATTAAAAATAAATCTTATGTAACCTACACTCAAAAATAAAGGTACAAAAAGTATAGTAGGGGTGGTTCTCCCTAAGGGGTTTTAAGATAACATTTATTAGTGACTATGTAGGCCTTTAGTATAAATTTTAAGATACCAATTTGAACTTTTTTGATACAAACGTGTACTTTTAAAAGGTACCGACCCAGCTTTAATACAATTTTAATGTTTTGATCATATGCATGGCCAGTAAGTAATTTTTTAAAAACTATATTCAGTATAGTTTAGCATAAATTGTATAGTTATGTGATATATTCTATATTCAATACTCTAGTTTTGTTCGTTGTTTTAGTCTTAATTTATGGGAGCATTTTGATAGCAAATATCCCAAGGATTTGATGTTTCGCAAAATTTGCAGATATCTTTCCAAAATCAAAATGCTTTTTTAAAATTAATTTAAACATGCCACAGGATTAGGAAACTTGAATTTTATCCTAAAGAAAATCCAATCTAAAAGTAAAACTAAATACATTGCTAAATACTCTTGACACATAAGGGTGTAAAGTCTGCAGCCAACCAAAAAATGAGTCATGCTTCTTGGGTGTATGTGTTCTTTTTGTGTTGTGTGCTTGTGTGTCATGTTGGATGCGTGGCTGTTAGAGTCTGTGTTTTCTGGGGTGCAATAGTTCAATCTACTCACAGCTTGGTATGAATTTAGGGTTTTAGGGTTATGGTTTCAGAACAGTATGTGCTATGTTTAGAAATAAAATGGCTGCAGAAAAATTCTAATTCAATATACATATTATATACATATAAGGCGATACGGTGACTCAGTAGGTAGTGATGTCGCCTCACAGCAAGAAGATCGCTGTTTCGAGCCTTGGCTGGGTGAGTTATAATTTCTATGTGCAGTTTGCATGTTCCTCCTATGTTCGCGAGGGTTTCAACCGGGTGCTCCGGTTTCCCCCACAAGTCCAAAGGCATGCAGTACAGGTGAATTGGGTAAACTAAATTGTCTGTAGTGTATGTGTGTGAATGAGAAAGTGTGGCTGTTTCCCAGTGATGGGTTGCGGCTGGAAGGGCATTTGCTGCATAAAACAAAAATGCTGGAAAAATTGGCGGTTATTCCGCTGTGGCGACCCCAGATTAATAAAGGATCTAAGCCGACAAGAAAATGAAAGAATGAATGTACATATTATATACATATTGGGTAACAAACACCTGACAATGCAACAGGCTTCACAGATATAACAGTAGATTTGCATGTTCTCTCATTGATTAAAAAAATATAAGGCATTTTGTATATTGTATGTTCAAATAAAATGCTTTAAAAATGAGAGTAAAAGCCTACATTTCCTCTTTTTCTGTTTTACATTTCTGTTTGACTCAACAGTCTCAACCAATTATGCAGATAATAATTATGCCAACACATCTTTTAATCCCCGGTCAGATCACACGATTTTGCCACGATTTTCTTGACGTAGGGCGTTGTAGAGAATTGTAAGCGACAAATAGGCGTCGTGACACAAGATTCAATCATGTCTTCTAGTGTAATGTGGCATAGTTCACGACAACTGATTCCATGCCTGCGACGCCTCACGACACCGTCTGTCACATCCCCTGCTCGTTCCAGAAGTCACTCCCAGTCATCAGCCATCACACACCACAGCCGTGAACAATCCCCGGATCATTAGTCCCCACACCTGCGAACACTTCCCTGTGCACCCATAAATACTC
>CAIGQQ010037819.1:4872264-4892372 GCA_903798035.1 Danio albolineatus | reverse complement strand
TGGACCCCACCCCCCCCCCCCCCCCCCCCCCCCCCCTCCTCCCTCTCACCCCTCAATGAGGATTGGACGCTGAATACTTCAATTTGTTCCAGACAGCACAAAAAACAGACCCCCTCCCCCTCCCTCATTCCATTTTGACTTCCTAGTGGTAGCATATATAGTGTGAAAAGTAAGGGACCAAGAACTGAGCCTTGTGGTACCCTACAGTATACTTTTGATCTGTATGATGTCTCTTCATTAACTGATACAAATTGATAACGTTCAGATAGATAAGACCTGAACCAGGCCAATGCAGTTCCTGTAATACCAACATAAATTTCAAGCCTATCAAAGAGAATATTAGGATCGATTGTATCAAATGCAGCACAGAGGTCCAATAGCACTAAGATAGAAATGCAACCACGGTCGGACGACAGAAGGAGGTCATTTGTAACTCTTGCGGTTTCTGTGCTATGAAATGCTCTAATTCCAGATTGAAATTTTTCATAAATATTGTTTCTTTGAAGGAAGAAACATAGTTAAGCAGATACATTTTGAAAATAAGTTTGAAATCGATCTATAATTTGCTAGTTATTTGGGATCAAACTGTTTTTTTTTATAAGAGGCTTAATGACAGCTAGTTTAAAAGTTTTAGGAACATATCCTAGTAGTAGGGATGATTTCAAAATGTTAAGAACAGGTTCAGAAACTTCTGAAAACAATTGTTTTAACAATATGGTTGGTATAGGATCTAGCATAGACGTTGTTGATTTGGACAAATTTATCAGTTTAAATAATTCTTCCTCACCTACTGAGAAACCTACTGTTGAAAAAATTGGGATGATGCTGTAGGATGAAGATGGATGGTGCTTATTTTATCTCTGATATCATCAATCTTGCATGTGAAAAAGTTCATAAAGTCATTACTGCTATGTTGAGAAATGCATGTCGATGCTTTATTTTTAGTTAGATTGGCTACTGTGTTAAACAGGACCCTAAGGTTGTGTAAAAAATAAGCAGATCTGGCAGACGTTAAAGCTTTTCTAAAGTTCAGCAAACTTTCTTTCCAGGCCAGACGAAAAACCTCTAGTTTTGATTTTTTCCATCTACGTTCTATTTTCCGGGCTGCTTTCTTTAAGACACGTGTGCTCATTGTGCCATGGCGTCAGATTTTTTGCCCTAATCTTTTTTAAGTATAGCGGAGCAACTATGTCTAACGTGCTAGAAAGGACAGAATCAATAGTTTCAGTTGCAGTGTCAAGCTCTTCTAGGCTGCCTGAATGTTATGGAATTTTATGGAAATTAGAAAGATCAGGTAGGTTACTGACAAAATCATCTTTAGTCCTAGTGGTTTTTCATTATCTATATGAATATTAAAATCACCAACAATTATAATTTGATCTGTGGCCAGAACTATAAGAAATCAGCAAATTCTTTTGTAAAGTCGGTATGGTGCCCTGGAGGCCTATATACAGTTGACAATACAAATTTAGATTGAAATGTATTTTTTAAATTGCACACTGAAATATACAACACTATTACTACAAATGAATTATATTTGAAGTCAGATCACTGAGTAACACTAAAAATATTTCTGGATATTATGCCCACGCCTCCGCCTTTGCCTTTAGGACGCAGCTCGTGTCTATAATGACGTTTAGGGGCATGAAATCATCTGGTTTTATCCAGGTTTCCGTTAGAGTGCATCTAGCTTTAGATCAGTGATCATATCATTAAAAAAAATGCCAGCACTTAGACTATATGCTAGATTACTAGAAAGGAGAGCTGCTCCAGCCCGAGTAGGATGAAGACCATCTGTTACGGCAGGTTGTGACGATAACAACGGGAGGCGAGGATCCAAGTGCAGTTATGTTTAATAAAAAACAGTAAAGCAACTTACAGGGCAAATCCAAAAAATCATAGTCAGGCAGGAAAAAATTCATATAGTCAAAACACAGATAAACAGGCACAAAGAAACGCGTTGTAAAGTCACTGAAACAGATCGCAATACTCAGCGTCGACAGAGTGTGTGTGCTGTATTTGTAGTGTGAGTAATCAGTCGTGATGGTCCTCCGCTGGTGTGAGTGCAATCAGTTGTGATATGGAACAGGAGTGTGTGTGTGTGCTGCATGACAGGAGTTGTAGTTCTTAACATGGGCGATCTGTAGTTCCCGGAAGCATGAGTGAACCAGCGATCTCTGATAGCGGAGAGATCGCTGGTGATCGTGACATTATCTCTCTTCAACAGGTCAGGTCTACCCCAAAAACTTGGCCAATTGTCTACAAAACCTATGTCATTCAATGGGCACCATTTTGACATCAAGCTTTTTTTTTTTTGACAGAGTCTGCTGTGAAACTCGTCACCACGATAATCGGGCAGGGGACCAGAGCATATTACGGTGTCTGACATTGTATTTGCAAGATCACACACCTCTTTTATATTACTTTTAGTGATCTCCGACTGACGTAGTCGAACATCATTAGCACCGACGTGGATAACGATCTTACTGAACTTACTGAACGTTTAGATTTAGCCAGTACTTTTAAATTTGACATGATGTCAGGCGCTCTGGCTCCCGGCAGACATTTGACTATGGTGGCTGGTGTCTCTATTTGTATGTTCCGTACTATGGAGTTGCCAATCACAAGGGCACTTTCATCAAGTTTCTCAGTGGGTGCATCACTGAGGCGGCTATACCTGTTTGATGTTGGAACGGACATATGGTGTTTTCTCCCACCTCTAGTGACCCAGCAGTCTCTCTGCAAAGACGCAACAACCGGAGCCGAACAATGTGAATGGCATGCTAGACTAGTCACATCCAAATCCTTATCTAGAGACCTAGTACTCCTACTATCCTCAATTAAAGTTTGGATGTGTGTCTGTAATACTGAGATCTTCTCTGTCAGCCTAACTAATTCCTTTCATTTATGACATGTGAAGCCCTTAAACCCATTAAAATAGGTTGATGTGATAAAATTGCTTTGGCCAGAGGAGTCTGTTGGTGCCCTGAATTTCACAAATCGATAACTTTGTGAGTCATAATATATCATTCGAAATGAAAGGCTCTGTTTTTATTTCTGTGAAGTCACGATAACAACAACAACAACAAAAAACATTTTCTTTTATAAAGTAAAGAAAGACTAGGTTACATACCTGCAGATGCTTCCTCAGGTTCGACATTGAAGCCTTTCAATATAGTATTTCAAAGTATTTCAATAGCTGGCAAACACATTTTGCACTGAACTGTTATATTTGTGCCCTTCTTGGATTTCAAGGTGAAATTATTTTTAAATTTCCAGCAATGAAAAGCATTTTTATCACTCGCCATGGTGACAGTTCTCAGAGTGGTTGTAGTAGCCTAATGCTTTCAGCACCAAAGAGGATTAACCTGATTGGTAGAAATGGTGCGCCGTAAATTCAAACCAATCTAAAGCATTAGAATAGCAGTGCTTTCAAAAATGGCCTCAGCAGAAGACATCGTGCATACCAAAACAGGCAAAGCAACAGATCAATAATCTTCAACATTTCCCAGATTGAAACAAATTTTTTTTTGATGTAAACCCAATTGTAATCTTTAACATTTTTAGAAGTAACTGTAATTTAATTACACATTATGTTACTAGTTACTCCCCAACACTGCACACACACGCACAAAAACAATTATTTCACCAGACAACAAAAAAGAATGAAGTTTATATATATATATATATATATATATATATATATATATATATATATATAGATATATATATATATATATAAAGATAGAATCAGAATCAGAAAGAGCTTTATTGCCAGGTATGTTCACACATACGAGGAATTTCTTTTCGTGGCAGATTTTCAACAGTGCAACAGAATTACAGAGACAGGACAAAAAACAGATAATAAATATTCAAAAAATAGAAGTAAGTGTTAAATGCAAATATACAAATGGACAAGTGTATGTACAGGCATATTACTATATACAACATTATATGTGCCGCTGTTATGTGCAAATTGGCATGTAAAGTGTGTTGTTAAATAAGTGTATGTGTGTATAAAAAGTGCATTTGTTATGTGCAAATTGGCATGTAAAGTGTATTGTTAAGTAAGTGTATGTGTGTGTAAAAAGTATATTGCAAGTAGTGATGTTGGTTCCACGATTATTATCATCAAGTGTTCATGAGATGGAATGCCCGAGGGAAGAAACTGCTTCTGTGTCGGATTGTTCTAATGCGTAGTGCTCTGTAGCGTCGCCCAAAAGGTAAAAGTTCAAAGAGGCAGTGTGCTGGATGTGAGGGGTCCAGAGTTATTTTGGCAGCCCTTCTGCTCGCTCTGGATAAGTACAGTTCTTGGAGAGTAGGGAGGGTTGTACCAATGATTCGCTCAGCAGTCCGAACTATTCAACGTAGTCTTCAAAGGTCAGATGCATCCGCTACATCCTGCTACATTCCAGTGTGTCCACCCTTATGCTCCACCACAGCCGGAAGAACTTTAAACAGTTTGTTTATGTACTTGTTGCATGCCGTTGATGTAAGTTCCTCAAACCAGATTTTTTTTTTCAGACTTTGTCGTTGGTTTTGCTACTTTTCGAATATAATCCCCCAATCTTCGTTCCTGAAATAGTTCTACTAAATCTATGAAACTAAAAAAATATTAACTTACTAATTAATTCATGGAATTTAAGTCTGCATGAACAACAGAACATGTACAGGTACGAAATTCAAATCAAATAAATTCTAAAATTAATTGCTTAAAGAGAACTATTCTAAACACCTGCCGTAAATTTGTCTGCATGTCATCAGGACTCTGTAACCTGCAGCCAAACAACAGACATGCGGTGCGTGTTTAATCTATAGCATATACAACCAACAAACCAACTTTTTTCCATTTGGAATGTTAAAGTTATTAATAACAGTTCTTATGAAAGATCCATTTTTAAAACTTGATAGAGAAGATAGAGACACGTAATTTCAGTCTCATACAATAAGCATTGAGCTGTGTCGTCAGTCAGTCGTTTCCCATTATGCTTTAGGTGAGCGCAGTCGTTTGAGAGCAACTGCAGCCTACTGCTCAATCCGAGACGTCCGCCTTACCATCGCGAGAGTTTTATGCCGCATGTCAGCGTGAAGTCAAAGCAATTTGCACGCAAGTCGAACACGTTTTTAACCGGCATGCATCTTGCGGTGATCACCGGTGATCGGTTCTGCGCAGATATTGGCCTTTTCTAACGACCCTAAAGTTCCAACTTCTACAGCGAGCAACGCCACTGAAGCAGGGCTGACGGATCCACAATGCAGTTCGGCAATGCCTGACCTCACCCATTCAAAGTGAATGGGAAGCGTTGACGCTGACGCCCCGTATGAATGGGGCAAGATGTTCTGCGCAACTGGTGTGTGTGTGTTTGTGTGTGTGTGTGTGTGCTTGCGCACGTGTGTCCACCATGTTTGCTTGGACACTAACAAATCAACAGTTTGGCTACTTTATTAGAGATGTACGAATATGTGCTCAATGAAACAATTCCTATAAGCAGGGCCGGATTAACCAATGGGCATTATGGGCTCAGGCTGATTTCAGTGTGTCTATTTATGCTAAGTGCAAATAGCTCATCTTGTTGGAATAAGCTATTTGACTTGAATTAGTTTTATTTCTGTGCAATGATTTGTGTTTAGATATCTTTATTGATTTATTTTTTATGAATCATTCATAGTTGATGTTGGAAACGGGGAGGCCAAAAGGAGATTCTTATTTTGACTGGTTAATCATATTTTCCTTCTCAAGCTTTATGCTTCATAACATTTTAGCTCAATTAAAAGAAAAATAGTCAACTATTTAAAAACATATTGGTTGTATATTGAATACTTCCTTCGTTTTTTCATTTCATGCAAATAGAGCAAGAAAACTACTAAGAAAACTGCAGCTATAATTTAATTATTTATTATTGTTAATAATGTTGATAAACATAATGTTGATAAACTATGTTTTAAGCAGCAGTTCTACTTTTAAATAAATATTTTTTTCCCTCTAGTTTCCCCTTTCTACCATTATGTGTGAGGTAATCCGGTTTGGCTGACTAAAGACCCAAGCAGGGACCATTAGCATACGAAAAGCAGAATGGGGGGGTGGGGGACTTGAACACACTGTCTGGCAAACTGAAAAACCAAAGGCCTCTATCCATTCTATTAGCGTGGGCACTCCATACAAAAAAAATAAAAAAAATTAATATGCATTTTTTGCATCTTTTGCATAATTTAGGCTAAGTTTATCAACACTAAAAAAGAAATCAGCTAAAAATAAAAGTTGGCTTATAAAGGTGCATGAAATATGTACACTATAAATGCTATTAACAACCTTTAAAACAAAAATTACAAAAGGCTGTTAGTTAAACAATATCTCTACAGAATGTCTACCTCAGCGAGAAAAAAAATAAACATCTCATACCGTGCAACTTTTGTCTTTGTTTAACAGCCAAGTGCATCCTAATTATTTTTTATTTTGGTTCAAGTTTGGTTTTAAAAGGAGTTATTAAAAAGGAGTAAATAAATATACTTTATATTTCACAATTGCGTTTCAGTAAAATTTTTGCTTTTTCAGAACATCAATGTTCCCCAGCGGGAGGGGAACTTCAACGCTATGTGGAAACTTCCACTGTGGGGATTTCATCAGAAGCCAATCATCTGAAAGAGTATATAAACGGGCCAATGAAATGCCAATGAGTTGGCGGCATCAGCGAGCACAGCTGAGACCCATTTGTAATCAAATCGTCCTAAAAGGGGAATCAGATGGCTCGGCTGATTACCTTTTTAGCTTTCAGAGTCTAAACACTGCTGAGAGAGTCGGGTTCCTCTGAGAGTCTTCCTCACAGAGCGTTTGATATGCATCGGCGGACGGTGAGCTGGGTCCATCCTCCCTCGCCTGTGCATTCTCTGGGTCTGGTCCTTCTAAAGAGCAGTTTGTATAACACTTTACACAAAAAATGTACCTAAAAGAACAACACAGTCGTGCAGCGCGTCTTTCAAGGCCATGACTTAAATATTTAGTAGCCACGTTGGCTGGTGAATGAAAATGTATTAAACCCTGTTTTTACACAAAAAAATAAATAAATAAAGTATATTTGCTAGTATTTTGCATCAGTCATGTAGAATCAAATCTGGATAAATTGTTGTTTAACATAAAGACACGCTCCATGTTTTGTTTTTTGATCACAGAGACCTGCTTAGTTTTATGTCCTGCTTGACATGTCATGTGTGCCCTATTTAGGTGATTAAGCGAAAAATAATGATGTTGTGCTATTAAAATAACTGAAAGGTTATTTTTAAGACAGTGAGAGAATGATATGGATGATGTGAATTTCATTGTTGTCGAATTTGAGGATTTCGTATCATAACAAAATTACTAACAAAATTTATAATAAAACTGAGTTTTAGAGCTACAGTATTATCCTATATTGAATATTTGACTAGGCAAATTCAATATTAATGCCTTTTGTTTTTCTCTTTCTCTTTCTCTCTTTCAGACTACAAGACAGACTGTTGGTATGAAGGGTAAATGATCTGCACCAGTGAGGCTTTACCACCAGCTACAAGGACTATTAAGAAAAGACCTCAAACTTTTACTTGTAAGTATTTCTTATTTGAGTAACGTAATACTATTGTGTACTACTTTTACATCTTGAGTAACATGGATTTTGGTGGTTTTATTATAATTTCTTGCTTCTGTTTTAGCCCTCCTGCATAAGATTCTCACAAATCAAGAGATGACGATGGACCAAAGGAAGATAATCAATAATCATTGGTAAGCCCATTGTACTTCAGATACTGATCTATAATTGCACAACTTTTTTGTTTAGGCTTACCAAAGTGTAGCGGGCTCTTACATTATCGTGAGTGATTATCCAACCATCTAACTCTCGGCTGTGTATATAAGGGAGGATTCAGGTATGTGTGTGTGTGTGTGTGTATTGAAGCACCGCTTGTGCGTCTCTACCGGAATCCCTTCCGTTACCGCAGGTAGACATTGTTTTGCTTTTCCTTTTAGCATCGGGTTTATGTAGCTGTACTTTAACTGGCTGTATTTGATTTCCTAGCATCAGGGAATAAGATTGGCTGTGGCTTATTGTCACTGTCACCCCAGCCGGATAATTCTTTATTCCTGGGCTTATCAAACTTGTAATGTGTCCGTGAATGCATGTTTACAAAGTGGTTCGCAAGCTAAAGGTATGTACGATATTAAATATTTGCCCGCCGATCTGTTTTATTGATTTTTAACATGCTTGTTATTTGTTTAGGAAGAGTAACTGTGTGTGGGTGGACTGTTGGAGGGTCCTGTCCTGAAGAGCGCTTGCCGGATTGATGTACAACGATCTGACACAGGATGACACACAAGAGGGGAATAAATAGGGAAGGAGCATAACCAAATCCAGGTGAGACAAATCAAATCATGATAATAGTAAATTGAGGTAACAAGGGGGAGGAAGGAATGCTAGGGTAAACACATGGTGACGGACCAAAACAAAACAACGTTCACGTGTGCTCATGACAAAGAAACATACAAAGGTGACATATTCAAGCCCCCCCACCCCCCACCCACCAACGGACGCCATCAGGCGCCACAGGGAGGGGCCTACCTCGTTGCCGATGGAAGTCCTCGACCAGCGCCCGATCAAGCTTTCCCAGTCCACTAAATATTGGAAACCCCGGCCCCTGGATCTCACGTCAAGCAATCTCTGTGCATTGTAGGGGCAGGAGGGACAAGAGGGCAATATAATACCGCCAGTGACAAAATCAAGGGCCACATGTGACCAAGGGCGGGAAGGGATGGGAAGGCGGGCGACGCAGACCAACTGGAGGTGCATTAGAAGTCTTGTTCTGGGCACAAACGGAGCAGGCTGCTACAAATTGCCTGACGTCCTTGGCTATGGATGGCCACCAGAATCGTTGGCGAATGACGTCTCTGAACTCCTGGGTGACAGGCTAGCCTGGACGAGTGGCCCCACTTGGTGACCTCTGAGCGAGGTCTTGTTGGAACAAACAGACGACCCGCTGGGACCCTCCCTGATACTGGGATCTTCTGTATGGCCTTCTCCACCCATCTCTCAATGTTCCAGGAGAGAGATGCCATCACCATTTCCTTTGGTATAATGGTATCAATTGATTTCTCTTTTCCTGGGGCCTCGAACAGACGGGACAGGGCATCAGGCTTGGTATTCTTGGGTCCAGGTCTGAAAGACACAGTAAATTTAAAATGGGTAAACAAGAGGGCCCAGCGAGCCTGTCGAGGGGTCAGCCTCCTGGCTGAACGGATATTTTCAAGATTTTTGTGATCTGTCCAGACCAGGAAAGGTTGGGCTGCCCCTTCTAGCCAATGAAGCCACTCCCCCAGAGCCAGCCTTACTGCCAACAATTCTTGGTTACCTATGTCGTAAATCCGTTCCGAGTGGGAAAAAAAGGCACAGGGATGCACTTTCCCATCCATACAAGACCGCAGAGATAGAACAGTGCCCAGCCCCACAATCAACACCCCTACGTGTCCCGTAGGGGTGTTGAAAGCTGTCTTCCACTCATCCCCCTCACGTATGCGGACAAGGTGGTAGGCATTCCTGAGGTCAAGTTTGGTAAAAACTTTGGTTCCCTGCAATAGCTCAAAGGCAGACGACATGAGAGGTAAGGGGTACCTGTTTTTAATGTCGTTGAGCCCTCGATAATCAATGCATGGACGCAGGAAGCCATCCTTCTTCTTAACAAAGAAGAACCCAGCACCTGCAGGAGATCAGGAGGGTCGGATGAGACCGGCTTTTAGGGTTTCATTAATGTACCTGTCCATAGCCTCTCTCGCTGGACTAGAAGGGGAAAACAAGTGTCCCTTAGTCGGATAAGTGCCTGGAAGGAGCTCGATGGCACAATCGTATGGTCTGTGAAGAGGCAAGGAAATGGCCCGGGACTTGTTAAACACCTGGTGCAGGTTGCGGTACTCCATCGGAACCCCAGTCAGATCAGCCACCTCTGCCTGAAACACAGAGGACACAGAAACAGGAAAAGGGGCACTGCCCAGACACGAAGACAGACAATTCTGGCTCCAAGATAAAATGGCATTACTGGACCAATCAACGTGAGGGCCATGCTGTACTAACCTTGGGTGCCAACACTATGGGGGCACTCGGGGAATCCAGAAGCAGAAAAGAGGTCACCTCACGGTGATTGCCCAAAACAATCAGGTTGACAGGAGGGGTAGAGTAGGAAACAGT
Source organism: Danio albolineatus (assembly GCA_903798035.1). NCBI lineage: Eukaryota > Metazoa > Chordata > Actinopteri > Cypriniformes > Danionidae > Danio > Danio albolineatus. Next base: position 4,882,170 of record CAIGQQ010037819.1, on the reverse strand, counting down.
GGTTATAAGGGAACCGCTAAGGGAATGTGCAGGAATAGGATCAGGAAGGGGAATAGCAGGTATTCCCCACGGAGCAGCCAGGGTAGCGTCCATAAAACTTCCTTCGGCCCCTGAGTCAATCAGGGCCGAACATGAATTAGAGAATTCACCCCAATAGATAGAAACAGGAAGGAGAGTGCGAGAGCAATGTAAAAAAGGGGTAGTGGCGTTTTAATGGACAGGCTACTGCGAAGCGTTGCTGTCTCTGCAGTGGAGTGAGACGAAGACGCCCTACTTGCATGGGCTCCTAATCCATGGGAACATTGCCAGACGTGTCTGCAGCAAGGACTGGAAGGGTATCCTCCACTTTCCATGAGGAACGGACTGCTAGACGCAGCGATGAAGACGTCCCTCAGTCCGTAAAGCCATGTCAATTAGGTCATCGAGGTCCTGAGGAAGATCCTGGGTGGCCAACTCATTCTGAATGTCATCCTGTAACCCTGCATGGAACATAGGCCTGCACCCGCCCTCGTTCCAGTCACAGGATGCCGCCAGGGTCTTGAAGGAGATGGCATATTCTGTAACTGAGTGCCCTGCCTGGTGTAGACGTGCCAGCTGGTCCGCTGCCTCCTGACCCCGGACCGATCGATCAAACAGTCTCACCATCTCTTGGCGAAAGTCTTCAAATGAAGCACAACAAGGGGCCCTGGTCTCCCACACTGACGTTCCCCGGTCTCGCATGGCTGCAGTAACCAGTGCACACTGAGATATAAAGGCTCTGCAAGAGTTAGGGTCTCCGTTATAGGGTGGAGGGTTGTTGCACCGGGGCTCTGGCTCGTGATGAGGATGAGGGGGACCCCCCTGGGCTGCCTCACGCCGTAAGTCTTGGATGAGTGTGGTCAGCTCTGCCACTTGATTGGCCAGATATTCCACCTCTCTGGTGGTGTTGGTAAGTCTGACCTCATGCTGGCCTAATAGCGCACCCTGCTGGGTGATTGCGGTTTTCACAGTGTCTGAGCCTGCTGCATCCATACTTATGGTCAGATCGTTCTGTTAGAGATGGGACTGGACGGACACAAATGCAGGTTCAAAGTGTTTATTGTATTGAAAAACAGGACCGCAAATATCAGCCAAAAATCAAGAAATAGCTTCTTTCTTTGAAAAAGATTCAAAAAAAAATTTGCAAAGCAAAAAAGTCTTTAGGGCCTCTTCTGGCACCAATAAGGATCTCAGGAAAAATAAATGAAGTCCCGGGGAAAAAAAAAAAAAACAGAAGTCTCTCGGCCCGAAGTGTACTGCACACAAGGGAGAAAAAACACAAAACAGTCGGGGTTTAAACAGCAAAAAAAAAAAAAGGGAGAAAGAGAATCCGTACAGTCTTCCTCCAGTAGAGGGCGCACTATGGCCCGGCTGTTTGTGATGCGGCCGTAGAGTGAAAGTGGGGAAGCCGGAAGGCAGGTGGACTCAGCGTGGAGGGGATGGCGGAGCCTGAGAGCAGAGGAAGATGAGCCAGAGGAAAACACACACAAGGAACAAGCGCTAGATGGAGGATAATGGCTAGACAGAACAAGGCGGGACGCGTTTTCGCACAGTGACAAGGCAAGACAAGACATGACCAGACAAGACTGACAACCTGGAAGAGCGTTTGCCGGATTGACATACAACGATCTGACACAGGATGACACACGAGGGGAAACAATAGGGAAGGAGCATAACCAAATCCAGGTGAGACAAATCAAATCATGATAATAGTAAATTGAGGTAACAAGGGAGAGGGAGGAATGCTAGGGTAAACACATGGTGACGGAGCAAAACAAAACAAATGTCCACGTGTGCTCATGACAAGAAAACATATTCAAAGGTGACATAATCAAACAGGGTGTGTGACAATCGGGTGGTGTACTGTCTGTTAGTGATTGTCCACCTGAGCAATCTGAAATGGGGCAGCTTAAAGAAATGTTGAAGGTACAGCAAGAGCAGTTGCTCCATTGCTCATTAAGAACAGTCCCATCTTCCCTCTTTCCGTAATGGTCATGTTATTTGTAGACTTTGCCGGAAACCAGGCCATTTTGCACAAGACTGCGAGAATGATCAGATTCCATTACAGACACCTATGCTTTCTGGGGCCTGTGGAGGTAGGCAGTTGCCCTCTACACATGTCTCAGGAAAACTAGCTCCCGTCGTGCTGAAGAGCCGCAGCTCGCAGGGAGTCACTGGACGCGTTGACAGGGGCTCGCTGGTTCTCCACTATGGATCTGGCAAGTGGGTATAACCCACACAAGTCCCTGTCAGCAAGAGAGATAGACCTAAGACTGGCTCTTTGTACCCCATTTTGGCTGTTTGAGTGGAATCGGACGCCGGTAGTAGTCAATTGGCCATGTCTGTCTAGTGTTACAGAGTTGAGATCTTTTCTTGGGTTCACCAGCTATTATTGGAGGTTTGTAGAGCAATTTGCTTTCATACGCAGATTTTTCCAAGCCCTTTATTTTGGATGTGGATGCTAGCTATCAGGGGCTAGGGGCAGTCCTCTCCCAAGAATTTGAAGGTAAGGTGCGGCCAGTTGCATATGCTAGCTGCAGTTTAAGGCCCATGGAGTGCAACATGTCCAACTACAGCTCGATGAATTTGGAATTTGTTGCGCTCAAGTGGTCCATGACGGAGAAATTCAAGGAGTATTTGTTGAGTAACAAGTGTCTGGTATTCACAGATAATAAACCCCTCAGTCACTTGGCCACTGCGAAGCTTGGGGCTGCAGAGCAATGCTGGCCTTCGCAGTTAGCTTCATTTGATTTTGGGATAAAGTATCATTCAGGCAGGGCTAACTGAAATGCTTATGTGCTTTCATGATGAGACCCTGTGGTGTCAGGGGTTTTGGAAGGCGTGGCCCCAGGCACGATCATTCTCGAGTCATTGTGGAGGCTAACTGAATTGGGGTCTGCTAGGGTAGCAACTAAGTGTGTGATTTCGACACTGCCTGGTTATTCTGCTGTTGATTTAAGCTCGTTGCAGACGACGGCCCCATGATCCAGGAAGTCTTGCCATTTTTGAAACGACGTACTCGTCCGAGCTGTGAGGAACGTCAGCACCTAACCAAGTCAGCCTTTATTCTACTCCGACAGTGGGATCGGTTGATCGATAAGGAGGGGGTGCTTTATCGGCGGGTTTATTACCCTAATGGTAAGGAGGAGACTTTTCAATTAGTCTTGCCTGTCACTTTAAGACCAGAGGTTTTAGAACAGCTGCATCAGCAACATGGCCACCAGGGCATAGAGCACACCACAGAACTGGTACGACAGAGGTGTTACTGGCCAGGACTAAATTCTGACGTGGCCAGTTGGTGTCAAGAGTGCGAACGTTGCCAGGCAGCTAAAGATACACAGCCCCTAGTCAAGGGTTTTATGGGACAGTTGTTGTCCTCCAGGCCAAATGACATCCTTGCAGTAGATTCTAATGTAATAGAACCAACTAGCACAGGTATCGAAAATGTCCCAGTAATGACTGACGTCTTCAGTAAGTACACCCTAGCTGTCCCAACCAAAGACCAGCATGCGGAGACAGTGGCCGTGTTCTGGTTAACGAGTGGTTTTACCGCTTTGGGGTCCCAGGGCGCCTCCACTCTGACCAGGGCCGAAACTTTGAGTCACACCTAATACGTCAGCTGTGTGACTTTGTATGCTGTAGAAAAGTCTCGGACAACACCAGGCCATCCAGCCGGCAATGGCCAATGTGAACATTTTAACAGCACCTTACATAACCTGCTGCGCACTCTGCCAGTTTCTAAGAAGCGAGATTGGGTGGCTTGCCTTCCCCAGGTAGTGTTTTGTTATAAAAGTGCCCCTAATCAGGTTACTGGGGAATCACTTCACCTTTTAATGTTTGGCCAGGAGCAGAGATCATTGGTAGCCAAAAGAGGGCAGTGTGCATGAATGGGTTACAGAACACCAGAACTGACTACAGGTAACCTTTGCTACCTGTACGAGACATGGCTGATAGGCGGAAGGCCCAGCACGATGGGACTGTTCGTGATGAACCACTGAAGGGAGGGTTAACTGGTGTACACTTCGTGATCTAGGGGTAAGAGGTCGTCACAAGATCCAGGAACTGTGGAGCCCAGTGGTTTACCAGGTAACTAGCGTGCCACCAGAGGGTGGTGTGGTGTACACCATTGCACCAGTAGATGACCTGTCCAGGGTGAAGCATGTCCATCGCTCTCTCTTAAAACGTAGAGTAGCCCGAGGTGCTGCTGAGCTTGGTGACCACCCTTGTCCTCAGCTGAATCCAGTTAGAGATGCCCCTTCATTGGTTGAGGATGAAGTGGATTTAGGGGTGGTAGTACACGGCAGAAGCCCAGTTGTATCTAGGCCAGAGCCTGCAGAACTGCCATATGCTCCACCTCCTGCACACATTGTGGGGCCTGAACCAGAGGTTCCTATAGGTGAGTCAGATCAGGCTAGTTATTCCTTTCTCTGTAAAGAGATTTCTGTGAATGTAATTGTTATGGCTCAGTTTTGGGGCTTCTGGTTAAAGGGTGGTGTTTATAACTTATGGCTGAGTATCTGTACCAATAATGAACTAGTTTTGGCCCAGTTCACGGCCAGTTAAGGGTGATAAATTTTCACCCTTAACTGGCTGAGATTCGGGCCGGTTATGGCCATGTGTGGCCCTTGTGGCTCATAATCCAGTTATGGGCCACTTTAGGGCGGTCATTCTTTGCGGTACTTGGGCAGAGGGAAAATTTATTGTGTGGCCTGGAGCTGGGCCAGAAAACATTTGCTATATGGGATACCCGTGGACATTCCCCTGATTACTAATGGGACACACCTGCACTCACTTCACCAGTTCCCCATAAAGCCTCCTCGGTTCCAGTCATTCAGTGTGAATTCAGTGTACATTGTGAACAACATTCTAGTCTGCTCTTCAAGAATATCACTTACCTGCTTCTCCTGTCAACTATACACTGTGTGTGTTTGAATAACCTGATGAAAAGAGATAACCATCCTTGTCTTCATTGTGTGACCGTGACAGCAAGAGTAATAATGAACAAAAACCACAAGGTACTCATGACATTGTGTGCTGCTTGGTAAAGGTCCTAAGATGTCAACACCTACCATATTGTTTGGTTGTAATGTGGTGTTGGGTTTACAACTTCCCAAATACAACAAACTGAACAATATGCAGTACTCAAATTCCTTACATTTAATAACTAAATTACTTTGGTGTATGTGGGTCCTGACAAACTAGGTGGCTCTGGCGATGTCGTAGTTTCCGGCTATTTTCTTAATAAATGAAACTCAGACTGGTGGTTATGAATATCAGAAGAATATACTTTATTGGAACAATTTCCGAAATAGCAGAGACAGCCTGGAGCAGACCCATCTCTAGTCTCTCCCAAGGGCTAATCCAATGTCCCTCAAGTTTGCTATACCTTTTATCCTTGCGTCCTCCCACCTATGTGTTTTCACAGCTGTTCCTGGTTCAATAGGCCTCTCTCAGCTCCTACTAATTTATGACCTCTATTTAAAGCCCCCTCTTCTTGTTGGGCCTTAAAATGTACAGATCTAATATACTCATATCTGTTTTTCCACATACAGTTCAAATTTGCCAATCATTAGTAGTGTTTGTGTATTCAAATTTCTAAACTGGATCCTCTTTCCCATACAGTATGTCTTTTCAAACATACATGACAGTTTCAACATATGTTGTATACATTTCATGCTTTTCTGGCTCTATTTACACAGTTGTTTCTGCATTGAATCCAGCATTGAATGCCCTTTTATGACCTCTTTGCCTTAACCTATCACCTGTTTTCAAAGACATGTAATGGCAGATTTATATGGCTCTCCACTCACGCAAAAAAGTCTTTACAAAGCTTTTTAGAAAATAAAAATCTTCATATCCCTCTTCAGCGACTGCCTGACATTACCCCTTCCTCCAGGGGCGGTCCCTGAAGCCCTAACACAGCCCTGGGGTCTTCCACAACCTCTGGGGGGCAACTGGTCTGTGCGGGCTTGATGGAACTCCGCCAGTAGAGATAGATCTAGGACATCTGCTCTGGGCACGCAGTATCTTTCCTCCGGGCTGTAATCCTCCCAGTCAATCAGATATTTTGACAGGCAATTTGATAAAAGCTTTCCATACATAAGATTTCCATACATGAGCTCCATATGGTCCAAAACCCAACAGGTGGACAAGTCTAGCATTTTGTTTTTCAAACAAATATAAATATAAAAATAGTATAACAAATAATACTTCTGTAATAATTTTTGAAGTGGGTAAAGAACAGAGACCAGGTATTCCTAATTCTTAGGTATTCTAGTTTCTTATGATCTGTCAAAACTGTGAATGGGTGTGTGGACCCCTCCAACCATTGACTCCATTCTTCAAGGCCAAGTTCATGGCCAGCAATTCCCGGTCACCAACATTGTAATTTCTCTTGGCTGTATTTAGCTCGAAGCATCCACTTTGACAATAAAGAGGTGCTCAGGGATGGGGAGGACTTGACCACTGGAGACAGTGGGGGTCTTTCTTTACCATTGACATTAGAGGTTGCACGGCAGAGCTAAAGTTTCTATCAAAAAAGTTGGCAAAACCAAGCAAATATTGTTCTTTCAGGGTCAAGGGCTGAGGCCACTTAAAAATTTAGTTCACCTTTCACTCATCCATGGCCACATCTTCATGACTAATGATGTAGCCCAGAAACGAAGTCAATGTTTGGTGAAATTAACATTTCTCTGCTTTAGTAAAGAGTTGATGTTCGATGAGCTGTTTGAGCACAGTTCATACATGATGGATGTGTTCTTCCAAGGTATTCGAGTATACTAGAATATTATCTATATAACCTATGACTATGCAATTTTAGGAGATCTCTATAAATACTGTTAAAGAATGACTGGAAGACAGATAGACTGTTTACCAGGCAGCCAAGGCAGCAGGTACCAGAGGCAGTAGATACCAGAACTTGATACTTATTTCATTGAGACCTTGGTAGATAATGTATGGACTCCATCTTTCCTCTGCACAAAGAAAAAGCCTACAGAGACGGGCAAGGTTAAAGGTCACAAGCCCTTCTTTAACTCCTCCTTTCCTTTGTCACAATATGCCAGCTCAAATTGCAGTTTGTGATTTAATCCCCTTCTAAACAATTATTTGAGCATGTCATCCACCCACACAGTTTGTGCAGCGAGCGTATGAAAGGCGAGGGCATATTCAGCCACAGTAATTTTGAAAATGAATAAATGAAAAGCAAATTGTCATAAATAAACTGAAACAAGTTCCCCAAGATAAAGAAGGCATGGAGCCAGAAGTTTTTATATTTATGTAGAAAACAATAATTTTTGTAACAATGTAATTCTTTAATTCTTATTCATTTGTACAGATAATTGCGTATTGCTGTATATTCTCTGTGTATTAAGCAACGTGTGCACGTTTTAAGGCGCAACTAACATGCTCCGTTGTGAACTTTCTGCTGGTCAGTTGTGCAGTCTATTTTAGTTCCTCAAAATAGCAACGCGTCAATAAAGCACCTTAACACACCTTCTTTCTAAACCGGCACACCCATGAGTCCACAAAGCGGTGCAAATGGATTTGATATTTAAACAACGTGGTGGGAAACTGGAAAATTAGGGCCACATTTCCTGCTTGTGTTGTGGTTGGTCTTGCAGATACTGTCTTTTTCTCTCAACATGATTGTGGTAAATGTGAAATGACTGTTAAACCTGAAATTATTTCTTAATCTCCTGTATTGAGTGTTGACCCAGATCTCTCTCTTAAGGTCTGTAAGGAAGACTTGATTGCTGCTTAAACCTCGGATCCTTCCCTGGCTACTTGATTCTGCGGTGGATTTAACTCATGTACCAGAACTAAACATGCCTATTATTGGGAGAATGGTGTGCTAATGTTGGAACCCAGAACACTATGATTGGCAAGAAGTTCACTGAATTGTGTTACCATTTCATTATCGTAGAAGTACTACTGTCACATCCCCTGCTCGTTCCAGAAGTCACTCCCAGTCATCAGCCATCACACACCACAGCCGTGAACACTCCCCGGATTACTAAGTCCCCACACCTGCGAACACTTCCCTGTGCACTCATAAATAGTCCCCGCATTCATTCCCTCACAGTCGGGTATCACACATGGACACGATCTTCCTCGCCTTCTCTCCTTGCCGTCATTGGATGCTCTCCTGTGCTCCCAACGACTCTGCCTAGCCCTCTGCGGATCCTTTAATGGAAGTGACTTTGAAATACACACTAAGACTTTGTGCACTCTTTACTCACCTGCCTGGATCTCCAGTTCCTCGACGACTAATCCTCTGTGCATTCTCCTTCAAGTGTTCTGTTTGAAGTTTGTTTAATAAACGACTACTTTTGTATTCCTGAATTTCTCTCCTTGTTGTGATCGTGACAACTACATCTAGCTCATAATTTTTTTTATTCCATCAGACTCTTGAGAAAATTCTGTGTCAATGTCCATTTATGATTATGTCAGTTCTTTTCATGAAATGCTTTAAAAAGTCTGTCAGATTGTAACAGCTCCTCTAGTAAACTGTCTAGTAAACGTATGAGTGTGTTACATGTGTTTCAGCCTGGTGACACAGTGCTTGTCTTGCTCCCTGTACCTGGATCAGCCTTTCAGGCTAGGTTCACTGGTCTGTACACAGTTGAGAACTCAGTGACACTAACTATCTTGTTTGAACACCAGATTGCAAAAGAAAGAATAGGGTATGTCATGTGAATTTGTTGAAGGCATAGTTTGCATGTAATGTGACCCAAGACAATTCTGGTGATGAACCAGACCATTTCTATTGTAGTTGTTTCACCACCGTACTGTTCTTAGGAGGATTCCCAGCATTTGTGCATTTACTGCAGAACTCTCTCTCTTATCTGCAGGTCAGTCTCAAGCTGTGAGTACTTTGATTGGTAAAAAATACAAAACTTTTTGCAAAAATTTGTACTCATTCTGCACCCTAGTTAACTCCAAAGGTGGTGTTTAGAACACCTTAATATACAAACTGGTCTTGTGGTACACAGAGAACTGTACAACAAACATGTTCTTATTCAAAAAAGTGCTCTTTCTACTGCCAAAACTGTTTTACGCACATTTAATTGAATCTGGAAATGGTAATATAAAGCTTTGTTCTCCACTGTACATCAACTTCTCCGACAACTCAACAGCCTTCCTGCACACCTGTACTGCACAGCTCAATATGATAAATTTATGTATTTTTTTTGTGACAAGATAAGTGCTATCTACAGCATTTAGCCTCTTTGCCTAATCTATATTGTAACTCATTACACAGTGTGTCATCTGACATTGCTTCCACTAAAATTGAACTCTTCGGAGTGAATGCCAGGCGTTATGTTTGGAGAAAACCAGGCACCACTCATCACCAGGCTAATACCATCCCTACAGTGAAGCATTGTGGTGGCAATGCTGTGTTTTTCAGCAGTAGGAACTGGAAAACAAGTCAGGATAGGGGGAAAGATGAATGCAGCTATGTACAGAGACATCCTGAATAAAAAACCTGCTTCAGAGTGCTCTTGACCTCAGACTGGTGCAACGGTTCATCCTCCAGCAGGACAATGACCCAAGGCACACCAGCAAAATATCAATGGAATGGCTTCACAACAACTCAGTGAATATACTTGAGTGGCCCAGCCAGAGCCCAGACCTAAATCTTATTGGACATCTCTGGAGAGATCTGAAAATGGCTGTACACCGGCCCTTTCAACCTGATAAAGCTTGAGAGGTACTGCAAAGAAGAATGGGCAAAAATTCTGTAAGACAGGTGTGCCAAGCTTGTGTCATCATATTCAAAAAGACTTGAGGCTGTAATTGCTGTTAAAGGAAAGGTGCATCAACAAAATATTGAGCAAAGGCTGTACAATTTGATTGTTCAGGTACTTGTACAAATGATTTTTCAGG